>JAJOZX010004678.1:87500-250000 GCA_023014485.1 Bathynomus jamesi | reverse complement strand
AAAACACAGCAGTTACTGCTTCATTTGTGACTATCTTGAGCATACACTCCAGTAGTTTACACTTTCCAGCAGCCTTTGATGAAGGATGTAAAAGAACAATTCCCTAATGTACAAAAAGTACATTTTTTTTTCTGATGGCTGCAGTGACCAATAAAAGAACATTTAATTTCAGTAATCTGTGCCATCAAACAGGATTTTGGATTGAAGATTGAGTGGAATTTCTTTGGAATCAGTCATAGCAAAATTGCTTGTGATCAAGGTTGGTTGGGTAAAACCTCCAGGTACTTTTACCAGGTTTTACCCAAGCGTTAATTTTAGCCCTGGTAAAACCCTGGTAAAACCCCAAAACACTGAAAAACCCTAACAAACTTGGTAAAACTTAAGTAACAGTTTAAACACTGCATGTGACACTAGAATTTCATAACTATGATAATGTTTGCAAAAAATTTCAGATTTTCCATTTCCTCAGATAAGTGTAATTTTTATGTAGAGCAGTATTTTCCTGATCAGTGATATCTACCTGGTAGCAACAAAATAGCTATGTCAAATAGACCTAACTTAAAGCGTGTAAACTGTCCTCTTGGTGGTTGACCTAAAAATGCTGTGTGGGTTAGTTTTAAGGAGATTTCTCAAACAAAAGTATGGTGTATCAAGTGCTTCACAATTGTGTCAAAATGAAGTGACCATGTGAAAAAACATCAAAAACGATGTTCTAAATCCAAAAAACAAACTATCACCTGTGACATCTAAATCTGATGGCTGTAAGTGTGAAGTGCCTGGTAGTGGTGGCAGTACAGCAGGAACAGGAGGGGAAATAAATGTCTCAAGAGTCAGAAGCAAATTCAAAATCTACTGCTGGATCACATATTCCTGCTGCCAGATTGACAACTGTTTCTTCTTCAACTATAATTACTACTAACAGTGCCACTTCAGCAGCACTTCATGATGACACCGAAGAAGCTCCAGATACAACACCTGACACTCCAAGATGTCTCTCAAGAGCATGGTCAACATCTAAAGACTGTCACTGATAGTGAAATAACTGACCTATCATTAGATGCACTGAATCATCCAAATGTTTCTAGCCAATTGAAATCCATGGAGGCTGACATTACATCATGTAGCCATAAGGCCACGGACTGGCCTATTAGCTCTACTCTCAAAAAGAAGGAATGCACCTCATCTTTTCAAGAACACTGTCATGGCAGCAACCGAAAAAAAAGAAAATGCACTTCAAGTCAAAAACAGTAAGGCCATCAGCTTGTATGTTCAACGAACATCTGAAGAGAAGTTCAGAAGCATTCAGCATGCTTGAGCTCAGTTCTTCTACAAGGTTTGTACCTACACAGTACTTATCTAGTATTGTCACTTGATTCTTCAGTGATTGAATACCTTACTATTAGCTACAAACTACAGATAACGGTAGCAAACTATAGTTAAGTCTATGACCTGACCATTCAGAACATTATCTAATACATGTTATAATTATGTTTTTCAGAATCAGATTCCAGTCCGTGTTGCTGATGATGAAACATTTCATCAAGCACTAGAAGAAACTAGGACAGGCATGATGCATCGAAAAATTTTAAGTAGGAAACAGCTTGCTGGGCCCTTTCTAGATGAAGCCAATTCAATAGTAAAAAATGAAATGAAGACACTTAACAATAAGTTTTGTGTTGTTTCCCAAGATGGCTGGTCCAACATACACAATGAATCCATTGTGGCCAGTACTATCCATTGCCAAGGGAAATCATACCCACTGGATAGCATCTACACTGGCAGTGAAAAAAACAGCAGACTATTGCTTCAGCCTTGCTAAGCAAATGACGACAAATGCAGAAAAAGTGTGTGGAGCCATCATTGTGAGCTTTGTCTCAGATAATGAGCCTAAGATGAAACTTGTTCATAAAGTAAGTAATATGAAAATGGCATGCATTAGAACAACGAAATTTATTATTTCCTGCTTGCACTGCTAGTAGGATTCATAACTGCATGGTACACCACTAGTCCACTACATATGTAATAGAGTAACAAACTAACAATGACAATAATAAATTGTCAAATATTTGAGAATTTTATCTAAGAACTAGCATTACATGGGTTACTTCAACAACTACCTACATAATACTAATACTAAATCTAACTAGTTCTTACCCATCCATTGTTGTTAACTTGCTAGCTAATTGTTTTATACGTTACTATCTTTTTTACAGTTGCTGATTGACTGGAGGCCTGATCTCATAGCCTATGGTTGCAGTGCACATTACTTAAACCTGATTGAAAGTACAGCAACCCCTACTCCAATAATTGCTAACACAACTTCCAAATAATACCAGGTGTTTAATTTTTTAAACATATCAGGTAGGTAGTTAAGCAATATAGCTATAACCTGTATAAAATAATATTACTTTTAAATATGTTGCCAGATGGGCCAGCCAACATGCATGTCTGCAGACATTTGTGACCAATCAACAGAAATATGTTGAAATCAGAGATGAGCATGATAATGAAATCGCACCAAACATCAGAAGCATATTGATAACCACCACCTATTACTCGAGGCAAAAAATATGCTGCTTCAGCTGGATGAATAGCACTCAATGCATTTCAAGTGAGTAAAGCAAATACATAAGAGTTTCTAGATATTTTTTAATTCCAAACTTGACAAAAAATACATATTACATAACCATTAATATAAACTGGTTAGTTTTAGTAATTTAGTATATTGTTGTTATAAATAATACTTAACTTGATACTAATGACTGTTGTTTGCATATCTTTTGTTTTTAGGATGACCACAACACCCTGTCTGACTGCGTAGCACTGTGGCTGAGTTTAATTGCCAACCAGGCCATCATTGCTGAAATTCCTAAGTAGATTGAGAAACGTTTTGATGAAGTTGCAACACCTCAGCATCTTCTTGCCTATCTTGTTGACCACTGGAGAAAGGCTGAACTACAGCAAGCTGAAGGAGGAATGGAAGCAACTCATGGCAACTGACTCAGTTTGAATATGGAGCAGCAGCACATCAATGTATTTTAGTTTTGGTTACCTAAACTAGTTACTTACAGGCTACAGTGTAATAAGTTCTTATACATATACCTAAGTAGAACTAAAAATCTCAACACCAGTAAGTAACTACTTTAGATAACCAAAATTCAAATACATTTGAGGTTAGGTTAAAATTCCTTCAAAACGTTGGGAAGTACTTCAACCTAACCTTCCCAGAAGTAAATATTTAAGCAAGTTATGGCAGTAATGACAGCATGTATATTAGGGTGCATAAAAAATGGCAACTTTCAAAAATTGATTTGGCCCTACGTTATTATGGTTACATTCCCTAAAAAAAATTCACATGCAAAATTTCAGGTCAATTGATTAATATCTACTGGGTCCACCTAGCTCCTAAACTTTTACAAAAATGACAATTTTTGGGATAAATTGCCTTAAATTATTTTTTTCACATATACACCTTTTTTTATTGAATTGAATGATCCTTAAGGTACTATAGGCCTAGTATGTTTAGTTGCTTGTGTTTAAGCCATAGCTACTATTAATAAACATCATTTGCATCATGAATACCTATAGCTATTTTTTCTTATTTTCAGGCATGTAGACTACTTTAATATTAATCTATGTTTCTATTACAGGCCAATTTTTGTATATGTTGGTGATAATAGTTGATATATGATATAATGGATAATAGTGGTAAAGCCAGTGAAGCCACTTCTAGTGGTAAAACTTGTTCAAGTGGTGCAGATAAAGTTGATGTAAAAACACGAAAAAAACCTGTATATTTGGATTAGGTCCTGGCATCACAAATAATGATGCAAAGATTGTAGGATGTCGCTTGCCAACAAGTGAACAAGTTCTTAGATGTTTCCTATTTCACCAGCAACAGGGTCTAAAAGAGAGAAGAACTAAGCGAGATATAGCAAAATTGTTTTAACAGAAATTCAACCATTCTACAATAAAGCCAACATACCAATGATTACTGAGAAAAAAGCCTGCGAGAAAATAATGCGAAACTGAGAGAAATTCCATTGAAAAGAAGAGCTACAAAGTACAAAGACAAGACTACTGTAGAAGATATGGAAATGCAACTTAAAATGACTTTTCCACTGTGGATTAAAAATGCCGAAAAAATTATGAGTAATCCAGAAGATATACAATTTCTTCAATCTATGCAAGGGGATAGAATTGCTTCTTTTGGAGCTCATGATCAAACTTTGGCATCCAAAATGAAGCGCATTAATTTTCGAAAATGTGAAGAAATGCGAGAAAAGAAAAGGAATTGAGAGAGACTGAAGCTTCTTGCAGTTATGTTGAATTAGAAAGCAGTAGCACAAGCGATACCACTACCATTGAGAGTGAGTCAGAAGCTAATGATGGAGCTGAAAAAGATGGAATCCACAGTCAACAGTCTGTTTAGGTACTCAAGCTATCATTCCTCATGACATTCTGAAAAGACCGAAACTTGTTTCTTTGGCATCAAGAATGAAAATGACTCCGGTACAACAGGCTGCATTCACAAAAGCTTTTGTTGAAGAATGTGGTGGTAACACTAAGGCAGTGGCAACTTCATATGCTACAGCTGATAGAGCAAGACGCGAAGTAGCCCAAAAAATTTCAAGTTCCATTAAAAAATCCTGGAATCCTCCTAAATTGGCCTCTCTTCATTGGGATTCGAAAATAATTTCTACTCTGCAGGATAAATATGTTACAGAAGAATGATTAGCTGTATCAGTTGGAAATTCAATGGATCTCAAACTGGGAAAAACTTGACTGAAGAAGTTATGAAGCTACTGAAATTGTGGAACTGCTCCGATTCAATAGTGAACTTGGTTTTCGACACTACAGCAACCAACATGGGACATGTGAGCGCTGCATGCATAACTATCCAACAAGAGATTGGATGGCCTTTATTATGGTCTGCATGCAGGCATCATGTTGGTGAAGTTATTATGAGTCATGTGTTTCAGGACATGAAAGTAGAAACTTCGAGTGGACCAGAAATTAATGTCTAACAGATTTCGAGAAAAGTTTCAGTGGATTTCCAAGGATGAAAAATTGAAAAAAATTGACTTCAATCAGTACTCCAAAGCTGTCGAGGAGATTCTTCAGGAATGGACTGATTATGCAATTCAAATAAGTAATATAGAAAAGCAACATACACGATATGACTACAAACAATTTTCTGACTCAGTTGTATTATACTTAAATGCAGGACCTAGTGATAAGGATATAACCCTTCAGCGACCTGGTGCTATACATAGAGCCAGATGGATGAGTAAAGCAATATATGCTCTAAAAATTGCATTACTAGAAGATAATATCTCGAAACTACCTTCAGTAACAATCACAAACAAGCAACAAATTCTGAAACTAAGAGACTTTGCAACCTTCATTTCACTGATTTACTACCCATGGTGGATGACCTGCTCTTCAGTTTTTGATGCACCATGGCACGATTTGCAGCTTTACAAAAAGCTTCTTAGATATGAGGAAGTAAACAAGCAAATAGCAAAAAGTGCTCTAACATCTTTGAAATGTCATCTCTGGTACCTTTCATCAGAGATGATTCCTCTTGTATTATTCAGCAATTTGGTTCCAAAAAATGAACTTCGTGCTATAACAAACCATCTACTTTCCTATAAACCACACAAGATTGAGACAGTGGTTCCAGAAGGTAGACATGGATCTAGTTTTGGAAAGCCTAATTTCCCTACCAATCTACGATCGGAAACCACACTAGCTGACTTGGTTGACAAAAACTCATGGTTCATATTCTCTTCACTACAGTTAGAGTATGATTTTTTAATGGTTGAGATTGTTGAATGGAAAACAACAGCATCATTTATATCTTCCAAAGAAAAACTTTTGGCTATAAATGTCATAAATGATGGCTCTGAGAGGGCAGTAAAACTATGCAGTGACTTTTATGAGGCTGCAAGGACTGAAGAACATCTTCAAAATGTTCTCCAAGTTGTAGAAGCTGACAGAAAAGCCACTCCTAATCTGAGAAAGAGACAAGCTTCTTTATCATCTGTTTTAAAAGAAAAAAGGACAAAGAAGAAGAATCAAGATATCAATAAGCAATAAATCAATTTTTACAAGTATTTTATCATGAAATACCATTTTTAATAGGTGGAGGTGGTCAGTGGGATGCTTGGCAAGTTGGGTCCTTGTCCCGCATCCTGGTAACTCACTTCATGATTCTCAGAATAATACAAAAAAAAGTCTAAAAAGACAGATAATTTCATGAATTGAGGCTAAAACTTGCCTAAAACTAACTATATTTACAATTTTTTTTTCAAACAAAATCTACAACGCTTACACAAGATTTTCTAGTAAAACCATAAAATTCCACAATTGTCAAATTTTCATCTTCGAGGTGGACCCACTAAATATTGCCAGAACAGCTTGAAACGTGGACACTGAAGGTTTGTTGGGGATTGTAACCATAATATCATAGGGCCAAATCAATATCCAAAGTTCGAAATTTCACCCCTTATAGGCTGATGCACCCTAATGTATATACTTGCTATCAGTGCTGTCACCTTGTGGCTGCTGTGTAATGCAATGAAGTCTGTGTTGATACTGTGATAGTAAAACTTTTTAAGAGAAGCAAACATTATACTATGTTATTAACTCCTACATAATTGTTTTTAACGAGGTCTATGATTATTTTATGCATTTCAAAGTTTTACCAGGTTTTACCAGGGTATTACCAGGACTGTTAAAACACCCTTGCCAACCCTGCTTGTGATAGTATTGGAGGAACTGTCAAAAGGGGTGTAGCAAAGGCTAGTTTGCAACAAACTAATGCTGGTCACATTTTGGCACCAAGAGTTTTTACAATTTTTGTGTCAAGCACTTTGCTGTAATCAAATTTTTCTTTGTTGTAGTTAATCTACATCATCTGTCTATAAGGTTTGATGAAACTTTGTACCATTCTGTAGTATCCTCTTGTACCCTTCACAGCTAAAGGTAAAAAAAATTTGATACATGCTTATCAGACTTCAGATACTATTCAAGAGAATTCTGGTTCATTCAGAATTAGTAGAACTGAACAGGATGTGAGCAATCTGCCAGTCAACAATGACAATGAAGACAGAGTATCATACTGGCCAATATGTTGCCTACAAGCATGATAAAGTCTGGCTTGGAATAATTTTAGATACTTCAGAGGAGACGTGATAATCAAATTAGCTTCTTGACCTCTTCAGGAAGTCCAAATAATTATTATTATTATTATTATTTTGCACAATGATGATATTTGCTGGATTAGAAAGGACATATTTATGCCATGTCAAGTCCAAATATCCAGCCTGGCATTAAAACTATTTACTCTTTCCACCCAAAGGAAATCATAGTAGTGGAGCCTGAGGGTGAACTTAGAATAATGCCAGGACTTCTCAATTTGTGAACATATTGTATAAATATATGATACAGCTGTCTAAATATAAAGCAGCTCTGTTGAAATCAATGTTCATGTTAAGTGATGTCTTTTGTAAGTTTTGTTGGACTGTACTTACACACAGTCTTACAACAGGAGGGAAATGAAAAATTATTCATATCCAATAAAGAACTTTACTCAAGTATATTTACACATCAGCACCTCATTCGGTAAATTAACTCGTAATATGGATGACAAGTCAAGCATCAATGAATAACTACAGAAAAAGTGAAATGTTATGATTTTTCAGTAGTTAGCATCATTTAAATCTAAAAAAAAATTACCTTTAGATACTAAAATACAATTTTTTCTTACTTTCCACTGATGGAGAGAAAGCATTGAAGTTCAATTTCATTCAAAGAAAAATTAATTTTTCACTTAGCTATATATCAGGGGTAGCGAGGTTCCCCAAAATGAAAAAAATATCCAAATGTTTATTCATTGACTCTAAGGCATTTTTTTTTTTTTTTCTTCTTATAATGGTATATTCTTTAGGAAATTGCCTTTCAAATGCACTTTGAATCATTCTTCTATTTGAATTACAGACTAAGATATGACAGTTTGAAATTTAGTCATATGTGGAATACCTGCAAAATAGAGGGGGGGAGGGGGCATAAGGGGCATAAATTCTGAACCATAATTTCATATTTTGAGTTATTCAGAAAATGTCATATGCCAAATTATAGGAAAACTGAAGATGGTGTGGTGCCATGCACTACATAATTTGTCCTGGAATGCCCCATCAGGTTTGCCCTGAAAATACATACCTATTTGCTGAAAATAAAAGATGAATAGCATGATCCTCTACGTTGTTATTACATTTAAGATAATCATCAATTAACTTCCCAATTTTCGTTGTTCGGTCTAAGAACAGAAAAATGGGCCTATATTATTAACCAAATAATTTTATACATTAAATTATACCAAGAGTCAGGAACCTGCAGCTACAAAGACCCATTTCTGCGGCTATTAACTTGACTAATGATAAAGTTCATAAATGAAATCAAATGCATATGAATAATACAATACAGTATGTTTGTTTCTGGAATTATTATTATTAGTTTTTATTTTTTATCATCATTGATACAAGACAGACATGTTCAAATTAATTTAATTATGTTTTCATCACAAACCTATACAAGCATATTTATTGCATTATACTTGAAAAACAAAAAAAGTATTTATACCTGTGGCTCTTTAGTCTTTTTTTTTATGACCTAATGTGGCTCTCAAGCTGTTCAAGGTTCCTGACTGCTGGAGTATACATAACAGAAGAATATAGGGTACCCTGGGCTTTAGTCCCATTACAAAGTTAATTATGGAAACCTACCAAATCTACAGACAATTAGGTTTCTGAATTTGTATTATCAGGTTAGCTATTATGCCCACTCACTAGCAAATTAATTATCCCACTTTAATGACCCTAACAATTCCCTAAATTTTCCATAGTCACCCCTCAAGAAATAAGGAACTAAATGATCATTGCTGACTAGTCTAGATCCCTACTCAATTCTACTTAAAATGTATAACAATGGTCACTATTCTCTGATGACTCACCTACTCTAAATTAAGTAATAACTTTGTAATCATTAGAAAACCAAGTCTAAGACTGCTTTGCCTCCTAGTTAGTTTACCTACAAACTGCATTAAAAAGTTATCAATACACCATTCAAAGAAGTTGCCTTCCCTTCCCTTTTATTTCCTTCTGAAAAGCTCCAGTCAGGCAGTCAGGCAGGCAGGTTGAAATCTTCCGTAATTAATGTTCTATCATTACATGCTTTTTATTTCCTGAACCATACTATTACTATCAATATTCAGTGTTTGGCTTGGAAGTCCACAAAAAGCTATCCAAATGTACTCCTTACTTGATACACAAATATCAACCCATACTAATTCCATCCTGTTGTCTGATTTATTACTGTCAATCTGAACTGAAGTTAATTCATTCTTAATATGCAAGATCAAAACACTCCCATGCCTATCTATTCTCTGATAAATATAAATTGAATAGACATTTAATTCATACTGTACTCTAGAGTCACCAAATACTGCTTCACTAATCCATGCCTCACTAATGTAAATAGTATTTAAAATTTCACTGATCATACAAGTAGTGCAGTGGGAGAAAGGGATAAGTGCCAAAAGTGACAAAATGCATTTTCTGTTTGAAAAGATGGCTTATTCTTCCCTCTATCACCTCCAATTGGCAGATATCCCATTTTTTGACTGGAAACACCATTTCCAATAGCTTCTGAACTTTATCATTTAAGGCTAAAATTCTACCAATAAATTCTACTTACCCAACCCTCGGTAGAATGTCCTCTTCAAAACACTTGCTCTGTCTATTTTTAAAATTATTTGATTCTCTAATACTTCTGCTTTCAGGCAACTTCATTAACCTCACTGACATTGGAAATATTACCTCTCAGAATAAATATTCTATGGGTTTTCCTTCCCTTATTGCAAAATTCATTGTCCTAAATCTTAGTTACAAGGGTCCCCAACCATGGTAAATTCACAATTTATCTCAATCTAAATTACCATGTATTTTAAAGTTCTTTTAGTTGCTACCACATGATTTTTATTCTCTCTAATCCTATTCTTTACATGAACTTTGATTTTAAGTCATTCATCAAGCCTAACTTTACTTGGACCTACGTTCTTCTTACTGATACTAGACAACCTCACTAGGACTTTCACTAGCATTTCCTATATTTGGTTGTTTCTGGACAAACTTTTGCCTTAATCCCATTAACTGCACTATCACTTGTTGGGCCAACTAACCTAGGTCCATTTGGCTCTGCATTTGCAGCTTTATTAGTCCTTGCCTTAAGGATGTCCTTAATTTCATCTAAACAGTTACTGCAAAATCACAAAATATTTCGTGACATTATACCCCAGAATAAAACCCTATAAATTTAATATCAGAGCCTAGTTAAGAAAAATCTTATATTACAATCAGCTAGCTAACTAACAAAATTGAAGTGGCATGTAACTACTCGGGCCTCATACAATTCTGCAAATTACAATAACCTAACCAAGTATACTGTATTTATATTTACACTTACCAGGAAAACCTATAAACTTAGTAGGAATACCAGCTTTCATCATATTTTCGCACAAAAGTTTCGCCTGTGTTGTTTTACCAGCTTTGTCACATCCTTCTAAAACAATTAAAGCTCCTCTCCCAATGGAAGACATTTTCCCTTGAATATGTGCAGCTAGGTAATAAATAAAAATTAATAGTCTAGTGCATAAAACGCTTATTTTTAATGTTACAATTATTTATTTATTTTTTTATAAGATTACACCCCTACACAAGATTTTACATAATGTTTAAGAATTACCTTCAAATTCCCATACAAAACCAACACATTACCATTTTCAGCACACTTTCACAAACACAGTTTCAAGTTAGATATACAAGTGGATATCTGGTTCTGTGGGGTATTCTTTTTTATTTCTGCCCTTGTTTTAAGTAATAGGGTTGTATATTGTATAGTCTACATAGCTGGCATTGCACAGCAAGCACAAGTGTAGTTATAAACAAGGGAAAACTTAAAGTGGTTAGGTAAAGTTTAGGTTTAGTTGGCTCAGCACCTCAAGAACCCTCATTTCTAATGTTTGTACACTGTGTAGTTATTTTGTACATTTGCTCCTTTGCACATTCCCAGAGAAAGAAATGGTATAAGGGCTGGGTGATATGCTGACAATTCAGTTTGATCTAGTCTACATGAAAATGTGGAAGGTAGCTAATCATAAATGAGGTATTCTAAATGAAACAGTGCTTCATTTTGCAACAAAACTGCAGACTGTAAATATTAATGTGATGCTGTCCAACTGTTAAATGGTGAGAGACAAAATTCTATGATATATCCATATACTGTATCTTTCTGCCTTCATTATGTCATGTTTCAGAATGAATTGTCAAGGCTACTATGCTGCAGTCTACAATCATTTCAGCCCAAGAACTAAATTGGACCAGTTTCCTGACAAACTCAGCTCAGTTACATTATATTTATTATTGTATTATTATTTTTTGTCATCTCTATTACTGGGGCATTCCAGGAGAGATCACCCAATGCATGTCACCACTCCAATTCAGATTTTGATGAAAATTGACATATGGGGTTCTTCCAGGTGCTTATTTCACTGGTCAAAATAAAGTTCGATGACTCATAGTTTTTGAGATATGGGCCGCCACTTTACCACCTAACTTTAATGGGCAATAACTCCCAAACATCTTACCATAGACCTATAAAACTATACATTTTTAGAATCAGCATGAAGAGATCTATTAAATGATACCACATTCAAATGTGTAGAACAATAATAAAAATTTTCCCTTTTTTATTTTCGACCCCCACCCTCACTAGGCAGAGATAAAAAAAAAAAATTTCATTTATTAAACTTTCATTAATTGTTAAAAGATACAAAAAATAAAAAATGTAGGTATCAAGTTTAAAGATATTTTAAAAATTATTAAAAAAATATGTACATTGTGAAATTTTGACATTTTTATGCCTGCAGACTAAAATAGAGAACTACAAATGATATATTCACATGGATGAAAATAAACAGCAAAAATACAAATTGAACACACACACATTAATCAAGTTGATTCATAATTACATGAGTTTTTTCCAACTCATTTTCTGGGAAAACATATTGAATACGCATTGTTCCTGGCTTTAAAGTTGGTGTGCTTAATAAACCTAAAATTTTATCTCTTGATATGTGGCATGTATCTCTAATTTGTGGAAAGTAATGGTAAACACTATATCCTGATGGGTGCAAAAAGCTAATCTCAAAGTCATCAAATTCCTCATTATAGGAATGTACAAATCCCAACCATTTCTGATCATTTTAAGTACAAACTATGTACTCTCCTATTTTCAGATTAACTTCAACATTATCTTCACCCAGAAAAGCTTTGCTTATAATCCTCACCTCACCAACTTCATCAGACGATAACTCAAAATGTTTTTATGTTATTTGCATTAATAGGTACAAATCTGTGGAATTTTTGTGTTCCTGTTAGCCGCATACTTTTTTCATATCTGTCACTTAAAAATTTTTCCATAGCTTCAATTTCTTCAGAATTTATTAAAAAAAAATTTATGCTGGCACTTATATTGTTTGAACAAAATTCAAACATGTCTTCTGGTGTTAATATTTGATTTGCGAATGTTCTCTGCATAATCATTCTGGCTACAGATCTTTTCACTGTACCCTCAATCCCATCACAAGCGCTCTTACCATGGCTTGTGGCAAAGAAATGCCACTCACATTCCAGCCCAAAATCTTCCTGTTTACAAATGTTAACAAAGTTGAAATGATTTTTATATTGTCCTGCACATCTGTCAGTAAAATAATGTAATTTTTTGATATGAAGGTGGGATTTTCTAATAATATAATAAGAAGTATGAGTGTATTTAAAAAAGTGCAATCCAGTGTAGTGTTATGTTTTGTATTTGGAGATAAAAAACAATAACTTGAATGTTTTGTTTCATTACTTTCTGGTTCCTTATAATATAACACAAAGCGATGCACTGTGCATTGGGTATTTTCCCAATGAAAACATTGGGCTGCATCCTGTACTACAAATGAGTAGTTTTCTGAAAAGTCACCAAGAACTACAGCTGTATGGCTATTTAAATTATTCTTCAAGTTTTTTAGAAATGCACTCTGATTCTTTGCTATAAAGTGATGACGTGTCAATTTGACAATTTTTGTGCTTAATGAATTTATAAAATCATCTACAGATTCTGTTTTCTCAACCGTATTGCATCAATCTGTAGTAACCCATTGTTTATATTTTATTTCCTCACATTTCAGGATCGTTAACACTGAAAAGTGAGCAAAAAATTCTTAATACCTTGTTGTTTTGGACAGAGATTACATATTTGCATCATGCAATTCCTATTATTGACATCACACACTGCTTTCTCCATAAGAGTTGTGTATTCCAACCCTTTGACACCCAAAGCTGAGAATTGTATTTTGGCATTCTGGTGGTATGTACATACACACACAGAATGGGTACCAGCAGCTCCAGCTAAAACACAATGTCTGGGGCGAAGGCTGGCAAAACTAGAGAAGCCAATTTGGGGACTATCTGGATTACTTTTTTAGAGACTAAAAGCTTCTTTCAGATTCATTAACACCAGTCTTTTCTGCACAGATTCTTTATACCCACTTTCATTTCTGATACTTAGGCAGTCTTTTGTACCTAATTTCATCTGATTTGAAAAATTTCTGAACAGAATCTTTAGTACCTTTAGTTATTACTTTTCCTTTTGACATGGGTTCAATTTCAGGAATAATTCCGTCTTTGTTTTATATTTCTGCTTTTCTTAACTAAATATTCAGTTGTCTGAAATAGATTTATGGTTTTTGATATGTTAAATAGAGATAATGTCAATATTTTGAGTTTCCTCTCATAACTGTCAGTAGAATGGAAAGCTTCAATCAGTTCATTCATGAGATGAATCATTGACCTGAAACAAATTCATGAATGTATAATAGCTATAAACAAAACATTACGTGTGCATATTAAATTTTTTGGATTATAATATTGATTTAGTGTAACAAAATGAGCAGAGATAAAGTCAAATTAAACCAAAAATTATTTTTGACCAAATGAATTCCAAATGATTTAATGGGCCCATTGATCTCCAATCTTTAGGGAGTTGTGCTTCTAGTTTCTACTATCAAAAGGTGAATACTTACATTTTGTTTTTATGCTTCAGTTTTAGTTTAGGTATATTCCTACTTAATAATAGCATATCATTTTAAAATTCATACCTTAGAGTTTCATGATCCAACTTTGTAGCTTTTGATGGGCTTGGGATCTCAATTTCTAAACTTATTTCTAAACTTGTTTCTAGCTTTCGTTTTAAAGAATGACGTGCTTTTTCTATTGTTTGAATAGCTTTTGCTTCTTTTCTTGAGGAATCCAAACCATCTGAAATTTTTTAATTAATAAATATTTGACTACATTTGATATATATGGACAATAATAATTAATATGTCAACATATTAATTTGATACATTTAATAAGTTTAATGTCAACATATTAATTTCATTAAGTTTTTCAGCAACTGCTGAAAAACTGTCTTCAAAGTAAATGCATTATAAATAATGTTGTAAAATTCTCGGGAATAATCTTTAGGAGAATATTCGAGAATTTTCTTGAGAATATTCTCCAAAGTGAGAATTTTTGAGAATTTTCTTTAGAATATCTGAGGGGTTTTTCCACTATTCCGATACAACTTAACTTCAGTTCCTGTCAAAATGGAGAAATTCTAAGTCAGAAGTGAATGATAGGATGAGTGAAGAAATAAATAAACTAATGCAAAAAAATTTATTGAATCATCGTATAAAGACTATTTCAATTCAAAGTACAGTATTTACCAGGGATGGGTGATTAAATCAAAATGATTTAATCATCTGATTAAATCAATTGATTTTTTTTATCTAAAAAATCATGTTTTTTTTTTCAAAATTATATAGAAATTAATAACATATCAGACAAAACACTTCAGAAACAAATAAAAAATATCCCTTGTAATAATTAAGTGATCAATTTCAGTTTTTCAGTATAAGAGCTTTTCTATTTAATTTTTTTCAAAATTATATAGAAATTAATAAAATATATCTCGCAAGACACTTTGGAAATAAAAAATACCCCTTGTAATTATGTTCAATTTCAGTTTTTCATTATCATAGCTTTTTTATGAAAAAATCATGATTTTTTTTTTTTTGATTGATTTTTTCAAAATTATATACCGTATAGAAATTAATAAAATATATCACACAGAACAGTTTAGAAAGAAAAAATATCCCTTGTAATGAAGTATTCAATTTCAGTTTTAAGTATAATAGCTAATAAATAGCTAATAAATAAAAAAAGATTTTTATGAAAAAATCATTTTTTATTTATTTGATTTTTTCAAAATTATATGGAAATTAATAAAATATATCATACAAAACAGTTTAGAAACAAAAAAATATCCCTTGTAATGAAGTATTCAATTTCAGTATAAGTTTTTTTCTAAAAATGTTTTAAAACTAAGAAAAAAGAAAATTCTCAAATATTCTCAGCAAATAATATTTTGGAGAATATTCTCAGAATATTCTCGGAGAACAAGAATATTCTCGCCTCACATCACTAATTATAAATAAATAATATAAATAAAAAATTATAAATATAAAAAGTACCTATCATTAAATACTTACGCTTCTTCACTGGAGTCACAGCAAGACTTTCTAGAACTTGAGAAACCTCTTCTTTGGCATTACTTGATATACTTGGATCATATTCATCGCTTTCTGAAATAACATTCTCAGAAGACTGATTGTGATCAGCAAAGCTGGGCACAAACTGTTAATCCGTTAATCGTTAATTAACGAAGTTAACTTTTTCGTTAATGATTTAACGTTTAAGTTAACTTTGAAAATCATTATCGGACTAATTAACTTCCGTTACATTTAACTTCCGTTAACCCAAAAAATTCATAAATAAACGTTTAAAAGTTTCTATTATTTTCAGTGCTGAGCAGGTGCGCAATTAATCCGCCACTGTTAATAGTGATGAACGAATTTCCATTTCCGCAGTGCAAAATCAGGCGATATATTTGTTTCTGTCGCCACAATTTGTGTCTTACCAAATATGGTAGTTATTTATGGCATTGGTTTGAGCAAAACATGGTCGACTGTAAAATCAGGCGGAAAGATTTGCCATTTGAGTTGAATGTTTCAACTTCTTTCAAGAAATATCATGAGCATTTTAAGGCACTTTCAATAATATGTATGTAACAATTACAACAAATAACTACATTCATTTCATTTGCAGTCTCTCTCTTGCGCAACATGTTTGTGCTAGTGAATATTTAAAAATAATCATTGTCAATAAGTCATGTATATTTATAATATGTCTGTGAGTACCTTATTAGTAGTCTCCTTGATACATTTCAAAGACCATAAAACTGATCAGGTAAGATTTCAATTCTCATGTCACTTTGATGACATAAATTAAGTCAATTGATGTCTTACAATGGGAGCGTTTTCACCTTAACCCTTTATGTCCTGGCAGTACTTCTAGGTACCACATCTTTAAAATCTCCATAATTATTTTTCTACCCGGTTGATCCTGCCAGTACTTTCAAGTCCCAATGTGAATTAGTTTCTTTATGAGATAATAGATGGCGCCAGAGGCTGTTTACTCTTTAGTATCTCTGCTGTGAAGATCGAAGAAATTTCAGTGCAATTACTTCCCGAATATTCTGTGCCATATCTGTTCCAAATAACAAAGGTAAGGGTTATTTTATTTTTTATTTTTTTCTTGAAATGTTCAAGAATGCTTCAAACAATTGTTGTTCTTGTTTATTATTTTTAAGTGTGAAATAATAAAGGATTTATTGAGTCAACTTCTATGTACCAACAGGACAAAAGGGGCATAAGTCTACATCATTTTCTTTTGGTTTTCTTTCAATTTTATGGATGACTATTTTAATTTATGTGGAAATATTTGAACTTGAACTCATGTGTTTACACAAGATGCTGCCTTCTTGGGTGAGCAAGTGTTGGTGGACTTGTTCATCAAGTTCAACACAGCCATCCCCTCCAGTGCTGCAGTGGAGCATTTGTTCTCTATGGGCAAGGACATCCTGAGGGCCGTGATCATCCGTCTGATGAAAACTTTGATATGCTAATTTTCATGAAGGGCAACATGCATCTCATGGACAAAATGGAGAATGAGAAGAAGAGGGAAAATTAAATTATATATATATTGTGTTTTTCATTTTTTTATAATAAAAGTTAACGTTAACAGTTTATCGGTAACTTCCGTTACATGTTTAACGAATTAATGGATTAACGGCTAACGAAGTTAACTTTTTGGTTAACGGATTAGCGGTTAATGGTGCCCACCACTGGTGATCAGACTCTTCACTTTGTGATGTTGATAGCAACTCTGGTCTCTGGGTCAATAATTTTTTACAGTTGCTACATAGTACAGTATTCCTTTGTAGTTTCCATTTACATCAATCATAAAGTGATTGGCTGATGGTTCTTATATCCTTGTGTATCTTTTTCTATGTTTTTGTAAAGGATCATCACAGTATCTAACCATTTTTCATTACTAAAAATACACAATTGTAAATCTCAAAAATAAGATATGATTTGACTCAAAATAAGCACATCTGTAATAAAAATAAGCATAATTAACAAACATTTGAGAGAGAGACTGCGTGAATATGAGTTATACATAGGATGCAAATATATCATTTGTAGTTCTCTATTTTAGTCTGCGTAAAAATGTCAAAATTTCAATGTACATATTTTTCCAATAATTTTTAAAATATCTTGAATCTTGATACCCATATTTTTTATTGTTTGTATTTTTTAACAATTAATGGAAGTTTAATAAATGAATTTTTTTGGGGGGATTTCACTGTCTTGGCAGGGAGGGGGTCAAAAATAAAAATAAAAAAGGGGGTAAAATTTTAATTATTGTTCTACACATTTGAATGTGGTATCATTTAATAGATCTCTTCATGCTGATTCTAAAAATGTATAGTTTTATGTCTACAAGATGTTTGGGAGTTATTGCCCATTAAAGTTAGGTGGTAAAGTGGGGCCCCCATATCTCAAAAACTATAGGTCATAGAACTTTTTTATTTGAACCAGTGAAATCAGCACCCAGAAGAATCCCATACCGTATGTCAATTTTCATTAAAATCCGGGTCAGAGTGGTGACAAATTTTTTAATATTTGGGTGATTTGTCCTGGAATACTCCTACTATTACTTGCCACTTTCACTATTTTTATGTAATAAATAAGCTAAATACCATTAATTTTGCCAAAAAAGCCTCCCTGCTTCCATGGGAATATTCAGATGAGAGTACTGTGAATACAGTACAGTGGACCCCCGCTTACCGATTGGTTCATGTTATGATTAAATCATGTTACGATCAAGCCTCATTGAGAATATATTGCCCGTATAATGATTAATTTCCGTGTAACAATTTTTTGAACAATTGCGCCAAATTCACGATGGAAGGAGATTCTCCTTCCAAACAATAATTTTCTCCTCCAACCCCACGACTACCACCATTAATTTTCATCCATGTTACACTCCACCAACCTAAGGTAAATAATTTTTTATTTATTTAATTGTTTATATTATTTATTTACAGCAAAACAAGTTATAATACATTTTTGGTGTTAAAATATCATGTATTGTTAAAATATCCTTTTAAACATGGAAAATTAGCATTTTTAATTAAGTCTTGCAAGAATGTATTTGAGAAATTTGCACCAATTAGGCCATTTACATGTTATAATGGGTTTGTGTAATGATTTTTTCATGTACCGATGGTTTATTTTGCACCAATTACGATCATTAAATGGGGGTCCACTGTAATACCTTGTTTCATGCGGGGGTTCCGTGCTATAACCCGCATAACAAAAAACCACGTATACAAGACATGATACATTTACATTCAATTTACCCCAATACACCCATTTACAAATTACATGGGCCTATATATAGCCTGATTTAACCTTATTAACAAGTATTAAGCTATAAATACAGTTAGTAAATAACATATATAATAATATATAAATAATACGCAACCAGCCATGGTGTGTCACTAGCAACTGTGTAGTGGCTGACTCACTACGGTAGGTGTGCTGCATACTATGTAAGTGTACATCATGTGGAATTTGTGCACAATATTTATCTGTTTAAATTTAGCATTTTAAGTATGGCTCAGCTTACCTGCATATATGCAAAACCACATTTAACAAAACTGCGTAAAACAAGGGATTACTGTATGTATATCATATCTAAATAATTTGCAAGTCTTGGATCATCTTGATAAACTCAAATGGCTGTGTGTGTGTTCCAATATTCAAATTCAAATTTTATTCAGAAAAGAATACACATGACAGTTTTACAATTTTTAAAGCTATATTTTATTACCAAACTCGCAAAATATCAATTTCAAATCAGCTAATTATCCTCAACACTAGAAAGGCTAGCTACTTTCATATCCCTAGAATGGCTTTGTGGTCATTTTGACCATTGCTTAAAGAAAATAATTTACTGGTTCAAAAATGGATGGTCTGGGAAATTAAATGAATTAGTCAAATGATAAACTTATGTTAGGACATTTTGAAATTCATACACCACTATTTACTCTATCATTTTTATTTAAGAATTTCTTTACAAAATAGCTTTTATTTTCAATAAAGAAAAATGTAAAATGTAATACAGCAGTCCCTCGCTTAATGAAGGGGTTACATTCCTAAAAAGCCTTCGTTAAGTGGGACCTAATTTTCTATTGTTTTATATGGGAAAAATTCAGTTTGGTTTGTAGCACACTTTTTGGTAAAGATGCAGTTTTATGGCTCCACCTAAATTTTTTCCCTGCATTCACGGAGGAATACAAAACACTATTGTTTACGTTGCAGATGAGTGTTTTGTATTCTTCCGCGACTTTGGGAAAGAAATTTAGATGGAGCCATGAAAATGAATCAGAAATTGATTGAACCTAACCTAACTAACCTACTAAGTGCATTATTACATCATACTCTAACTAACTGACCCACATGTTGTACATACCTTAAGTATATTATAATACGTAAGCGATAATTTATAGTTACACTTGGTACCATTTGAACGGCACTTTTGGCAATGAAAAAATTGGGTGTTTCAGTTGTAGGAACACCTTTTTTTACAATTAGGACACTTTTTAACATACAACAATAATCTGTGTTTCTGGCTACATTGAACACAATCATCTTGCGTTAACAATAATTCACTCATGGAGCAACTGGTACACACATCTATCCTAGACAGCAACATGTACAACCATTCTGAAAATGAATAAGAGGCTCTTTACAAAAAAAAAATACATCTAGCATGCTTAACAATACACAAATAGCTAGGTAGGAGATATTACCTACAAGATTCAGTGGTTGGTGCAGTTGACATAAATACAGCATTTTACCACACACTTTGTTGACATCAGTGCAATGGAAATAAAATAATGGACATATTTTATATGTAATGTTCACTTTACTGGGGGGCTTTCACTGTCTTCATCACTGCCATTATCTTCTACGAGAGCCATTGCTGCAGTGATTCTGGATGTCCTGGCATGTTTCATGCGACTACCTGAATTCTTTGTCCAACTGCAAAATGAAGTTCAGTCAACCAATACTCTTGCTCGTTACTTCTTTGTACAGGACTCCAGCATTGATGGCTGCAAGATCTAAAATGTTATAGAATACCTACATTGGCCATCATTGTGATCCCACTTTTGTCAAGTACAGGCATCCCATTTGATCCAAAATGTTGATGCCATTCTTGGTTGAGTCATAAAAGCTCACTGTCTGGAGATGGAAACCAAAAAAAATCCCTATGTCAATGGATGAATGCATTGTGCTTAGCATGATTATGTTCTTGTTTGGTTTACCTTGGTAAACTGTTAGAGTGCAGTTATGTTTGAGGACCTTCATGGTGTAATGTGAGGAATGTATATCCTTCACCAAAGTGGGAATTTCTTTTCTGACACACTTGACTGTGCCAATGAGACTTGTGCTCTGTTTTCAATTCCAATTATATAAATATAGGTATAATTAATATTCACAATTATAAATATAATATAAAGTAAGAAATAAGAAACAATGAAGAAATACAAAAAATGAAATTAATTCGTATCACTAGTCAATATGACCACTTCAGCCATTCTAGGTAAAATGGTGTATCTCAGATGCATTTGCAACTAGGAGTGTACCAATTTATATCTTGTATCTATACATCTTTTTCAGAAAAGTTATAAAATTATAGTCCTAAATTCATAACTATACATACAGTGAGAAAAGAAAAAGGGCTAGTGGTCAAAATGACTGCTTTAGTCATTCGAGTGTCAAACTATTTACAAAACTACTGAGGTACCATATCATACCTACAGTACTTCAGCTAAAATATACATTCTTTACACAATTTACAAACTATCTCCTTCATTCAAGAAAACATCAAATATTTTCTTGAAACTATCAAAGGAGGTACAATTTACCACATCATATAGCAAGTCATTCTAGAAATCTACTACTATATGACTAAAGTATTTTCAAAGATCCAGTCTACAAGACCACTTTCTTATTGTCTGGGAGTTCTTCCATAATATATATTATATTATATATATAATATATATATATATATGCCCGGATCTAGAAGTTGCGAGGCCCTAGGCAGATCTAGAAATTGCGAGGCCCTAGGCCTATATATATGAAAATATGGACTTAATTATCGGTACTATACCAGCAATATTAGAATCCCGCATAGACAGAACTATGCCAGCACTTAAAAATTAAACCAAACCAAAATAATCACGCATGGAAATTGTATAAGAAATATAAATAAACCATACAAATAAGTATAAATTATAATATGAATCAAGATTTGTATTGAAAATATAAGAAAGATTTCTAAGATTTCTAAATATTATAGGTTAAGATTTCTATAATATTATAGGTAATGACTTTCCATAGTACACAAATGTTTTTCATATGTGATGTATAAGAGATGTTGACATTTCATTTTTTATAATAGTGAGCGATCGACTTATCAGGCTAAATATTAATGCTTTAATATTTGGTTCAGATGCTCCTTGAATATTACAGCAATGCTTTTCTACTTTTCTTCAAGCTAAACTATTAATTGAGAATAATCTAATGAATTTGTTATATCGTTTTCTATTGATAACATAGCTAATGATTGCAATCTCGCTTGAGACATGGTGGAACGCAAATATGTTTTAATAAGTTTGAGACGCGAGAAACTTCTTTCAGCCGAAGCAACAGTAACTGGGATGGTTAATACTATTCGAAGTGCAACATAAACATTAGGATAAATCTCACTTAGTTGTTTTTGCACTATATAAACAAGGGCATTTCCAAGATCTGTTTTCTCAGGTATAAACCTGCAAAGTACTTTAAGTTCTTCATAGAGTTCTAAATCATTAATATCAATCACTTGAACAGAACGCGCAAAACAGCTTGAATGAGGCCCCCTTTGGCGCAAGGCCCTAGGCGATTGCCTAGTTCGCCTATAGCTAAATCCGGGCCTGTATAATATATATATATAATATATATATATATATATATATTATATATATATATATAAGTCAGTTGGTTCCTTGGAAACTGTTTGTACAGCAAAAATTTGTAAACCAACACAATTTTTCCATAGGAATTAATGTAATATGGGTTAATTCATTCCTGACTCAGCTCCCAAGACCTAAAAATTCACAAGTTTTTGCATTTTAAAGGAGGAATAAGCATACAAATATTAAAAATAATTAATATTAAATAAATTTCATGTTACATAAAAGACATGAAAGCTACTTTTAGACATTAATTTGAAGATGACTTGGATGGACTTCCAGGGGGGAATGAACTTTGCTGGAGTGGGAGGTTCAGTTGTGGGCTTCCTGAAGGAGTCCAAAGAAGTTTGTTTGTGTGTATATATATATATATATATATAGGGTGTCCGAGAATTATCTGTACAATTTTTGGCTGTTATTAAAAGTCAACCATGAAATGTAGAAATTCCAGTGTGTCCGAACATTATCTGTACAATTTCATCTTTTAATAAAATTCTTGATAACACACGTAAAATTCTTAAACAAGATTTAGAATCTATATTTTCAAAAGTTTCTTTTATTAAAGTAACGTTGTTACAAACATTCGATATGTGCACCATTAGTGATTCGCAAAACATCCAATCGATACTCCAAATGTTGCCATGTACGCTGCAGCATATCCACATCAATTCACTCAATAGCAGCTGATTCTTGCTTTTAAATCATCAATGTCTGTCACCGCGTACATTTCTAAAAAACTTGTCAAAACGTGGTACCAGAAAAAACTTAATGAGATTCTCTGTAAAATGGGACAACACTGGAATTTCTACACTTCATGGTTGACTTTTAATAACAGCCAAAAATTGTACAGATAATTCTCGGACACCCGGTATATTATATACTATATAGTGTATATATATAAAATTTCACCAATTGTGGAGCCTCGCATGCTTTTTTGGCCTGGGAGGAGGTTGCTCAAGCAGGCAGCAGGGCTGGCTAGAGTGGGTGAAACACAAGGCTTCTTACTGACACCTCTTCCCCTTACTATATTTCATCAGAATTTCATTTGGGCCCCTTTGAGTGAGTAGTATCATGCATTCATCAGCCAGACTCCCTACTGAGCAGACACATTCCCTGGGCTCTCTGATAGTATTTCTACTTTTGGATATTGCTGATTAATTTACTTTCGGAAAATTCTGAATTTTATATATACTTGCGTTTATATTCACATTGTTATAGTTAAGTAACTGAATATCAGTGGTTTTTAGCAATTTAGAAGTTTTCATAGCATGCCAGCTTAATTTAACTTAAACTTCTGATGGTTATAAACGTTAACTACTTTAACTTGTGCAATGCCATCGCAAAAAGCATTATGTGCTAGGTGTGGGGTTAATCAGTGATATATAGATTTTAAGGATTACAATGGCAATTCTATGGTGATTACCGAGAGGTTGGTTTATTTCTTTTGTGATTTAAGGGAAGAGAACTGATATAAAACGTAGTGCACATTAGGTGATGGAAAGACTTGCAATGCTTGATGAGGGCAGGGGTAGGGTTACAGTTGACAAAGGCCAAACGTATACTAATGTTGAAGATGTTAGTAATTTGAAGGGTGAGGTGAGGAACATAGCTTCTAGCATAGATAGCTTATCGGGAAGGTTAGACAGAGTTGAGGAAGATGTTAAGGTTGATCCAAGATTAGTAGATGAAGAATTTAAAGTAGTTAAGGGTGGAGCTAGGCCATGTACAAATCGCCCCCCTATCGAGGTTTCAAACCCTTTCACCCAGTTGGATAGGGATGTGAATGAGGGGGAAACTATTTTAATTGGGGACTCCTTAGTGTGTCATATGAATAAGGAGTTCATTGAATGGAATCCAACCAAGAGGTAGAGGGTCTGTCTACCAGGGGCCAGCCAGGGTTGACAGAATTAGAGACGAAGTAGATAGGATTGATGTTGCCTCTCATCACTCAAGGTTGGTGATGATGGTAGGGAGCAATGACTCATATAGGCCTGAAATGAGAGTGCCTGACCTTTTGGAGAGATATAGGGGGTTAATTAGGTCCCTGAAGGCAAGGTCAGATAGATCTTTAGTTCTAGGTATTACCCCTTGGCACAGTTTGGGTCTAAGGATTATGTCAAAAACAATATTTTTGAATACTAAACTAGAAGAGGTTTGTGCTCAGGAAAATGTACCCTTCGTAAAGCTGTGGTCAGAATTTAGTGATCCTAGCCTTTTTATAAAATATGGGGGTGCAGTTTAATGAAATATAGAATGCTAGGCTAGGTAGGTTAATTGATGAGAATGTTCAAAAGCTGTATAGGTCAAAGCCTTCTTTAAACATTGTGGGTCTAGGAAACGCCAGCCTGACATGAAAATAGTTTAAAATGCCAATCCATGATAAAAAATAATTTAAATGTCTTTTATTGTAACGTGCATAGTATTAGAAATAAATTGAATGAATTTAAGGCAACAATTTATTCCAGGAACCACAATATAGTTGTTATAACCAAAACGTGGTTAAATACCATGACTTGGGACTTGTTTAAAACCCACTATATCAAGTTCCCCCAACTTTTTACTAATGATAGGTTACTTAGGACTGGTAGCAACATTTTGCTATACATTCATAATTCCCTTAGGACTATAGAGGTTAAGATAGATTTTCCAGCAGCAATTAATGCGATGTGTTGAAGTTAGGGCATATAGTATTAGCTTTAATTTTGTTATTGTTTATAGACCTCCCATTCAACCCCTCAATACCGATACTAGATTTTACTCACTTCTGTGTAACTTTATTAATAATCATGAGAGTATAATTGCCAGAAACTTTAACTGCCCTAATGTTAATTATGAGACTTTTAATGGTAATGATGAGGGTTTGAGAATGAGTTCATGAAAGATAATTTTTTACAACAGACGGTTACTGAACCAACATGCGGCAACAATATCTTAGATGTAGTGATGATAATATAGTCGAAGGTTTAGACATAGGTGAGTTTGGGATGTAGTGATCACCAAATTATTAGGTTTAAGCTACTGATAGAAAACAGTAAGGATAATATAATAGAAGTCCCCAATTTTCATAGGGCTAATTTTTATAGTTTTGCAGACAGGATGATAGTGGACTGGGATAATTTATTTATGGGTAGCTAATGACAAATTTTCATTGGGAGATGTTTAAAGAAAGTTTTAGGAATATCGAAAGGGAGTTTATTCCTTGTAGGCCCAAGTGGTGGACTAGGGAAATAGCTACCATGCCATTGCATTTGTTAAGTCATTATGCTCGTTTATGAATTTGCCTAACTTTAATAGATATATTGAGCTTAGACATCAGGTTAAAAGATGTTAGGAATGCTAAGCCTAATTTTGAAAGTTTTTGACTGCGTGAATAATTATATGCCGATAAAAGATAACATAGGCCCTCTCATGGACGTTAATGGCGCTTTGGCTTCCAACACTCAGGAGAAGGTGGGCATTTTTAACATTTTTTGTGACAATTTTTACTGAAGAAGACGTAAATAATGTCCTCAACGTGGATGATATCGTTCCATTTAGTAGTGAGACTATTTTGAATGAAATAACTGTTTACGAGGTTGAGATTGTGCATTATATCAATAAACAAAGTGAGCAAGGCTCCAGGCCCCTTAACAAAAATTTTTAATGTTACTGGAAATGGGGATTATTCTTGAAGACTTCAAATTAGCTAACATTACACCTATTTTTTAAAAAAGCGACCGCACAGTAGCTAGCAATTATAGGCCTATTAGCTTAATGTCAATTGTCAGTAAACTTTTGGAATCCGTAGTTAGGGATTAGGGATCGTACCATCAATCACTTAGAAAGTCGCGATTTGATTAATAGTAGTCAGCATGGGTTTCAAAACCATAAATCTTTTTTAACTAATTTGTTAGTTTTATAATGAAATAGTGCATGAATACAATAGGCATAGAGTGGCTGACATTATTTATTTAGACTTTAAAAAAGCATTCAATACAGCTCCACATAGAAGACTAATTGCAAAGGTTAAAGCACATGGTATATGTAGTCAGGTAGCTAACTGGTTAGAGGAATGGCTTCCTGCTAGGAAACAGAGGGTCGTTGTTAATGGTACAGTAGTGAATCAGGGCAGTTGGATGTAGGAAGCAGTGTCCTACAGGATTTAGTGTTAGGCCCATTGCTATTCATAATCTACATTAACAACATTGATGTAGGCTTGACCAGTAGTGTCAAAATTCATGGATGATACTAAAATAGGCTGTAAAGTTGTTAACGTGGATGATAGAAATAGGCTACAAGATGATGTAAATAGGATTATGGAGTGGACAGGTAAGTGGTAGATGCAATTTAATGTAGACATATAAAGTTTTGCATATGGGTTCTTGTAACAATAATTACACATGGACAATATACCGGGTGTCTGAGAATTATCTGTACAATTTTTGGCTGTTATTAAAAGTCAACCATGAAGTGTAGAAATTCCAGTGTTATCCCATTTTACGGAGAATCTCATTTAAGTTTTTTCTGATACCACGTTTTGACAAGTTTTTTAGAAATGTACGCGGGTGACAGACATTGATGATTTAAAAGCAAGAATCACAGCTGCTATTGAGCAAATTGATGTGGATATGCTGCAGCGTACATGGCAACATTTGGAGTATTGATTGGATGTTTTGCGAATCACTAATGGTGCACATATCGAATGTTTGTAACAACATTACGTTAATAAAAGAAACTTTTGAAAATACAGATTCTAAATAATCTTGTTTAAGAACTTTACGTGTGTTATCAAGAATTTTATTAAAAGATGAAATTGTACAGATAATGTTCGGACACACTGGAATTTCTAAAAAACTTGTCAAAACTTGGTATCAGAAAAAACTTAATGAGATTCTCTGTAAAATGGGACAACACTGGAATTTCTACACTTCATGGTTGACTTTTAATAACAGCCAAAAATTGTACAGATAATTCTCGGACACCCTGTATAGTTAGCAGGTGTTGATGAGGAAGTAGATTTAGGTATACACATATCTAAGGACTTAAAAGTTAGGAACCAGTGCCTGGAGTTTTGTGCAAAAGCTAATAGGATGTTAGGCTTCATAGTGCGTAATTTTGAATTTAAATTGAAGAGTATTACATTGCCCCTTTACAAGTCCCTAGTCAGGCCTCACTTAGAATATGCCATTCAGTTTGTGCCCATATTTGCATGAGGATATTGATAGGTTGGAAAGGGTTCAGCGTCACGCCACGAAACTAATTCCATCATTGCGCAACAAGTCTTACGAAGATAGGATTAAAGAGTTAGATTTGCATTCACTCGAAACTAGGAGATTAAGGAGGGAGCTTATTGAAGTTTACAAAATCATTAATAAAATTGATAATATAAATTTTCACAAACTGTTCACTTTCGATAATAGCAATACTTATAATAATGAGTTTAAATTACGTGACAGACATTTCATTAACATCACTAAAAACTTTATGTTTAAATCGATAAATGGAATAATCTTCCTGCATCCATTGCGAACTTAATATGTTTAAAAACCATTTAGATAGGCATTTTAAAAATATTAACATTGTTTAAAATAATAAAACAATTAGCAACAGGAGCTCTGGGGGTAGTGATCGAGGATGAGTCCATTGTTGATTAATGCCAGCTTGTGCCATGCCAGGAAAAAAGAAAAAAAAAAGACTAACACGAACTTAGGATGTAGCTGGTAGCGTAAACTAACCCACTTTGTTATACTCTTCCTACTTTTTTTTTTTTTTTTTTCTTATCCTCTCTTTACTTGCATGTGTGTAGTTTGCATGGTATGACAGTGTTTGTATGGTTTGTAAGCGTTCTTATTTTACTTCTTTTCATCTTTCACCCCTTTTCTATTCTTTTCAACTATTTTTCCAACTTGTCAGCAGCAGCTGGTAGATGATGATGGTGAGTCTTTCTTCCTCTTTTTCTGAATGAATGTTGACCCACGAATGATAGGTTTTGCTACTTAACCCCTACTCTCTCCTTTCTCTCTGGCTAACCTAAGAGTGGATCTTAGGGTCTTTTTTAGCCTTAACTTCTGTAGATCTGTAGATTTCCTATCAGACTCATAGTTAAGAAATTTTCTTTCAGGGGCACTCATGCCCTCACTATGGAAGCAGTCCCAAGTCAACCAGTATAGGACTCTTCACCCCCTCCCTGATGCAGCAATGCACCCCTCTGTTGCATTGCTCCAGGACACCATGAAGACTGTAGGGAGGGGTTGTAGTCTAAGTTTTCAAAGCTAACTAACTTGAAAAGTTACTGCAATGTTCCCCTGCTTCTTAAAGAAGCACATACCTAACTATACAGTGGTGCTGCTGGTGCCACTGCCAGGCCCATGCAACTATTAGGTGAGAGTTTACTCTTACAAATTTGACCTTAGGGTGGGTAACCTAAGTAAAAAAATTTGACAATTTCAAAATGAATCACACTACCTTCATTGGTCAGGGTGGCGAAAGAGGGGTATACACCCTCTTTCTAGCTAAATTGGAGCAAGTTATTGGCCCCACAGCCACCACCTATGCCAGCATGTAGCTAGTGCAATGGCAGTACCATTCCTAGTCCTGCGCAACCTTTTATGGAGAGATCCTGTATGAGCCCTATTAATTAATAAAGTAGCTTGCCCAACAACACATCTCGATAAGACTTCATTCAGTATTAGAGAGAAAATTAATAAAGTAGCTAGCTCACCCATCAGAATGCAAGCAATATGAACTAATTAAGTATGGACCAAATAAATGCCTAAAAAAAACAATTCAACTACATTGAACCCACAGCAAAAAATATTGTATGAACTGATCATGTAAAGGACCTAGGGATCATATTATCTGAAGATGCAGCATTCAACATGAATATTGACAAAATAACCTCATCCTGCAAATGATTAACAGGATATATATTGAGGACATTCAGAACTAGACAGTAAGACCATGCTTACCTTGTGAAAATCATTTTTTCTTCCATGCATTGACTACTGATCTCAATTAAGGTTCCCCAACAAACTGAATGAATTGCAAAAAATTGAGAGCCTACAAAGATCCTTTACTTCATATATTAAACAACCTGATTAGCAACAGATGGGTAAAAATAAATTAAACTACTGGGATATGCTCAGAGACCTTGGCCTTCATTCCATGGAGAAGAGGTTTGAGAGATACTGTACATTCTGATCTACACCTGGAAAATTCTAGAAGGGCTTTTAGTTGCCTCCAATACAGAACCAGTTGTACCCACCTTGACAAGAACTGGCAGAATGTGTCAAACATCACCTCCCACCATCCAGCCTGAAAAGGACTCAAACTCTTCAATGCAATAGTATCTCTAGGCAGGGTTCTTGCCTGTTTAACTCCTTGCCTCAGTACCTTAGAGATGTACCCAGTGGGTACTTTAAAAAAAAAATCTTGATATGTTTTTAGCCAACATACCCAACTAACCCACAGTGCCAGGGTATTCCTCTGCTAGACCAGCCCTCACAAATTCAATAGTGGACCAAATCTTATGGCATGAGCAAGTGAAAAAAAGGGTGGTGATTACATCATGGCCCCACCTTAGGCAGGGTTCGCCAAATTTTGGTTTTTCAGAAAAAACCTAACCCACATGTATTTTTTCAGGTTTTTTCACAAAAACTTAGCCCAGTTGGGGGTTTCCATGGTTTTTTTCATAATATTGTTGACAAATCGTAAATGTATACATCTTTACAATCTTGTATTGTACAGGAATACCTCGGATAAGATGGTTTCAAACAGGACGGATTTCGCAATAGGATGGATTGAATATTATAATATAAAATTAATTATTTAATGTAATATTTAAGATATTTATAAAAGGAATGTCAGTGCGACGATATATTAAGTTTCACACAACCAGCACGCTGCCTATTCTACGATATTTGTATCAGTACGAGTCAGTATTGTACCAACCACAGTGAAGTGCAGACGTGCCAATATTTTCGCTGCATAAATACAACCCCTATACTGTATTTATAAACAAACTTAATCATGACTGCTAAAAGGAAAACTCCGAGTGTCAATGAGTCTAATAAACGCAAATGGCTAACATTAGAAGAGAAGCTCTCTATTATAAAGAGCCATGAAGATGGTGCTTCATTTGCAAAAATCAGTCGTGAGAAAGGAATGAATGAATGGTCGGTATGCAAAATTGTTAAGAAAAAAGATCAGCTAGTCATGGTTGGTTTTTCCGATACAAAAATCACACAGGCCTTCACAGTGTACGCATTATAGGTGAAAGTGCTAGTGCAGATACAGAAGCTGCCATGAAATTTCCTCAAGAATTTAAAGAATTTATAGAATAAAATGGCTACACAGACGATCAAATATTTAATGCAGACGAAACTGGTTTGTTTTGGAAGAAACTGCCATCAAGATCTTTTATAGCCAAGAAAGAAAAATCATTTCCTGGCTACAAAGTGTCAAAAGACTGACTAACACACTTTTGTTAGGAGGCAATGTGTCTGGGAACTTTAAATTAAAGCCAATGCTCGTATACCGGGCAGAAAATCCAAGGGCCCTAAAGGGTTATTCAAAGAGCACCCTACCAGTTTTGTGGCGTGCAAACAAGAAGGCATGGGTAACCAAAAGTTTGTTTGAAGATTGGTACACAAATTATTTTTGTCCAGCAGTTGAGCGCTATTGCAATGAAAATGAAATTGAATTTAAGATTTTGTTGGTGTTAGACAATGCACCAGGTCATCCCACTGGACTTTCAGATTTGAATGAAAATGTAAAAATATATTTTCTACCTCCAAACACTACATTACTCCAACCAATGGATCAAGGCGTCATCGCTACTTTCAAGGCTTACTATTTGAGGCGCACTTTTTCACAAGCCATAAAAGCCACCACAGGTGAAAATGCACCATCTTTGACAAGTTTTTGGAAAAATTATAACATCAGAAATGTTATAGAAAACATCAATCAAGCGTGGCTTGAAGTCACTGCGAGTAATATGCGAGCAGTGTGGAAAAATATTCTACCACATTGTGCAACTGATTTTCGTGGTTTCGAAAATCACATTGCAGGAGTTGCAACTGACATTGTTAGCATTGGGAAGGATTTTGGATTCCAAAATGTTGATGCACCAAATGTTATCGAGTGCATTGAATCGCATTCGAAAGATCTAGATAATGAAACTCTAATCAATCTAGAACAACAACGAGTTTATGAAGAAGAAGAAGCGAAAGAGGAAGATGCAGAAGCAGAAGACATTCCTACAAAAGAATTTTCAACTGGTGATCTTGCAAAAATTCTGCAAACAGTCGACACTCATGCTGATCAGATTATGGAAGGCGATCCAAACATTGAACGTAGCATTAGAGTTCGACAATCTACAGATGATGCTATAAAGATATGTTTGAAGAGACGAAGTCAAAATCTGTGCAGACAACACTTTTAAAATATTTTACTAAAAAATAACTTATCTTATGTCTTCAATAAAACCTTTCAAAATATTTTTTAATTTCTTTTTGTGGAATGTTCAATTAAAATCTTTTTAAATATTTAGAAAAAAATATTTTCTCTCTTTTGTAGCTAGTGTACAGTATACGGAATATAAAAGGAATATAATAATCTTTATTTTTATAAACTTTGTTTACTTTTATACAGTTAAAACCTTTAAGTTCATTCTTATTGTTTTATTTCACATTTAAACATGTTAAATCATCATAATTATCGAAAATAATCATACAAAAAACGTAATTTAAAATGTCTTGGAACGACCTACAGTATTTCCCATTAAAACATGCCTCGAACAGGGCGGTTTCAAACAGTGCGGCATGTCAGTGGAACGAATTAACCGTCTTATCCGAGGTATTCCTGTATTGTATTCCTGCTTACACTTTGCCTAAAATTAAAGGATAATACAAAGAATCACCATTAACAGCCATCAAAATAGATAACAAAATTATGACTGGTTTTTACCTTGTCTGAATACCTATTAGGCCATTACCCTTCCCAAAAATACAAAGCAGACCAGGAATAAACTTGGCAAGCAAGTTAGCAACCCATTTGAGACATATATTTCCAAGTACAGTACTCAATTTGCTAGACAACCTTGCACCAAATGCATATGGAACATGTATGTAATGAGTATGCTGTATGCAATACGCATATTTGGAGTCTACCTCAGTCCTCAGACTCTCAGAGTTGCTAAGTGTCACTATTGTTTCTGACTCTGACTGGTAGTGTTGGTTGTGTTTGCTTCTGGAGAAAAACTAAATTGTGTTTGCAATGCAGTTTTCAAAATCAATGTAACTAGTTTACTTCTATCATATTTTTCCTCACACAGGAATTTAATCACAGAAGTCATATCCAATATTGTATTAAAATGCCTAGGTTACCAGGTAGTGGTTGCAAGCAAGCGAGTGAGTGGCTTGAAGTGTCCCGAATAGAAAACTTGAGCAAAGTAAAGTGTACGGTAATCACTGTGGATTAGAGCTGACATCCAAGGTAGAACGTATAAGATATAAGCATATCAGTCATTATGAAAGTTAATTGCAATACAGTGATGAATTTAAAAAAAATTGTTTTATTTTCATCTTTCCTCGTTATATTTTTATCCTTTATCAGAGCATTATATTTTTGAAACTAATTCGTAGTAAGTTGCTGAAAATATTTATATCTTGATTTGAAAGTACTAAAAAAGATTTCCAAGTATTAGAATTTGTAAAATATTGAAAAAAAAAAACTGTACAGGGCTTTTTCGAAAAAACACATTGGACCCAATCGTGCCAACCCTAGCCCTTGGGAGGTGCTGAGCAGACTTCATGGGAGCAGCACCCCCTTGAGGCAGAAGTGCTTCAAGGTGAAATCAGCCCACCCAAGAACACAATTCAGTATTAAAGAGAAAAAATAAGAAATGAAGTGTCTCAAGTCTTGGCATTTGGGTCAGACTCTTGGTTTTTCAAGTTGACTCCCTGGAACTCTCTGAAATCAAACCCCTGAAAATTTTTGGCCAGGAGTCCCAGACTCCTGATATTTTTTGGCTATCAAAATCTCTGTCTAACCTCTAAGCATCGTTTAAAAAATTTAATATCACCACTGACTATAAGCCAAGATTTTTCCCCTGACTAACATCCTCTCACCAGTTTCCCAGTGGTCATTCTACAGGGTATCCACAATGACTTGTCACCTGAGTGAAATACTAACTGATTTTCATTTCTCTTTGAGACCCATTTGAAATGTGTGATAATAGCAGCTATACACAATTGAACAATGCATATTGGCTAGTACCCGGGTCCATGAGTAACCATGTAATGGCAAAACCATTGAAAATATTCATGCAGACTTCTAGGACCAATTCAATCATGCAGCTCCTTCAAAAAGGGCTCTGTTGAGAGGAGAAAGGAACTGTAGAAGATGAACAAAGAACTGGCAGGCCATCTATCAGGCAACAAGTGTCCATTAGTTGAGCAATCTGTCAAGATCACCAAAAAATCAATCCATAAGCAATCATCAGAGCTTGGAATACAAAGAAAAATGAGTTAATATTTTACTGGGGTGACCAAAACATTCTGGACACCCTGTAGGTTGCTTAGTTATTTCTTATACCACCAACTTTTGGCCAATCAGGGATCCAAAATACTTGTGTCCCTGAAACTTAATATTCACCATTAATATTTTGCAAAACTATCATAAAATATAGCTTTAGATCATTTATCTAACTTTGTTAACCTTGATAGGTCCAAGTGGCTTCATGTTCTCCAAATGTAATTTAGATTCTCTAAACTCTGTCATTCTTTATAAAATTCACATAGGCTAAGTAAGGTTGATGTTTGGCAAGTGTTTCATACAATGAAGTCAAATAAAGCTGCTGGATCTGATAATATATAATATACATTCTAGGATTCTCATAAGCTTTCCTCCCCACTTTTCTGAGGCATTATATAACTATTTTGTTTGCTAGATCTATTAATTATGCAGAGGTACCTGATAAAAATGGAAAAAAACAAATGTAGTAGCTACCCATTTACAAGAAGGGTAGTCAAAATTGAAGTAGGAAATTATAGGCCTATTAGTTTACCATCAATGATAGGAAAGATACTAGAATTATAATTAAAGAATAATTTTCAAGATCATTTGGAAAACTTTGTCAAGTTCCCAGGATCAAGAAAGTCTCATTTATCTAATCTGACTTTTTAGAGTTTGTAACTGACAGTGTTAGTAGTAATGCCATTACTTTTGAGATGATGTAATGAAAATGGTAATTGCACTACTTTTTAGAGCAATTTCAATACTCACTCACTACTCGTTACTTTCAAACTGATCATTTGACTAGTATCATTTATTAGCTGTTAGCTCCTCCAAATGAGGACTATCAGATGCCAATTTCGAAAAACTAGTGTTCCTGAAATCAAACAAGCTCCTAAAAAATCTGCAAGATTAGTTTTTTTAAGGCAGGCCATTTTTTTATTAGTTTGTTTTGACTTTTTTTGCCATATAGAGTATGACAAAAGGTTTCTTTACTCTCTAGTCTTTTCTTAAAAGTAACAGTAGCAGTAGCAGTAGCAGTACATAGCAGTAACATATTACTTTTTCATAGAAGTAACATTACTTTTTTAACAATGCAATGGTAGCAGTAATGATGTTACTTACGTATAGAAAGTAACATGCCCAACTCTGGTAACTGATCAGGTAGATCTGAATGGACACACTCACTGAGCGCTCCCTGGATTTTTAACTTGTGAAGTTATGGTGTACTGGAAGTGGTGAAATATATCGTATCTGCATAATTTTTAGTAATTCATTTTGTGAATAGCATAGTGGTTTCAAAATAGTACATTTTAATAATAAGGCATCCTCAGCTTAATTCACAATAATACGTGGTAGTTTATCATAGAACATCATGGTATGTTTAATACAGTTTTGATACAAAATAATACATGACAATATGTATCACATATATCTAGTTTTCAATTCATTAAGGGTTTTAAAACATGTATTGGGTTTTAGTATCTTTTATATAGCCATTTTTTGGGCTAACCTACCTTTAACTTAATTTTAACTTAAATTAAATGCCAAACAAGTGGTGATTGGACGTGTTGGCTGTGCTCTAGCAAATTGACTTTTACACTTTTGTATTAATATTATTACATTTTCCTTGTATATTTATTGCTGTTTAGCTTTTGGTTATTATCTAAAAGTGTTTATTTACAAGTTTTAAAGGTTTTTGTGTTAAATTTCAGCCATTGTAGCTACTTAAGGCCAATAATTTAAGTTTTGATGCAGACCTAGCTTAACTTATTCTGATAGCCTAGCCTAATCACAAGCAATTCATTCTCTTTGAACTCTTAAATGTTGAACTTAGTTTAAATCTTCTGTAGTAGTTTTTGCTATTGGTAATCGGACGTGCCTAGGTGTCACATGCCTAGAATTGCTTGTTAACAAAAAGTTCAAATTATTTATTACTGAAACCATGTGTGGTGTTGAAAATTTTTTCCAGGGCTGCAGTTGAGATTGATCCTGCATTTTGGAATTGTTTTTTGACTATTATTAAGATCACTCGTGTTACCTGTACTTGTTTGTACGGGCCTAGCTTAATTATTCTGATAGCCTAGCCTAATCACAAGGTAAGAATCCCACTTGACCTAACCTGAGTAACTATTCTGATATAACTTGATAGTATCAAAGTTGGTGAGTCAACAAAATCCTTAAGCCTAGGACCTAACTTAGCAACATAGCCTACCCTACAAAAATGGCTTTTCACAGTGACTGTAGAGTTTGTAAAAAGGAAATTAAGAGTAAAGATAGAGCTATTGCATGTGATAGATGTGATGACTGGTATCACATAAGCTGCAAAGGCCTTACAAATGATATATACAAAAGGTATAAATGCTGCTTCTAAACTTAATGTCAACTTGTGGTTTTGTGACAAGTGTAGTACTGTAATAAAATATTTTAAGCCCAGAGGGTCTCTATTAGTGAGGGAGAGGCTAGACCAACTTATAGAGATATTGCAGTTCAAGTTTGGCCTAGGCCTGGACCTAAGTTAATGCAAAATAGGCCAAATGAGTGGGAAAAGCCAAAGAAAACCTGGAAACCCAGGATTTTAAAACCAAATGAAAATGTTTTAATAGAATTAACAAATGGATTTCATTCATTTTCCATAAATGATGAAGAAAATAATCAATACAGGGAAACTCAATTCAATAGTAGTAAAAGTTTCAAGTTAAACTAAGCAATGTAGAAGTTTCTGTAATTGGGGATTCCCAAGTCAGAGGCTTAGGAACTATGTTACCAAAAGAAAGCATAGTCTATTGCTATCCTAGTGCAACCATTGAAAGGGTAAAGTAAAAAATCAGTGGAAAAACTTTGGGTACAGTACTGATTTAGTTTCTCCAAAAAATGTAGTTATTCACACTGGAGGTAATGATGTAATGTTTAAGCCATCAGACGAAATCTTAAAAAGCTATAATGAAATCTTCATAAAATTAAAAGGTAGGCAGGCAAAAGTCATTTATTACAGGTATTATTCCAAGGAGGAGTGAAAGTAATAAATGGTTCTCCAGGGCTTTCAGCATAAATAATAGTCTCAAAGAACTCTGTAAACAAGTAGGTGTAACATACATTGGTCTATGGAACAAATTTTATTGGAAAAGAGAATTGTATAATAAAGATGGGGTTCATCTTCATACAAGAGGTAAAGATGTAGCACTCTGTACAATTATATTAACGGAAATCCAAAATGAAAATGTAAAAAACCTGGATATGTCCCATTGACTAACAAATGGTACTTCACTGAATAAAATCTCAAAATAATAATGACAAATGTCAGAAACAAATAAATGACATACAAATTTTAAAAAACAAAATTAAAGATGGCAAAGACCAAAGTCAACTGATAATAGATCCAAAATTAAAGAAAATGTTGCAGATTCTCTTTCATTATTTTATGTATCAGGTCATCCCATAAGTAATGTAATTTTTTATGATAGATTAAGTTTAAACTAGTCTTACTCAGTTTAAGCATAAATTTTCCGAAGGTTATATGTAAGAGGAGATCTATTGTGTTTCGCTACATACTTTACAGACCTTGACCAATGAAGACGTGTGTTTTGCTTTATGTGAACCCCTCATAAACATGGTGGTATCAGAAGAGCATATCAGGTATATAATGCTTTACGAGTTCAAAAAAGGGAATAGTGCTACTGAAGCAATGCGAAACATTCAAGAAGTTTATGGCAACGATATTCTGCATGTGAGGAAATGTCAAAGATGGTTTCAAAAGTTTAAGAATGGTGACTGCTGTTTGACAGATGCAGCATGCTCTGGATGCCCTGCTGAGTTTGATGATGACCTGCTGTTAGCCGCACTTGAAGACTTCAACAACTGTCGAAGAATTGGCCCAGAAACTCAATTCATCCCCATTTACCATCCATCGACATTTGCAACAACTTGGGAAAGTGCCTAAGTTAGGAAAATGGGTGCCACATGAATTGTCAGTTGACAATCTGAGGGTGCGGGTAAACATTAGCACAGCTCTTCATTCCCGTGAACTCCAAGATCCATTTTTGCACCGTTTAGTGACTAGTGATGAAAAGTGGATACTGTACCAGAATGTTAAGCGCTGTCGACAGTGGGTTTGTGCCAGAGAACCAGCGACACCACAGCCAAAACCAAATCTTCACCCTCGGAAGGTGTTGCTTAGTGTTTGGTGGGATAAAGGTGGTGTAATACACTTTGAAACCTTACTACACAACCAAACAATCACCACTCAAGTCTACTGTCAACAACTAGATCAATTGAACACTGCACTAAAAGAGAGAGAACTTCTTTGGTTAATCGGAAAGGAATCATGTTCCACCATGACAACGCACATCCTCATACCACTCAGATCACTTCTGCAAAAATTGAGGAGCTTGGGTGGGAAAAAGCTTCCACATCTTCCAGACCTTGCGCCTTCAGATTATCATCTCTTCAGGAGTCTGCAAAACTATCTTGACAAGAAACAATATACTTCTTTAGATGACCTCACACCAGTCTTTGTATGTTTTTTGACTCAAAACCACCTGAATTTTATAAACATGGCACTGAAAAGCTTGTAGGACGTTGGCAGAGTGTCACTGATTCAGACGGAAAATATATACTAGATTAAAAAGTTTCAGTTGAATTTTTTTTGTCCTTCAAATTCCAATCTAAAAAATGACATTACTTTTGGGATGACCTGATAGAATAGTAAAATTCTGGAATAGCTTAGATGAAGTGAGTTCCCATACTTTGGAGACTTCAGAATAAACTAGATGAATTAATAACAGAGGTATTTGGTAATGATGTTTTGCTGGAACTGGTAATGGTGTGAAGAAGAGGTTTGTGAACCCTTCCCACATATACATACATACATATTATACAGCAGTTTATTTTTTATTTGGGTAAATCTCATCACCCACACAGAGTGATAGGATGTAGAGAGGCAATATCTTGGGTTAGGGGATACTCACTCTCTTTATACCCCCCATTTAGAGATATTTCTCTGCTGAGCAGTGCCCCCGATAGCACGGTGATGTATGAAAGACTCATTATGTTTACTTACCTCATTGACACCTTTAAATGGAAGACCCTGAATGGGTGTACAACTGTACATTCATATACTCTATACAGTCTTTACAGTCCCACCTACTCCTTTTATCTTAATTGTAGAGCTTGTATTATATTATTCAGGTTGTAGCTATGTAGATATATGGCTATATAGCTGTATGGCTATATAGATAACCATGTGATTTCTACAATTAGTACAGTAGTGGTATTGATGAATGATCCACAAGATCCAAAGTTTTGAAGTATATATATAGCTAGTAGATGTGTGACAATCTGCAATTAGCAGAGATCAATTGGATCTTAAATTTGCATGTAACTGTATTTATGGTTTGTTTATATTAACAGTAGACACACCCAGATGGGCCAAAGGGCCCCTTGGTGTGCCCACTATAAAATTTTTACCATATTACATGATGTCAGTTATTTATTTGGATTTTGTAAGGCATTTTTTGTAAGGCATTTGACAAGGTTCAACATAGGAGACTTCTATATAAATTAAAAGCTGATGGGATTAGTTATAAATTGGGTAGAAAAATAAGAAGACAGAACAAAGCAATTCTCTAAATGGTCATGAATCTGTGTGACAAAGTGAAAAATATTGTACCACAGGGATCAGTATATATTAGGTCCATTACTCTTTATTATACATCTGAATGACTTAAGAGAAGGGAGTAAGTAGCAAAGTTTCTAAAATTTGCAGATGATACAATAGTAGTTACAAAAGGATCTTGATAGATTAGTTGCTTGTGCTAGTAAATGGCAGATGGAATTCAATATTAAAAAATGCAGTGTCATCTATTTTGGTAAAAATAATGAAAACTTTAGTTATGAGATGCAGTAGAAACTGGTTGGAGGATGTTAGACAAGAAAAAGACCTTGGCATTATATTTAGTAGGTAGTAATCTAAAATTTTCTAAGCAGTGCTTGGAGGCTAGAAATAAGGCAAATAAAATGCTAGATATTATTTAAGAGAAATGTTAGTTAGAACTTTAGAAGAGTACAGAAATTATCTGCAAATTATCTAATTCTTATGTTAGACATCACTTAGAATATTGCATTCAAACTTGGTTACTTCATCTTCATTAGTTAATTTTAAGAAAAATTTAGACACTTTCATGAGTGAGAGAGATAGTTTGTATGGTAGATTGTATATAGTGTACATTCTTTGCTTCAGTTATATAGGCTACTATGGTGGCAGTAAATAGTTGTATATTAATTATATAGTTGACTTGAGTTTGACATCTTGCAAGATTTCACTATTATTAAAAAATGTAGCTCATGACTTGGATTACCTTGATAGGCCCAAGTGGCTTCATGTTTTCCAAATGAAATGTAATGTAATCTTAGACATGATATTGATATGCCTGAAGGTGCGCAACATAGGGCAACCAAGCTTATCCCTCACCTAAGAAGATTGGAATACAGGAACGATTAAAGGAACTAGGTATGTTTTAGTTTTGAGATATTGTATAAGGGGAAATATGATACAAATGTTCAAAATATTTTCACATTTGGACAATTTAGATGAATGTAACTTTTTCTTAGTAAAGGTTGATGGAATAACTTGTGGGCATAAGAAAATTAGAAAACAGACTTGTAGGCTTGATCTATGAAAATACTTATTGTCATAGTAGATTTTTGGAATGACTTGACATATGATGTGGTAAACTAGCTCATTAGTTAATTTTAAGAAAAATTTACTCTTTCATGAGTGAAAGAGGATTTGTAAATTGTATATTGTGTATAGCTGGGGCGTTGATTGCTCTAAAATAGTGGAGGGGGGACACTTTGCCATCAAACAATACTCTGAGTAGCTGTTGTGTGTAGTATATCAATGTCATAATTTACCATTTACCCATTTTTTATATTTTTCTCAGCATGTTGAAAAAAACAACTATTTAAATAAAGAGACCCAAAATGATTAAGTATTTTTTTTGCAGAAATAAAAAATGCAATGCAAACTATTTATAATATTTAACCTTTCATGTACCAGTATCATCATATCACATAATCAGTATGTTTAACTGAAATAAATCTTTTATTACCTGTAGACAACAGAGGTCAATGTACATAAATTGTTTATAAAATATATGAAATATAAAAATAACCAACTACTAAATTTCATGATAAATATACACTGGTATTCATGACAATAATTTATAATATTACTATTACATTTGCATATAATACAACATATAACATCTTATTAAGTGCCATTAATAGTTAGCATTTATAGCAATTCATCCACAAAAGTAGGGGGGACATGTCCCCTGCATCCCCTCACCCATGGTGTATAGTCTTAGCTTCAGTTATGTAGGCTACTTTGGTGGTAGTAAAGTTGTATACCTATTAATTAGCTGACTTGAGATTGACATTTTGGAAAATTGTATTATTAAAATGTAGCTCATGACTTGGATTACCTCATTAACCACAGTGGCTTTATATTTTTCAAATGAAATGTAATAATGTAACCCTAACAGGCATGGGGATTCAGCAGGCCTGGGCCCCTACCAATTTCTTCCCTTCAGTCCTCATGTCATGAAATGATCGAGATGCCTCAACAATAAAAATAAGAGAACCAGAATTGTACCATAAAATATTAATACTCTACATATGGGCATGAAGTCTTTGGTAAAATCCTATTTTAATATGGTAAATTAAAGATGGCTAAAAGACTACATGCATGTTCAACAATTGTTGATTCACATCAAATATTACTACACTATATTGGGTTAATTGAATGCCCAGTTAGGTCAACTGAATCATGTAGGGTTGCCAGATGTCCTGCATTTGATCCAAAAATCCTGCATCCCACTTTGTATTCAAAATGTCTGCCAAATATGCAAAAAATGTTATGATAATTTCATTATTATTCACGATGTTTAATGGTTAAGCATTAATAAAATTTTTCTAATTTTGTTTGTTATAACCATTCAAGAAACCTAGTTTCAATTTGAAAAAAATTTGGTCTTAGGGAAAAAAATAAAAAATTTCTTTACTATTACGCCAGTCTCCAGTAGAAAGTTTTAAAAGCTGGTTTTCAATGTTAAAGACATGACTTAAATATGGGTATAAAAATAGGTTAGGTTAGGTTGTTTTAGGTTAGGTTAGGTTAGGTAAAAAAGGGTACAAAAGGGTAGAAAGTTTTAAAAGCTTTAAGCTTCAATAACTAACAAATCATTTGCGACAGAAATGAGTATCATTTTTTAATTCAGCACATTGAAAAACATTGATGAGCAGCTTTTAAAACTTTCTACTGGAAAAAAAAAAAAAAAAAAAAATTTCAACATGGGCATTTGAAAAATCTGGTAACCCTAACTGAATGCCTGGTTAGGTCAACTGTACATCCTTAATTGGCTTGGTTAAGTCTTGATATTTTCGTTAGTTTTAACGAAAATATCACGACTTAACCGAACCAATCGCCAAGGGCGTACAGTTGACCTAACCAGGCAGTCAATAAATTAAATTCCAAACCTAGATTAATATCGGAAATTCAAAAATAATTCCAAAAACGCTTATTTTCATTAATTAAACCGGATTTACTATTTTGATAGTATACATAATATTATTAAACATCATTTTTGGAATTTACTTTACCATATTAAAATAGAATTTTACCATCTTTTGCTTTTGAATTCAGACTATACGTCGACCTAAATGAAGTGAAGTACTAAAACATTAATATAAAGGACTTCCCCTCTCCCTGTGCTTTTACTTCCTTCAGGCAAATGCAACAAGCGTAAGCTGGTTAAACTAACCTCGCCTATACTTATGGATAAATTATGTATATTACACCATATTCACACATTAAAGCTTTAAGCGAGTTGGCGGTAATAAGCCTCGTACCGTACCGCCACTTCAAAAACAAACACATCAACATCAAAATTTAAAAATTTAAAAGTGCAACCAATGTTGCCAACCTTCAATTACAGTCTAACAATATAGCAAGTCACCTCATAATGAGGTTTCATCCGAAACCAAAATACTAGAAATTACTGTAATATTAAGAAAATTGGAAACTTGCAGTATGCACCAGCTATCTCACTACGATCACAGTGTAGAAATACAGTGTTGGGCTTCCAGCATTTCTCGCCTGTGCAGAAAACTGTCACTATGGAGTCAGCGAACAACTGCTCGGTTGCTTAATTATTCTTGACTCTATTTCCCCATTTTCTTTTCAAGACATTTGGCGTCATTACTCACACAATTCAGTCGCCTCATGTAGATGAGAACAAATCAAAAACAGGGAGCAGTGTTGTAGTCAAGGCCACGACCTCCGAGGCCGAGACCAAGGCCAAGGCCGCAGTGTCCGAGACCAAGGCCGAGGCCGCAGTGTTCGAGGCCGGCCCAAGGTCGAGGCCACAGTGTCCGAGGCCGAGGCCAGTTATTACACACACGCATGTAAAACAGAAGCAGGCAGTTGTGCAGCAACTTTTTTGGTTGCGAAATTGACTTGACACAAACACATGACTCTAACATTTATTTTTCAAAGAATATGCTCATTACATTTTAAAAACATAAGAGTCTCCAACATCTGAGGAGACAGCCAGTGGCGGTTCCTCATATGGGCAATATGGGCAGCCGCACAGGGCGGCATTTGTGGAGGGGCGGCATGAGCGCCTGCAAAAAAAATAAAAATAAAAATAAGAATAAATAAATAAAGAAATAAATAAAAATAAAAAATAAAATAAAATAAATAATAAAAGATCAATGACTTTGCATCAAGGAAGGTAAGAAGAGTCAGGCTTTAGATGGCAGTTGTGCTGTGGTGCAATTTATTTTGTTTCTTGTTCAAAGTGTAGCATAATAATTACCCTCTCTTAAGTGTCTTATTCTATTTATGTGATAGAGCATTTGTACAATTTAGAAATTTAATTCTCTAGTTTATTTATGGCAGTTGTGCAATTTAATTTGTATTTTTCCTGTTCATAGTATCATAATTACATTCTCTTAAGTGAGTTATTCTATTTACGTGATGAAGGATTTGTAAAATTCAGAAATTTGAGTCTTTGTTTTGGTTCTGAAGTTCCAACAAGTAGTCCAATAAAAAGTTATTTTGTGAAAGAGTTATGTCTGTCCTTTATTTTGGGGGGATTCGAATGTGTGTGTTGGCGAACAGGGGGGGGGGCGCTGAAGGTGAGGTTCGCCCAGGGCGTCATGTAAGCTAGGACCGCCACTGGAGACAGCCTCGCCCGATGTGGTCGCATTATTATCCCTCCTCGGCTAAAAATACGCTCCACCGGAGCACTGCTGGCTGGCACACACAAAATATTTTTTGAAAGGGTATACAGTGAAGGTACTTGAGGTTTCCCTCACTTTTCTCCTTCCAAAATGTCACTGCATCCATCCCATGCCGCTCTTCATCTCTCAAGCTGTACTCGCACACAGTCCTTTTCCCGACTCCTTGACCTTGTGCGACTCCTTATACTTTTATATTTGGCCAACAAACGGGGCACTTTTGCAGGGCTTTCATCATCTTCGCTGCAGGTGTGGTAAAAGAGGGCTCCAGCTTCTTCGCCGTCATTCGATGAGAACCTTTCCGCTTCTGTTATGACGATATCTGTAATATAAAGCAAAGGAAATCAGTCCAGAAAAATTAAATTTGCAAGTTTATTCAAATTATTGTACATTTGTACAAGTTCTGAACTATTTTTTTTGATCCTGTTCTCAACCCTTGCTCTTTCACTCTTGATCATAAACTCAACATACCTTTTAGAGTATTCTTCAGAATTTCGTGGGCATTCTCCGGACCTTCTTCGCATACCAGTGACACCACGTCTGCATCAACCCAGTGCAACATGTACTGTGGATCCAGGACAGCAGCCACAAGATAAAGTTTTTCAATAAATGGCTCTTGATGGCTTCTACTGCCTGGATCGGTGTCCATGCCACAGTTGATAAACACCCCTCTGAAACGTTTTTTCAAAGAAGTGTGTAGAGCTGTGACCAGGGTTTTACAAAACCTTGCATTATCAGTCCACTTGCGGAGATGGCTGTTTATATCAAGGACAACAGGAACTACTTGACTTATTGTGGCACTCTGATCCCCTGTAAAACAAAAACAAAATTTACATTGATGAACGATTTTGAACTAATTACCACCAATCAAATGACAAAGTTATTTATACATTGTAAATTTGATTGATTGTTCAGGGGATGTTTGCGCCACTAAAACTCTTACCCTGAGTCAAGTTGGTGGCTTCGGCGAATGGCTCCAGAATTTTGCACAGCTCAGTTAACTGCCCCCACTCGTGACGAATCAGAAGAGCATGAGCAAACTCTTGGGTATCGCACACCTCAGCCAATTTCTTGAGGTCCATTCCTTCCATCCCTAGCAGTGACCGAAGCTGGTGGTATACTGAGTTCCAGCGAGTAGCCACTGCTGCAGGTATGGTTCGGCCATCTCCAAATTTTTCTTCAAACCTAGAAATAAGAAAGGCATTTTAATGTCTTCCATTCACACTCACACCAGACAATTGAAAAGGCAGAGCTGCCAACCTTACCAAACAAAATATGGAAAATCCATAGTAGTTGGCAGCTCTGAAACCGTTACTCACCTTTCTTTGAAAACAGAACTCTTGTGTAAGAGAGTGGAGATCTTCGTAACTTTGGCGATCGCTCGGCTGACACACTTCATGTCTGCTAACCCGTCACGAACCACAAGTTGAAGTGTGTGGGCGAAGCAAGATATCCGCTGCCTTGAGCTTGTTCTCAATGCAGCGTCAACATGAGCTTCATCTTCTTCGTCCAGCTCCTCCCAAAGTGTCTCATCTTCCACTTCCTGGTCCTCCTCAAAAGCTGTCTCTTCATTACCCTCTACTGGAAATTGAACCTTGAAAGCTTTTTTCATGTTTGCAGCATTGTCCGTGACTATGTACTCTACCTGAAATAGCAAAAAAAATTAATGCTATAGCTGGTGCATTTATCTCTATTTATCATTGACAGTTTAAAACCCTAACAATGACAGCCTTAACCAACCTTTGCTCCTATGTTATAATCTTCCAGAATGCTTTCAAATGCTTGTGCAATTCTTTCCCCTGTGTGCTTCCCATGGAAGCGCTGGCAGGTCAGGAGAACAGACAACAACCCATAATTTCTAGTTCTAGGGTTTGTGCCCATGATGTGCGCTGTTACACCCAAGTAGCTGCGCATGGTCCTATCAGTCCATATGTCAGTCGTCAAGGAGATACTGCTATGGTAGGACAGCAAGTCCATGACCTTCTTGATTCCTTCAGCTCTCAACTTGGGAAGTGTCTGACTTGTCAATGTTGACCTTGCCATGGGCTGATACCTAAAATTTCCAACAAAAAATATTCAAACGTTAACAGTTTTTAAATGAAATAAATGCACCAAGCCTATGCTGCTCTGTAAGATGGAGTTCAGCAAGGCATAATCATGCCCCTTGAGGATAAAGGGGAGCAAAAAAACATTTCATTTACCTTGGATCCAAAACTTGCAGAAGGTTCCGGAAGTGCTTGTCCTCAACAATGGAAAGTGGTAGGCTGCATCCTACCATGAACCTCACTACTTCCTCAGAGATCAGCCTCTGCCGTTGATTATTTTGCTTGTATTTCATTGGTTCTCCATCACTAGACATAGAAAAAAACGCATTGAGATTCTGTTGCGAGTTGTCGTTGATGGTTGTTTTTCCCTTAGCATATTCTTGCCACCTGCAGAATGAACATAAATGTAAGTTCAAGTTCAAAACAAGCAAATATCAACAACAAGCAAAATAAGCAAAAATCTCAACCTCTACTTTGTTAAGGCATTGCAGACCCAATGCTTTCAAAACTGATAGCAATTTGTACATGCACTTACTCTGCTTTGTGCACACGTTTCAGGTGCCTTGTAAAATTGGAAGTGGTACCGTAGAACTCACTAAGTTTTGGAGACTTTGCCTTACAAAACTTGTACCTTGCTCTATGTTTTTTCTTTCCATTTTCTTCAAATATCTCATGCTCGAAGTATCCAAATTGGATGATTCGAGAATCAAACATCCTCATCCGCATCCGCATCCGCGGATGTGAAAAAAATGACATCCGCTACATCACTAATATATATATATATATATATATATACCTTTCAAAGGTTCCGTGCGATGATTCCTCATTTTACGAAGATCAAGCTTGTCGCCCCTCCTCTCGAGTTGGCCTGGTGAAGTAGTGAGTTGGTTTCTTGTACTCTCCACCTCACATAGCCAGGTACGCCCGGCTCATCGGGGATTGTTCTGAGTTAGGCGTCTAATCTTCTTTTAAAGATGTCAACTGCAACCAGTGGTGTAGTGCTATGGGAACGTGTGGGAACGGCGTTCCCTTACTTTTTTTGGTAGGCGGAACGGCGTTCCCTCACTTTTTCAAATAAATCCGAACTTACAAGTCTCTAATTTAATTCCCACCCCTAGAAGAAATATGAGAAAGAATCATTAACTGTTTCATTTCTTTTAGCTTCGACTGAGGCGTTGCTCAGAGCAACGCTGAGTAGGAATACAAGATTAGTTGCTCACCAAAAGTGGTGTAAATGGTGTTAGCCTATTGAATAGCCTACATCTGGTGAAACAGTCACCACGGCGTACCAGTTGTTAACTTTTTTTATTTAATCATTCCAGTTGTTAGCTATTTTTATTGATTGTACTGGATGTTATATATCTAATGACACTGGAAATATTGCATCTTTAACCTTGGAATATATCCTAATATCCAGTGTATATGGCCTCAAAATATCCCTGAAATTGGTCAGATTTCAAAAAAATTTCCGGACCCCCGGCTGTATGGGCTTACTGCGCTCGTCATTGTGCCCCGCATCTGAGTAACACTTTCAAAATGCGTTCCCTCACTTCTTTATTTAGCACTACACCACTGACTGCAACACCACTCGTGTTCCTTACGTCTTTGGGCAGCTGATGAAACAGTTTTGGTCCTCTTACAACAAAACTATTTTCTTTCAGGGTTAAGGATGTTCCCTGTCTCGCCTTTAATTTGAGAACACGACACAGTCTTCCTTTTCTACTTTCCACCGTTGTTTGGGGAGTTACAGGGTTCAGAGTAAGATTAGGGACTAGTTTCTCCATTATTTTCCAAGTGTAAATAATGGTGTATCTCTCTCTTCTCCTTTCCAGTGAGTATAGGCTTAGTTCGCGTCAGTGGCGAAACTACCGAGGGTGCAGACGGTGCAATGCACCGGGGCCCACAGCCTTGGGGGCCCATCATAGACTTGTTTAATATATAAAAATTGTACTTATAAAGCTGTTCTGAACGTTCTTTCTCAAAGCTGAAGTTGATCAGAAATTATTTGAGAAGCACAATGTTGCAAGACAGATTAAGTGGCCTTTCGATAGTTTCAAATGAATATAAAATTGCAAGAAAATTAAATTTAGAGGAAATGGTGACCACTTTTGCTGAAATGAAAACCAGAAACGTTGACTTTAAATAAACGGTGAGTAGATATATTGTGTCTAAAGTTTTGTAAATATTTATCAACACGCATTGTGACGTGTTTTTTTTAGGGGGCCCCACGTTAATATTTTGCACTAGGGCCCACAACAACCTAGTTTCGCCACTGGTTCTCGTAACCTTTCCCAGTAATTTAGCTCTTTGCAAGGGCGTACACAACATTTCTTAAAGGGGAGCACGCACACACACACACACACACACACACACACACACACACACACAATATACAGGGTCTGTCAAAAAAAAACTAAGCCAATTTGAAATCTCTATAAAATGCACAATTTGATAGAGATTTCAAATATTTTTTTACACTAAATAAATAAAAGGCTCATAAATAATCTGTGATAATTTTATAACTTTATTTTGAATATTTTAGGAGTTATGCGGTTAGCTCTACAGATTGCGAAAATTTCAGTTTTTCTCATTATGTAATATCTTCTTTTTTCTCTTTTTCAGAATTTGTTTAGATTTAAAATTTTTCGTGAATACCTCTAAATATGCCATTCTCACATGAAGATAAAATAATTATAAAGCATTATAGAGTTGAAAAAGGTTATAGTGCAAGGAAATTACTTTCTGAATTCGATTATAAAGGATGGACTAGATCAGGTTTAGATTACTTATTGAGAACTATCGATGAAACAGGAAGCATTGAAAGGAAGGTTGGTAGTGGGCGACCAAAATCAGTTAGAGAAGATGAAAATATTCAGAAAGTGGAGGAACGTATCCTTAGTTAAGAGGATCGACCTGGTAGCCACATGACACCTGCTCAAATATCAAAAGAACTAGAAATATCAGAATCAAGCGTAAGAAGGATTAATTAATTATTAAATCTGATTCTGCAATTTAAACCATTTAAAAGAGTGCATGGACAAAGATTGTCAGAAGTAAACTGTCAGAAAAGAGTTGAGAAATCCAAACGTCTTTTACGTATAATAACTGAAGATAAACTTTCCAAGACATTTTTTACGGATGAAAAACGTTTTACGGTAGAGCCACCAAGAAACTCACAGAATGACCGAGTTTATTCTGATGTTGCGAAAAAAAATTAAATCCAAGATGAAAGACTGTACGCAACAAGGAGTCACTTTTCTTCTAGCGTCATGGTTTGTTGGAGTGTCCAAGTTGGGAAAAACTTCAATATTTTTATTGAGCCAGGAGTGAAAATTAATGCTCAATATTATTAAAATACCATGCTTGAGAAAATGCTTCCAGAAATGAGAAACTTGGCTAGTCAAGGTTAATTTATTTTTCAACAAGATGGTGCAACATCACATACTGCCAAAACAACCATCGAATATTTGAAAAAGAATGTGCCTGAATTTCTGGAACCGAATAATTGGCCACCTAACAGCCCTGACCTAAACCCTGTAGACTACGGAATATGGGAAAACTTTGCAGAGAGAGTGTATAGGAACAGAATAAGGGATGTCAATCATTTGCGTGAGTTGATTATCGCAAAATGGGCAGAGCTCCCCCAAGAGCAAATAAATCGAGCAATAGACGAATTCAGACCAAGATTAAAAAAGTGATAGAAATGCAAGGGAATCATATTGAACAGTTCTTTTAATTTTATTAAACTAAAAATTATCTACAGTATATCGTAAAAAAAAATAATTTTCATGTTAAGTAGGAGAATCTCACTTTTTAGTTAATTATTAATAAAATTAGCAATTCTGAAGATATCGTCATAAAAATTTAAAGGGTAATAGGTGATTACCTATACTTTATTGTGTAAAAAACTCAACTTAATTAGATAAATGGTTTTGTTTTAATAAAGGTTTGAATTTGGCTTAGTTTTTTTTGACAGACCCTGTATATATATATATATCCCAAGGTGAAGAGTACAAGAAACCAACTCACAACTTCACCAGGCCAACTCGAGAGGAGGGGCGACAAGTTTGACCTTCGTGAAATGAGGAATCATCGCGCGGAACAGTTGAAAGGTATATATATATATATATATATATATATATATATATATATATATACTGCGTCAGGCGTTTCGGTGGTGTAATGGTCAGCGTCGCTGACTACGAATCCATCGGCCCTGGGTTCGAGACCCGACGGCAGCCGGCGCGCAGGAAAACCCAGCTGTTCACCCTTCCACACAATAAAGAAAGTGGTTGGTAGATAAATAGGTACCCTAGGTGGCCTTGTGGTTAAGACGCTGGGCTGCTGAAGGGGCGTAGTTCGGATTCCACATTAAACTGTAGGTCTAAGGTGGAGTGAAAAGCTTGACTTCGTCAGAATGAACAATTCGGGCGGAAGCTAACCAACCAACCAAAGGTTATATATATATATATATATATGTGTGTGTGTGTGTGTGAGTTAAAAATTGATGATGATTGATTTAGAATCAAAATGAATTGCATTTAGGAAGGCTTCAGTTGTATTTTATTTCCAATTTATGGGCAAAGAATTAAATTTGCACAAATTAATCGTACGTATAAACTTATAAAGACATATATAAACGTTCCTAAGCCAGCAAAAATTGATTTTGAGTTTTGAGTTAATAACATGTCCTGGTAACCATGAAAGAACTGAAATTCCATGACATCAAGATTTTTTGGTGGTCAGAGCTGGGCAGTATTTAAATACATTTGTATTTAAATACATTTGTGTATTTAGAAATGTATTTATAAATACATTGTTTTTCATGTATTTAAATATAGTATTTAAATACTTTAATGAGTATTTAAATACTCAAAATATAAAAATGTAAATACTTTTACTGGTTTAATACACGTTCTGTACTAGCACAATACGAAAGCGGTTGATTTCTTTATCGTGTGCGTGTCATGGCTTCAACAAGCAAATTTGTATGTATTTAAAATGTATTTACAAATGTATTTAAATACAATTGATGTATTTTGTATTTAGTATCCAAATACATTCGTAAAATGTATTTAGTATTTAGTATTTAAATACATTTCTCCCATGTATTTAGTATTTAAATACATTCAATGTATTTATTGCCCAGCTCTGTTGGTGGTGAATGTTGCAAAGTTATCGATTTTTAAATTTTTTTAAAAATATCTTTAATGAGAGTAGTAATAATTTTTGCAATGGGGGGCATATGCCCCCCTTATGTACCCCACTGGTTCTTTGCACCCCTTGATCTTGGCTGTGAAGCTTTTCTAAATCCCTTCAAGCTGTCTAATGTCTTCTTTTTTATATGGGGATGTTAGGACCGAGCAGTATTCCAATTTGGGTATGATCAGTGTTTTCAGTAGAGGAATCATTATATTCCTATCCCTTCGTTTAAAGGTTCTCAGTATGTGCCCAGTTATTCTCTTTGCTCTGTTTACTATCTTATTTTGTGTTTCAAATTTCGCATTATCAGTCATTACAACCCCTAAATCTTTTGCTCTAGAATTTCTCTGAATTTCTTCTCCATTTGAGGTATAATATTCCATGGATTTTAGGTCTTCTCTTTTTCCGTACCTTAACAGGGGAGATTTCTCTGTGTTAAACTTCATACTGTTGTCTTCCGTCCACTTGTAGATTCTGTTCATGTCGGTTTGTTGAGATCCTATATCTTTTGGGTTTCTTATTTTTTTACTGATCTTTGTGTCATCGGCAAAGGATGTTACTGTGCTGTCTCTGGTAACATCCTCATCTTTGTCAGTTAGCATGATTATGAAGAGTAGTGGAGTTAATACTGTTCCTTGTGGTACTGAGCTGAGGACCTCTGATTCTGATGGATAATTAGTAGTATGCCCGCAAAATGGGAGTGCAATGCAATTGCAAATGCTGCATAATGTTGCAACAGTGCCAACCTCCACCCCCTTTGTTGCAAGGCACCCCAAATGGGGTTGCAGCAAGGGTTATGCAACTTGGAGGCGGAGTTATCCCCAAGCTGCAATGATCCTAACCTAAGAGAGAGGAGAGAGGAGGAGAGGTGTTCACCCGGCAGGAGCCAGGCGCATATGAAGACTTCAGCCGAGCGGCTGGTCTTATAGGACCCCTACTCAGCCAGTGCCTCGGGCACCATCAGCCAGTTGGCACAGTGTACACACCCACACAGTGTACATACCCATTACGTTTATGTGCGTCAAACTCTAAGGTGGAGGTGGGTTCGAGACCCACCCCGGCCTTCCACGGTTGCTACCCCGGATACCCTAATGATCAGAAAAAAATTGGCTTCGAGACCCGCCCCGGCCTTCCACGGTTGCTACCAGGACACCCTAATAACCAGAAAAACAAAATTGGGTTCGAGAACCGCCCCGGCCTTCCACGGTTACTACCCAGGATACCCTAATTATCAGAAAAAATGGGTTCGAGACCCGCCCGGCCTTCCACGGTTGCTACCCAGGATACCCTAATGATCAGAAAAAAGAAAATTGGGTTCGAGACCCCGGTGCGGCCTTCCACGATTCGTAGGGACAGGGTCCCCGTTATTGTAACACTCGATCATGTCGCTTATCTGTTTATCTCTCTCTCATATATATATATATATATATATATATATATATATATATATATATATATATATTATATATATACTTCCCCGTTTAAAAGCGTAATAAGATTTTATTACACTCCATAAATTCCTTCTCATATATATATATATATATATATATATATATACACGTTTTATTTCTATATTAGCGAATCTTGGAAATAAGAGATTCGAGATAACATACGCGTTTTAAATTATACTATAGAGCTTAACAACCCAATTTATCACACTTCTTTGATTTTAAATTTATCATTCACTTTTGTGATTCAAGGTACTATAACAACCTCCTCCTCCTCCTCCTCCTCTCTCCTGACCAAAGCTTTTCTTATCTTTCTACAACAATTTAATTACACGCCATAAACGATCTTCTCATATATATATATATAAATAATTATTTATATATGTACAGGGTGGGCCGAAAGTCTGGATCCATAGGAAAATATTTATTTTAATACATAAATTACAACAAATGGTAAATACTTAAAATGAATATCAACTTTAACTCGTAAATGCGTATCCGTGATACTGTACAGTGGTTCGTACTCCAGTATAAACAACAAATTATAACAAATGCTCAAATTGGCGGCCTCTGACATCGAGACACTTAGGGATGGAATTTATGATTTTTAATAATTCTTCGAATTGGCGTTCTCGAGATGCGTGTTTCATTTGATAATCTTCTTGTTGACTTTACTGGACTATTCGTTAAAGTTTCACATACCATTGCAGAGGTATTTTCATCAGTTGCAGTTTTTGGACGACCAGAACGCCGTCGATCATGTACACTTCCTGTTTCTTTGAAACGTTTAAACAACTTGCCAACAGTCGCATGTTACTGGATGCTTATCAGGATAATTTCTATTGAATTCGGTAGCAACTTCTCTGTGTGTAGCGCCCTGTCTTGCGTACATGAGCACAAGTTCTACCCGGTCTTCTGTTGTTAGATTCGAAGCCATTTCTGGGCTGAAATAAAAAAAGTATTTGAGTATTTATACTGGAGTACGAACTACTGTACAGTATCACGGATATGCATTTACGAGTTAAAGTTGATATTCATTTTAAGTATTTATCATTTGTTGTAATTTATGCATTAAAATAAATATTTTCCTATGGATCCAGACTTTCGGCCCACCCTGTATATATAAATAATTATTTATATATATATATATATATATATATATATATATATATATATATATATATATATATCAGGTCATCCCATAAATAATGTCGTTTTTTAGATCGGAATTTGAAGGACAAAAAAAAACTCCACTGAAACTTTTAATCTAGTATATATTTTCCATCGCAATCAATGACACTCTGCCAACGTCCTACAAGCTTTTCAATGCCATGTTTATAAAATTCAGGCGGTTTTGAGGCAAAAAACGTAGAAAGACTGGTGTGCAGGTCATCTAAAGAAGTATACTGTTTCTCGTCAAGATAGTTTTGCAGACTCCTGAAGAGATGATAATCTGAAGGCGCAAGGTCTGGAGAATATGGAGGATGTGGAAGTTTTCCCACCCAAGCTCCTCAATTTTTGCAGAAGTGATCCGAGCGGTATGAGGACGTGCGTTGTCGTGGTGGAACACGATTCCTTTCCGATTAATCAAAGGTGGTCTCTTTTCTTTTAGTGCAGTGTTCAATTGATCCAGTTGTTGACAGTAGACTTGAGCGGTGACTGTTTGGTTGTGTGGTAAGGTTTCAAAGTGTATTACACCACCTTTATCCCACCAAACACTAAGCAACACCTTCCGAGGGTGAAGATTTGGTTTTGGCTGTGGTGTCGCTGGTTCTCCGGCCAAACCCACTGTCGACAGCGCTTAACATTCTGGTACAGTATCCACTTTTCATCACCAGTCACTAAACGGTGCAAAAACGGATCTTGGAGTTCACGGGAATGAAGAGCTGTGCTAATGTTTACCCGCACCCTCAGATTGTCGACCGACAATTCATGTGGCACCCATTTTCCTAACTTAGGCACTTTCCCAAGTTGTTGCAAATGTCGATGGATGGTGGACGGGGATGAATTGAGTTTCCGGGTCAATTCTTCGACAGTTGTTGAACAGTCTTCTTCAAGTGCGGCTAACAGCAGGTCATCATCAAACTCAGCAGGATGTCCAGAGCGTGCTGCATCTGTCAAACAGCAGTCACCATTCCTAAACTTTTGAAACCATCTTTGACATTTCCTCACATGCAAAATATCGTTGCCATAAACTTTCTGAATGTTTCGCGTTGCTTCAGTAGCACTATTCCCTTTTTCAAACTCGTAAATCATTATATGCCTGATATGCTCTTCTGATACCGCCATGTTTATGAGGGGTTCACATAAAGCAAAACACACGTCTTCACTGGTCAAGGTCTGTAAAGTATGTAGCGAAACACGATAGATCTCTTCTTAGATATAACCTTCGGAAAATTTATGCTTAAACCGAGTAGGACTAGTTTAAACTTAATCTATCGTAAAAACGACATTACTTATGGGATGACCTGATATATATATATATATATATATATATATATATATATATATATATATATATATATATGTTTTATTTCTTTATTAGCAAATCTCTGATCTCCAACATTCGCGATAAGATACGTGCTTTAAAATATATCTCACAGATGTGGGCCATTTCAGTTCGCTCGATATCGTATTTAACACATTCCTTCATGGGTAATTAAATATCCTACCTTTTTTAAGGCACCATAAACATATATCTTTCGATATTATGAAAACCCTTCCTTTCCCTGACCAACGAGTATGTACAGGCAAACAGTTACGACAATAACACGTTTTCTCCTTCTCCCCCTCCCTCCCTCTCTCGAATACAAGATCGAGAACCAAATCGTAACGCGTCTCTCCATGAATCGGGGCATCTGACGCGACCCAGATTTCACGGGACAACCAACCACAGCCCTGTGGACGAATCCCAGGACCCCTGTTTGGCCGCTATGCAGGCCTACGCGTCAAGCCCCGCCCAAAATTCACCGCTAGCCAATAGGAAGCTAGCGATTGTTTTGTAAGTTGGTCACAGGCCCCCTTATAAAGGGAGAATCTCGACTCAGAGCCTCAGTTTCTTGCATTTTCCGCTTTATACAACATGAGTCAGTTATCTTTGTACAATTCCCCCGATCTGGTTGAAGATAAAGACTTTTATGCTCAAACAACGCTCCACCTCTTCAGCGCTGCAGATCGGGGGGAGCTTTTATCTACCCAGAGTGTTATGGAAAATTTTAACGAAATGCAAGAACCGTTTAATGAAGACACTGTTGAAATGTAAGTAACTTATAAGTGCCTAACCTAGCTTTATTCAGTGTTTTCCTACAACGTAAAAATTAACCCCGTTGTTTTTAATTATTGTCTGTTCCCTCATATATATATATATATATATATATATATATATATATATATATATCTGCATTCAATTTCTTAGCCTTATTCTTTATTTTAATTACCACAGACAGGGGAGGTTATAATATCAACGTTTGACATTCAATTTGAATCTTAAACAATAAGTTAGGCAACGTTATGTTGGGTTATATTATGTCCATTTTACATATATATTTATTTACATATACATCTTCGATAATTTAAAGATGTATTTTTTCTCGTTTATAATTGGTAAGCTAATCTCTGTTCCCTCATTTATATATATATATATATATGGTGGACAAAACTTTTACCCTAAGTACCTAACCTAACTTTATTCACTGTTTTCCTACAACATAAAATTAATCCCATTGTTTTTAATTATTGTCTGTTCCCTGATATATATATATATATATATATATATATATATATGGTATGTTTTTATTTGTACATTTCTTGTAGGATTTTTATAAAACTTACAATAGAAATATTAAAAACTCTTAAGATTTGGCTCCGGGTTCGAGACCCGCTGCAGGCAGATGGTGCATAGCACACCCAGCTAATTTTACTTTTGAAAACTGTCATTTACAGGACCGAAACGGAGCTAGGACGTGTTATAGCTACTTTTGATGAAAGGGGAATAAATGAAATGGGTACTTCTCCGCCCAGCCAGCCCAGTGACCTGAATACAGAAGTCGAGGTATTGTCACACACCCGGTCCAGCGAATGCCAGGTCATCGAGGAGATAATGTAAGTATTTTTGAGGTTAAGGATAAAACACATTGTATTTTCATTTATTAAATAGCAGAAAACATGTACAAAACGGGGTCAGTATCCGTTAAATAAGTCTTAATGACTACAGTTACAAATATATATACAACTTTACACAATATAGATATACACCTTTACACATTACAGGGGGTACTAACATATGGGAACCTTTTTTTTTATCTGTTTGCATACACTTTTATCGTTTATCTCTGTCGCACAAATCGAATAATTTTTAAAAATTCATAAATCGCTTCCCACGTGACATGTGCATGAGAAATAAAATGCAGTACAATCCGCATGTTTCAGTATAATATCCTTGGAAACGATATGGGGACCAAACAATCTCAGGCACATGTAATTGCGCGATAAACTGTACAATTACCGAATCATTCCAGGGCTGAAATCCGAGTGAATCAAAATAGTATATTCTTTCCCTATTTTTAAGATAGAATGCAAACCAATGAATCCCCTCACCCCCTACAATGTCGGTGTTAACGATAATCCCCTACCAGTTTCTCGTACTTGGTAACTTCAATATTTCATTCTTCGCAAACACCGATAAATTTTGAGAGCGTGAAACGGTCACTCTTCATCACTCTCTGGAGTGTATTCGCATCCATTCTAAAAGTCTATTACCACGTTCCTCAAACGATCAACTTCTATTAGTGCCTGTGATTCGAGGTACACGAGTACACTTATAGGCGCGTCTATAGGCTTGGCAAATTCCAACCTGACTGAGATATTCCCACTCTGCTGTGGGCTTAAATGCGTATCTGCGCCAGCAGACAAGTCAGGCGTAATATCAAATGAATAAATGTTAAATTCTTCGACAAATTCTTTCTGCGTTACACCAAAACCAAGTTCGTCACAGGCGCCTGTATTATGAGCCAGACTACTATATGCTCTCGCGCAGAGCTGGAACACAGCATCTGATGAGTAGTCCGTAATTATGGTCCCTCCCAGAGCGAGGCCATTTACGTATAGAGTAATATTTTTAAGGCCGAAATTCTCGAATTTAAAGGCACTCTTTTTATATTTTCCGTTCGTCGAGGCGTGGTCCTGCATTACAATTAATATCCTTTTAGGTAGGACTCCAAGGGCCACGTTTTCTAGTTGCTTCGATGCCAACCCTGCGGGGACCGTGTACAGTTTGATCTGTACCCTGTTAATTGGGTATTTTACTGTGGCGTGTGTTGTCTTTCTCATTTTCTATTTGTTTCGGGGAACTTAATTTCACTCGGCGTATACAAAAATACGTTTCCATGATGTGTATCACAAAGGGTTCGCTTCTTTTTGATCAGACCCCAGATTTATGCAGATCTCATGAATCGTACGGGTAAGCTTCAACTTCATATCCATCCCGTTCATAAGCAACTTCTCCTGGAATGTGAAGGCTGTATACAGGCGCCCAAAACATTCATTTTTTTTAAGAATTTTTAAATTTATCCTTTATTCCATTTTCATCTTTAGTGTGGTAATACCCTCGGCTGTTAAAAAGGTGTCCTTCGCTTCTTCTGAAAAGTTGAGGACATTTTCCAGATAGGCTCGTAGGTGGTAGTATCCCGTTCCTGCCGAGATGTTAACCTGGTTTAAATACACCTCACACTGGCTGAATATGGAGTGTAAAAAGTTGGTTTCAGGGTAGGCAGAATCATCGCAGTCCGTTCCATCAGAATGGGCTATACGCAGTTTAGCGTACATATGCAAGCAGCTCGGGTCAAAAAAGTAAGGGCCTGAGCTGGGTATCACGAATTCTATAGGGGCACTGGGTGAACTAATTGTGTTTAATGGGTTAATTGTAATAAAGTCGCTATGCTCAATAGAGACCTGAGTGGGGGCAATATCAAAGAGGGACAGTTCCGATTTACAGCATTGTGAACTACACGGATAGATGAAACGCTCCATGACGAGTCAGAAATAGTGCCACCTCCCCCAACAAGTATTAGTCAGCCTATGATTTGAGAGTAGTGTCCTCAGCTTATATCAGTTAAAAAAATGATCAGCCAAAGGGTTCATACGCTTAGAGCACTTCTTTTTTTATTTCCTTTTACGTTTAGCGCCACGTGATGGTAACCCCTTCTTCCTGGCATCTTTCCGCCACCACGCATTTTTCTCTTTGCATCTTTGATGATTTCATCCCGTGTACGTTTTAAATGTTTTTTTAGAGCTTCTTTAGGTTTAGTGCCGCCCATTATGTCTTCTGCCGCGTTAAAACCTGTTTGTAACGCCTTCCGTCCTAGGTACCTGGCACCCCTCTTCAACAGTGGGACAGCGGTGCGTAGTATGGATGAAAAAAATGGACCCAAGTCCACTCCCACGCTGGTACCTCACCCTTCGGTAGACTGTGAAAGGTCTTCGAGTCATTATAAACGATGAAAGTGTAGTTTCACTGTTAAGCTCCCATCACCGAATGGGAAATTTTTTCCCTCAATCGTTCTTATATATATCGAGATGTTGGTTAATAGATTAGTCGCAACATTCACATGATGGGGCTTGTCATATGTAATGCTCAAACTTTTCCCTCTATGGTTGGGGATGTGCGCAATGCGCAGCAGGCGCGCCTGGGTGTCCCCAACAAATTGGTGTTCTACGATATTGCTGTAAATATAGCACATGTCTGGGGGCGGCGAGTATTCACCCAATTTCTCCATCTTCAATTGATACATTAAGCTGGACAAGTCACGTTGTGCCTCGTGAAAGGTATCTCTTTGGAGAGCTGCGCTATATCGGCCCTCAGCCACAATTGTGAACAGCTCTTTATCTTTAATATTTCTACTAAGCGTTGACTTTAACTTCATTGTGCATGCAGGCGTGTCTATGTTTACGACTTCAAAAAGTAAATCGTGTGTCAGGCACGACCTTTCAAGACTTGTTTAACCCCTTCACAATGTCCATGGCTGTATCATAATGCCCGATTCCTAGCGATACATGTGCTATAGTACCGTTCCTCACCGAACAGGACTGAGCGCATAGTATTGTCTAAGGTTATGCCTAATTTTTCGCATTCGTCTATTCTTCCAATGATCAGAAATATGATTTGTTCATTTTCAAGAGTTAAAAATTTGGTGGCTAACTGGAGTTCACATAACCCCGCCTCATACGAATCACGCTCCAATTCAATGGGTCCATGGAGTTCTGTCACAAAGTTGACGAGGGTGTTGTTAGGATGTACAGACAGACAAGAGGACGGGAGTGTGACGTAGAAACGGTTAGGAGCCATGTTGCATACTATTTAAGCTTCATTACTGCATCAGCTTTTATATAGGTGTTGAAGCTTTCTGGGTAACCCAGCCATTTCACCTCATTTTTCTCTTTCCTGAACCTTTGCTTCCTATAATTTTCTCAATTTTAAACACACTTTTTCCTAAATTAAATGCCACTTTCTGCAACTCCTCCCGGTAAAAGCCTCCTGAGATTTCTTCCCCATTCCATTCAAATCTTCAATGTAATATATCATTATCTCACCTTTAGGCCTCATAGCCCTAACTTTAAAAATCTCACGTGTCCATCCTTGCTCAAATTCCTTCGCGAATTTATTCCCCGGACGTGACAGCCTTACATAATCAATGATTTTGAAACGCGCAGTGTGGTGGCGGTGCTCCATCTCTTCTCACCTCTGGACGCGTACCTCTTTCTAAAACCTCGCTAGGTGTTGTGCCGATCGTGCGATGGTGTGAACGGTTGTAGGATGAAGCCAATGACCCGAGAAAGTTTATATATCTGTATGTGTTTTTATGTGTAAAATAGCGGTGCATGCGTTCCTTTATGGAACGTTGAACTCTTTCAGCTAAAGAAGCCTTATGTATAGAATTAGTAGTGTAATAGCTGATATTAAACTCTGCCAGCATGTTCTGAAAAGCGCGTCCTATAAATTCTTTCCCCATATCCTTACAAAAATAGCCAGGAATCCTGTTTTCTTTCAACATCAACGTTTTGGTCGCTTTAGCGATTGTTTCAGGCGATTTATTTTTCAGGGGAATTAACCACAGACATCTAGAGAATACATCTATTATGAATAGGATGTAGCGGTAGCCATCGTTATAGAGTGAATATCTTTGCATGTCTGTTAAATCCGCCTGCCAAATAGAGTCAATCGATGCAGCTGTTGTCTTGGCCGTTTTAAACCTTTTTCTCACCGATTTATGAAGTGTATAAGCATCCTGTTCCCGCAAAAATCTCTCAACATCTTTTTTCCTTACACCGTAAGCACCTCTGTACGGTCTATTAACGCCATCATAGGAGGCGGGGCTAGAAATGTCATAATAGCGTTTACTTAATATGTTAGCCATTTGCGTATTTTAGAGACACGTGGATAAGACTGACCGTTTGTCCTCTTCTTTCTCCTCTTCAGAGGCGCTGCTTCTGCTGGGGGCGATAGTGTACTCAGTTGTGACACATGCGGGACTTGTTCCAGGTCTTTTAACCTATTCAGATTACCTATCAATGTTTAGCGGACATTTATTTGTTGGTCTTGCTTTAATATGCTTCCAGCCTGTTGGCGAGGGTCTGTCCCACTTTCTCACCAGATCATGAACAATATCAACGATATTGGATCCTTGTACCCTTGTTCCTTCAACAATGACCTCGCCTGTATCGGTCCACTGTATGATGGGATCTTCACTCAATAGATTATAAAGACTTAATCCTTTATTTCTCAATGTATGTGGGAGGCTGTTTTTTAGCACATGTTCGATGTGTTGTGTTCCGTTGTTCTTTGGTTGGCCATCGTCGGGGCCAGGTCCTGTCGCTATGCTCAGCACTACTCGCGCTGTGCCTAATAACCACGGGGAGCTCTGTCGGATGCTTATATCCTCGTACTCATGAAGAAATTTCTGCAAAGCCTCTTGGTAAGATCCTTTTCTCATCAGGTGACTTTTCACTGTTTAATAGGGCTAGCAACTCGCTTTCCATTCTTTTAAGTCTACTTTTACGGGGTCTAGAGCCGTGTCTGGAGTCTTTGAACTTTGCAATGAAGCATACACTCGTGCGGAATCACAACCACCTTCTTCATTATATTAATCTAGTCAGTAAAGGACCCAAAACTGAAAATAAGATGGGCAGGAACGATCCTCCTCTTTGTACAATAATGCGCTCGTATTATGTTTTTGTGACGACGTAAGCGAGTCTTCTGAGAGGGTTTCATTGGCACATTACATTTTTAACATTAAGACAGATTTCACAGATGCATTTTAAAAATTCAGAGTCGATACTTTTAACAAACATCTGTTGCAGCGTCCGGGGCAATCGTTGATAGATTTTTATTAATTCACGGTATTTCTTTAGCCTCTTTGTCATTCGGGAATATACACCGTTTCACGCTCGCTTGGGAATATATTCGTTCTTAGAAGCACCCTAAACGTGTTTCGCGGGTGAAGGTCACAAAGCAAATATCCATAACGCTGGCTTGTGGCCTCTTTATAAACCTCCAAAAACTCCTTACGCTGATCGGGAACATTTGGTTGGCTAATACCCCAATTTGTGATACATCTCTACGTTGCGCGAATAAGACTAGATATTGTGTATTTAGCGACACATCACGCATGTATCTATTTTTGAAAAATAGATTCTGATTGATGAGTAACACGCTTATGTTAAGGTGGCGGAGAATACTGTAAATGTCTCGGCAAACGTTTTATCCATCTCCAACATGAAATCGTCAATTATAATGACTGTATGTTCATTTCCCTTTAACGAATTAACGTCATATACCCCCTTGTGGAACAAAACGTCGCCTTGGTACTCGTTGAACACTGATTGGTATGTCGAATAGCACCATATAACTTTATGCACAAATTTTGAGATCTCCCCCTTTTCTTTAATGATTTTAAGCATAAACACAGTTTACCACATCCTGTAGGTCCAGATATAATACATGTGGATGGGCTCGTGAACCTGAATTTTTCTACAGAATCCATTTCTAACACAACACACTCCTAAGTGGGCCATTTACAAAATATTACAAATATTGAGTGCTGCTCCTTATATTTTGTTTTCTTCTTCCACAGAACCGTGAATGACGACGATGCACAGCACCCCATCATCGATATCACAGACGACCCCGTTGGCCGTACAGCTACAGAGTCCTCCCCAGCCGACGAGCCCTCACCAGCGACACCTGTAGCATGCGCCAGTTCAAAGCGGAGGCGTGATGACCCCCCCCACGTCAGGTATAAAGCGCACCAGGATTGCTCCGGTTGTTAGACCCCCAGCCCTCAACTTCTTACGCCACAACCCCGACAATAGTACCTTCCTCAAATATACCCCCTTATTCAATTCCGGGTACATCCTCCACAGCAGCTCCCCGTTCTGTTGAGGATGGTATAACATTCGAGTTGGTGCGCACCGCAACCCCCACCCCGGCCTTGACTAGAAATCGGTATATAGTCAGGGTTGATCCTAGGTTCATGTATAGCAATGGTGTTGAACACGGACTACGGCGTATAGTTGAACGTATTGTAGAGTTTGCCCTTCAGAACCGCGACGAACGTGAAGTCAGGACGAGGCTGTCCTTCGGATTCGGGTCAGATGACGGAGATGTAGATGATTTTTGGGTAGTAATACCGTTCAGACGTTTGGCCGCTGAAGATATAGAGTATATATTAAGCCGTATAATGCAGGCCTCTCAAAGTAGTATAGCCTTCAATATGGACAACTTCATGGATGATCGTCGTAGAACTGTGTATGTTTTTAAAAGCTGTGTGAGAGATCGTACAAGACCCCTACTTATTTTAGGAATGACAGGGACAACGTATCTCCCCATCCGTAATATAAGGGACCTTTACGCGAGCTATGATAAAAGTCGAAAATATGGACGACATCATGATTTGTGTAAAGGGTGTATCGAGTTTGCGGATGATATAGTGAAACATTGTAAAGATTGCCACATGGTATGTGAGCAGTGTAAAAGTTTCAAATGTGAAAGCCGTGTACTTGAAGCTGAGAAGAGGGATGTGTGTCGACGCACATTTTTCAATAATAACTGTTTTGAGCTCCATAAATCAATTGGCACGTGCAGGAAAATGAGAATCTGTGAATGTGGTATGTTTCATATGATGGATAATTGGGGAAAGTTTGAGCACAAATGTGATGAAATTCACTGTTCTACATGTCATGAGAAATGTAAGGCGGTTGGAATAAAGCATGTATGTTATATGAAAGACGCTAAGCCTAAAAACAGCCCTTGTATAACTGTGTACTACGATATAGAAACATACACGAACGCTGAAACCAAAGAGGTTATTCCGCATTTACTTGTGAGCCAGATTATCTGTGATGAGTGTATGGAGATCGAGTGTGATGAGTGTCACAAATGTGGTAAACGGACAAACGTTTTTAAAACGAGTGCCCACGCTAGCCCTGTAAAACTATTTGTGTCCTATACTGTCAAGTTAGCGGACAAGTTAAAAAAAATTACTGTGTACATTCTCGCCCATAACGGGGCAAAATTTGACACAGTTCCTTTATAAGGAGCTGCTTGAGCACGAGTCCTCTGAGATATTTACAGGTGATCCCTTGAAAAGAGGCAACAAACTAATACAGATGCAAATAAGAGAGAACGTACAGTTTAAAGACACTTTATTATTCACACCTTGTAAATTAGCAAAGCTACCCAAGGTGATGGGCGTAGCCACTGAAGTTTCAAAAGGATATTTCCCTTACACATTCCTCACTAGCGAAACTTTAAATTACGTAGGACTACCTCCACCCAAACTACTTTAACTATGAATGTATGAGCACAGATGAACGTGAAGATTTTGACCGATACTATAACAGTTTTAATGAATGTAATCCTTATAATATAGCTGATGAATGTGAGCGTGCTTAGAGTATGTTTCCAGGCCTTTAGAAGGATGTACATATGTCGTTTCAAATGCGATCCGTTGCAAGTCGCAACCACGATCGTTTCATTATGTTTTACAGTGTTCAAGAATAACTTCATGTCTAAAGACACCTTAGCCGTCATTCACAGAAACAATCCCCGCAGTTATGGGCACAAGGCTATTTACTGGCTCATACACCTACAGCAACAGACAGGGGTATACATAAAACACGCTCGCAACACGGGGGAAGTACCCATTAAGGTCAATGGTCGTGTTTTTGGGGACCCGTAACCGCGATCAACTTATACTGTAGGCTCCAAGTTCACTCACAAGATTGTGTGGGAGTACGAGTATGATGCACGGATGGAAAGAGATGGCCAGTACCGTGAAGAAATAAAGGCCATCAAACGTTCAATGGTGTTGGACCCCCTCAAATGCGGTGACAGTTTGTTTGGAGGGCGTACAAACCCATTCAAGCTATACTTTCCGCCTACGGAGAGCGTGAAACTCCATTACTACGACTTCTGTTCTTTATACCCCTACATGATGAAGAACAATCCGTACCCGGTAGGTGCGCCTGAAAAACTGGTGGGTCCCACCATGCCAAACATCGAGGAGTTCTCAGCTAACTTGAATGAGCCCTACTTTGGACTCTTTCGTAGACGTGCTCCCCCCTCGCGATTTATGGATGCCGATCTTACCCGTCGTGATAGACCACAAGCTCATGTTTCCCCTGTGCGTGAAGTGCGCAGAGGAGAACAACGGTGATTGTAACCATACAACCAACCAGCGTAAGATCAGCGGTGTATATACAAGCCCTGACCTGGACCTAGCCGTTCGCCATGGGTACAGAATATTGAAGATACATGAGGTGTGGAGGTTTCAGAAGCTACCCAACCTTTTCACGCCATATATAAACGCTTTTTTGAAGGATAAGGTAGAAGCATCGGGATATCCGCGAGGGGTTGATACCGAAGATGAAAAAAACGGCTTATATTCAGCGTTACCGTGCCCATGAAAGTATGCAGCTTGACAGTTCCCAAATTGTTAAGAATCCTGACAAGCGCTTTAGTGCAAAGTTGTTTAAACAGTCTTTGGGGAAAATTTGCACAGAATACTGGCAAAGAGCGTTCATTTGGCACAAAGTTATAGTGAAGTCTGGGATTATGCCAACGCTCCCGATAAAGAGGTTATGGAGAGCGTGAATGTAGGTAATACATAATAAAGTACATCACCGAACTGGCCACAGATACCTCACGGGTAACAAACATACCTGTAGCCAGCTTCACAACGGCCTACGCCCGCATCAAGCTTTGGGGACTACTGCACTCTCTTGGGCGGAGGGTGCTGTACGCTGACACAGATAGCGTGATATTCACAGCGAGGTAGGGTGAATACATGCCTGCTATTGAGGAATTCCTCGGAAAGTTAACTGACGAGATTAAGGATGAGTATGGTGATGGTGCATATGCACTCATTTGTATCAACAGGGCCAAAAACCTATGGGGTACGGGTGAGGGATGATATGAAATATATCGTGAAGGCTAAGGGTATCACGCTTAACCATGCGAACCGACGAGTCGTGAACTTTGACTCGTTGAAGGATCTAGTGTGCTTGGAAGATGAGGCCGACCAGCCACCCCAACTGACTGTGGGGACCCACAATTTTCGGGCGCCGAAACTGGGGTGTGTGAAGGAACTTAGGGGCACGAAGGTATGCCGTAACATCTATAGGAAACGTTACCAGGTGCCTGGTACCTATGATACCGTACCTTTTGGATACCTTAATCCTTGATTATATATATATATATGAAAATTATTTCACGAAAGTAACATGAAAAATATTTATGATGAATAAAACCACGAAGGAAAGGAAACACAGAATGGTGCTCAAGCGCTTTCGTCTAATGACATCCTCAGGAACACTGAAGTACATAAAGAGTTACAGCCTATATATAGGTTACAGAAAAAAAAATAAAAAATAAAAATTTATATATATATATGCAATAAACGGAGAAGTAAAAATAAAAATTAAAAATTAAAGGATTATCGGAGAGGCATACAAATTTGTAAGGAAAAAATATCGATTTTTAGCACAAGATCAAATGAATTATTTCCAACCAATGTTATAAAAATATAAATAAATAAATAAAAAAAATATAAATAAATAAAAAAGATAAAAATACAAATTTATACTGGAAATCTGCCCGGGTTTTAACACACTGCCGTTTTTGGTTAAGGTTCGATGTATATAAAAAATAAAATGAAAATTAAAAGTTAATAGAGTAGCATACAAGTTTACCAAAGATTTAGCGTTCTACCCTTCTTATCTAAATCTGTTTTGAAGGAATTCAAAACAACAGGATCGAGTTGAAAAAGACCTTTGCTTATGTTGAAGTTATTTGTAAGTTGGATAATGGCAGACTCAAGAATATTTCTATTAACAATGTTGCTAGAGTGAAATAAAACTGAAGCATTATTCCAATCAATACAGTGGGATAACTCTGACAAATGGACAAAAAGGGCACTGGACGACTGTCCTGTTCTAACGGAATATTGATGCTGTTTTATACGTGTGTGCAAATCCTTTCCCGTCTGACCTATGTAAAAGGAATCACATTGTTTACAACCAATTTTATAGATAATGCCTGAATTATTGATAGGGCTATTTTTTACTATGATATTTTTCACAATATTGTTATATGAAAATACTACATTAATATCTAAAAGTTTAAGTACATTAGCAACGCCTAAAAAGCCCGGGAAAAATGGAAGTACTAAAATATTTTTTGACAAAGTACGAGTGTTATTATTCACACGATAGAAAGTTCGTTTTGCCTTGTTCAGACAAGATTCCATAAACGCCCTTGGATATGGTATGTCCTTTTTTATTGTTAAAAAACCTTCGGCTTTACAAATTTGTTACAGTCTCGCTTGTTTTGAAAAACAGTGTAATCTCCCTCAGTATTTGTTTAACATAGTTAAAGGCTTGGTTTATAGTGCGGCGAATAGTAGTTACGAAGATAATTTCCTAAACGTTTTCGCAATAGCCTCTCACAATTAAAAAAAGATGGGGAGCTCCATATTACTAAAGCAGACAAGGCTAACACCATAGTTATTATGGACAAAGTGGACTACATCAGAAAGATGAACGAGCTTCTCCAGGACCCCGCCACATACAGCAAACTTAGGAAGAACCCGCAGGATGACGTCATCAAATCACTTAATAGTGGCTTGAAACGCATTCTCAAAGATCATAAGGACTTAATTCCGCTTTTCATGTCCACTTCACCTTCTCTGCCCTACCTGTACGGTCTTATTAAAACCCACAAACCTGGCAACCCTATGCGCCCTATTATTAGCTCGGTGGGCTCTATTACTTATAAACTCTCCAAATGGCTTGTCAAAGTCTTGTCCCCCATTCTCGGAACTATCTCTGATTCACATGTAAAAAATTCCATGGATCTTACTGAAAAATTGAATAATGCACGTACTGAAACTAACGATAGATTGATCAGTTTTGACGTTTGTTCATTGTTTACAAAAGTGCCGATTGACGATATGCTTGACTTTCTCTCCCAAGAACTACATAAGTATGACCTGCCACTACCTTCACACATTGTTTTGGAACTTATTAAGCTTTGCATCAAAGATTGTAAATTCACTTTCAATAACGAGTATTATTAACAAGTTTTTGGGATGGCCATGGACAACCCCTTGTCGCCCCTCCTCTCCAATATTTATATGGAGTTTTTCGAGATTATTTGCATTCCGAGAATCCTGGGGGTTGGCATTCCTTGGTTGCGGTACGTCGACGATATTTTGTGTATCTGGCCCATGAATCGTGACCTGGATAACTTCCTCCTTCAGTTAAATGATCAAGTCCCCTCCATTAAGTTTACTTTAGAAGTGGAACAAGACAACTCAATCCGTTTTTGGATGTGCGTGTACATAGGGAAAGCCCAGGTTTTAAGTTTAGTATCTATCGGAAAAAAACAAACAATTTGTCCTACGTACACTTTTACTCGGGACATGACACCCCCACTAAGAAGGCCATTTTTTCTTCAATGTTTCTCCGCGCCCTTAGGATCGCCAGTCCGGAATACATCGATGCCGAATTGGAAAAAATCAACGGTATTGGAAGTGATCTGTGTTATCCATCTGCGTTTATGGAATCTTGTCTCAACAAGGCAAAACGAACTTTCTATCGTGTGAATAATAACACTCGTATTTTGTCAAAAAATATTTTAGTACTTCCATTTTTCCCGGGCTTTTTAGGCATTGCTAATGTACTTAAACTTTTAGATATTAATGTAGTATTTTCATATAACAATATTGTGAAAAATCATAGTAAAAAATAGCCCTACCAATAATTCAGGCATTATAAAATTGGTTGTAAACAATGTGATTCCTTTTACATAGGTCAGACGGGAAAGGATTTGCACACACGTATAAAACAGCATCAATATTCCGTTAGAACAGGACAGTCGTCCAGTGCCCTTTTTGTCCATTTGTCAGAGTTATCCCACTGTATTGATTGGAATAATGCTTCAGTTTTATTTCACTCTAGCAACATTGTTAATAGAAATATTCTTGAGTCTGCCATTATCCAACTTACAAATAACTTCAACATAAGCAAAGGTCTTTTTCAACTCGATCCTGTTGTTTTGAATTCCTTCAAAACAGATTTAGATAAGAAGGGTAGAACGCTAAATCTTTGGTAAACTTGTATGCTACTCTATTAACTTTTAATTTTCATTTTATTTTTATATACATCGAACCTTAACCAAAAACGGCAGTGTGTTAAAACCCGGGCAGATTTCCAGTATAAATTTGTATTTTTATTTTTTTTATTTATTTATTTTTTTTTTATAACATTGGTTGGAAATAATTCATTTGATCTTGTGCTAAAAATCGATATTTTTTCCTTACAAATTTGTATGCCTCTCCGATAATCCTTTAATTTTTAATTTTTATTTTTACTTCTCCGTTTATTGCATATATCCTCTTATGGACTAAATATATAAGGAAAGGTTTAAAAAAATAACTGTTGTTTTTTTTGTTTATTTGAGACTTAAATGTGAAAAATGATGAATAAATTTTTATTAATTCGTCTAATTAGCAAAAAATGGGTGTGTGCCACATTTGGCACAACCGGCCATAATGGTAAAAAAGTTTTCTCATACACTAGTTGGTACCTTGGCAAAAACATTACTATTTATGATTTACTTTGTATGAAAATCATAAAAACAATTACCTTTTATATTGAGACATAAATGTATGTCACATTTTTTACATTTGATTGTACTTTTCCTTTGGCAAGCAGGATTTTTACATCTCTGACGGTCAAAGATGATAGGCCAATGACCATATCCATCATTCCTGACACTTTCATTAGGTATAGGTTTACACGACCCTTTTCGTTTTTTTTCTGCAAAAAGTGAGTCCACTGACTCTGAGCGTGGACGTCCACGTTTTTGCCTGTTAAGATTTTTACCTTGCATGCATAAACTTTCTGCTACTTGCGTTCGGAATTCCAAAAGATCAATTCGCTTTTTTGCTGGAACATCAAAAGACTGACAATCTCTACAGTAAAGTAACCAACAATTAACAATAACCATGTCAATGAAGTGGAAGAATAATCTATGATAAAACTTCTTTGACCTTATTTCAGTACGGTAATATGAGATCAAGCCATCAAGAAGATCTACCCCCCCCCATATGCTTATTATACATTTTCACCATCTGTGGGCATGACACCTCTACATATTCCTTTTGTTTTCTGTCATATCTACGAACATTTTGAGCAGTATGACCACTACCAACAGTGCCTGCAAGAGTCACACACTTGTTGTCATGCCACTTCAGTACCCGAATTTCAGCTCCTTGAATTGTTGCCTCCTTTTCTTCATAAGACCCTCGGCCTCGCTTTTTCAGCTCCCCATCACTAACTATCTTACAGTTCCCTAGTCTGTTTGACCTTACAGTTCCTAATGAATATATTCCTTTGTCATGTAATGCTGACAAAAGTTTTAGAGAGGTAAACCAGTTGTCAAAGACAAGACAGTGACAGTTGTGATTAGGAATAATTTCTGCCAGCCTCATTACAATGTTTGAAGAAGCCCCCAAATCAATCGAGTTAGCCAATGGTTCAATCTTTCCTGTGTAGATTTCAAAGTTGTGGACTAATCCAGTGCTATCACTGAGAACAAAGATTTTATATCCCCACTTGTAAGGCTTACTGGGGATATATTGTTTGAGGGATGAGCGTCCCTTGAATGGCACGATTTGCTCATCTATACATAGCATCTGTGGTTTAGGAAAACTTTGGAATTTGGGTAATAAACATTCTATTAGTGGTCTAATTTTGAAAAGCCTATCTTTATTTCTGTCATTAGGTTCGGGCATATTGGTGTTGTCATTGAAATGCAAGCAGCTTTTAATTTTTTCCCACCGGTCCCTTGAAAAATACTCAGAAATATGGGGAATTCTAGTAAAAGAATTCCAATACATCCGTGTACGTGGTAAATTTATGACTGACATGTACATGACTGTTCCTAAAAATTGTTCAAGTTCTTGCCTTGTAAGTTTTAATGGACTATCTGGGTTTACCTGAACAGCAAATAAATTTGATTGCTCAACTATAAAATCCAAAGTATTGTCTTCAAAAAAGTATCTAAAATACTGTATAGGAGTTTGAATGGAGATGCATGGCTGAATGTCACCTTGAAATTTCGGTATTTCACGAGCAGAAGTTCCAGTCCTAATGGTTTTCCATATAATAGGTCTTGCAGAGCGTTCTTTTTCTGCTGGAGTAGGCGTAACATTCTCTTCATCTGCAATACGATACATACAAACGGTAATAGTAAGTAAAGAATAACACATCTGTATAATATAAATAAAATAGAACAAACGATCAAATAGTAAAAAAAATCATCAATCAAAAAGTATTACAGGCCTACATCCTTACTGCTGTAAGCAAATAAATAAAATAGAACAAACAATCAAATAGTAAAAAAAATCATCAATCAAAAAGTATTACAGGCCTACATCCTTACTGCTGTAAGCAAATAAATAAAATAGAACAAACAATCAAATAGTAAAAAAAAATCATCAATCAAAAAGTATTACAGGCCTACATCCTTACTGCTGTAAGCAAATAAATAAAATAGAACAAACGATCAAATAGTAAAAAAAATCATCAATCAAAAAGTATTACAGGCCTACATCCTTACTGCTGTAAGCAAATCTTATAAGAATTTGGAAATAGGCTTATTTCTTATAAAAAAAAATTTATTTCAGTATATATTTTATCATATAATGTACCTATTACACATATCATTACACATACACTATAGTGAGAAGATATATACTTTCATTTTGTATGCTATCATACCTGTACTGCTTTCGGTAGAATCAATGCATTCTTCATTCACTGAAGCTACAGGTGAGAACTCTTCATCACTATTGCTAAGCTCATCTTGATCACTTCCTTCTGGAATTGGAAAAACCACATGCTTTTGTTCGTTCCTTGCAGGTCTTTTGTAAAACTGCGCTGATTCCATCTGAAGCATAGAATTTTTTTATATAAATATAGGCCTATATAGTAAATATATAATCTGATATATAAAATAATGTATAATAAAAATATATAAATATGATATAAATAACCTAACGCATAGATAATGTATAAAAGCTCAAAAGAGTAGGCTAATAAATCAAGAATTAGTAGGCTAATAAATCAAGACTTGAAAAACATGGCTGCCATTTATATTGCCTCCATTTCCTGATGTGCCAATTTTGGCACAAGCATATTTACTAAAAAATCTACCATTCAATAAATGTTCTCAATGAAAATATGCTACAAATTCATTATAACAACGTAAATAATCATTTACAAATGTTAACAATCATAACTTACCTGTAAAGATTGGAAAAATTACACAAGAAAGTAGCACAGGTTGAATCAGGAACACAACTGCATCTTCCGTGAATGAAAACCATGGGTACTAACAAAAAAAACTGCCAAATGTCGTTAGATTTGCCTTCAGTCGAAATGCGTTCGTGCCAAATACGGGTCATTCGTCAAAAGTAGCAAAAAATGAATCATATTTCATATAGAGCACATAATTCAGTTCGTGCCAAAAATGGCACGGTCGTCGTTAAGAGGATATATATATAATTTTTTATTTTTTATTTCTGTAACCTATATATAGGCTGTAACTCTTTATGTACTTCAGTGTTCCTGAGGATGTCATTAGACGAAAGCGCTTGACCACCATTCTGTTTCCTTTCCTTCGTGGTTTTATTCATCATATATATATACTGTACAGTATATATGTATTGTTAACGGTATGTTTATTTATTACGTATATTTGCTTCAATTAAGGTTTCATTTTCTCTTTGCGTGCGTGCGTGTGTACATTCATAAGCTCCACCCACTGTTAGATCGGTCACGTGACTCCTGCCACTACCTGAGAATATCTCTATCCCTGCGTGCTCAGTTGACCTCTGCAAATCCTTGAGCTCAGACGTGTATTTTCTCGCGTAGACAACAAATAGTAATGGCTACCTTTAATATTGCGTGTTCAACGTTTATGAAGTGGTATTCGGCAAAGTGTGAAGATGTGGTGGATACTGAAAGACTCCCTATTCCACCCTCTGATACTTTTAAGGCTACATTGAACCGTGCGAAGGAACAAGAGGTACAAATACTCTACGGCTATTCTAGCGAGGGCATTGTAGGATTTCATGGTACAAGCGATGTATTGAAGTATGTTGTAGACCTAACCTTTATAAAAGCTCACATATACCGTGAAGTAGAAGGAACAACACATGCAGAAGATAAGCAACGGTTATGGTTAGTGAGTCTTGTTGATTAGTGGTGTGACAAGCGATATTATGTCATGTTACATCATACCGAGTACTCGTACCCTACGGTTGAGAATGTAAATCTTGTCATCATGGAGAATCTTAAGTATTTTTACCACTACATTAATATATATCATGACGAGGTTTGTAGTGAGGTTGTGGCTAAAGGCCTGTGCGAGTTTTTAAAAGAATTTAGAGACGAGTATCGATTGTTAAACAAAAAGGAAAAATATGGGCACATGTTTCTCTCAAATAGTGCACCGGATTGTGAATAAGATGTGTTTAGTTCGTGAAAATGAACGAAAATGTCTGGTGCGCCTTCTGGGGAGTGGGAGTGATAAAACATTAAAATCGGTATTGCTTCATGTAGCGGAAAAATTCTCTAAACGATTGCCCAGCATAAGGGCACAATTATTCACATGACTTTCATGTTGGAACAAACCCGTACACGATTCAAGAGTTTATGGTGTGGCCAGCTTCCCCCGTCGAGCCGAACCGCCCACTCGTGTACCTTAATCCTCCGAAACACGATCTTGATCAAGCCCGTACACGTTTCATCCGTGTGACTCGCTCCTCCCGTCGAACCGATCCGCCCACCCGTGGCTCATAGTCATCTCAGAGCTTGAGCCGACTGGACGTGCACTCCTCGAATACGATGGAACTTCCTTTGAGAAGCATTCTCAATGCCGCGTACGAGGTGTCCGTGACGAAGTCATTGCGCGTGTTCAGGCGTGAAACCGGCACCATTAACTATGTACTTGAAACGATTTGCAGGCAAGCAAACAAACGTAATGTTATATATTTAAGTGTTGAGGAGATGAATAGAATCTTCGTGATAGTTGAGAAGTGGGGTGAGGACCGTTATAAAATACTTGCAGGTGTAGGTACAAGAGAACAGATTACTGATGCCCCCTCATATGCCGTTGTTTGTACGTTGTGTATAAATAACGATCAGTCATGCATTGATATACGACTGATGTGGAAGAATGCATCTGATAACGTTCTTGTCCCTACGCGAAACCGATTCATCCTCGACAGAATGTTTGAAATCGTCGGATTCCGCAAGCTGAAGCCTATATTAGACACGCGTGTTACGTATATGATTTATTTTGACACGGTTCTTGAATACGCATACACCGCTCTGCTCGACGGATTTATCGAGTGTAGAAATGAACAAGACGAGAATGGTCTAGAGCTGGATGCTTATTTAAAAGGTTTAGACTCTTCGAAATATCCCGAACTTTGGTACAAAGGACTTGAGCGGTACAGGGCAGAGCTCGCCTACACTGTTCACCTGAAGAGTTGTATCTGTATATAATGAGTAGTTATCGTTACGACTTGGAAGATTATTTCAATTACCGCTATGCAGAGTGAAGAAGAGTTCACGATTGAAAAGCTCGGGACGGTAAGAAAAAACCCTCGATTGGAAAGAAGTGTTTATAAACTTGCCTTTAATAATGACGTGATAGCTAACGATGGGCGTGCTTTGAGTGTATTCTGGCTGTGTTTAAAGATAACTTACCAACCGAATGTAAAGTGGGCACAAAAATAGTATTGAATATGACGGCCATTTATATCGAGTATAGGTATCCGTATTACTTGAGCGGCGAAATAATGTTAAGCCGTATTTACCGCGTAGTGCAAAGCAATAATGATGTGACTGTAGACTCGATTACGTGTGAGTTTAGTGTTTTGCGCCGTAGAACAAAGTATTTTGATGTATATTTATTTTCAATATATTTAATTAATATAATTGTGTGTGTATATATATATTTTTTTTCCTGTACTAATATGTTGCTGATTATGCTCCTTCGTTTTGTATATTATTATTTTTTATTTTCAATATTATTATTTTCAATATATTTAATTACTTAATAACTGTATGTATATACATATTTTTTCCTCTACTAATATATTGATGGTTATACTACATCGTTTTGTATATTTTTTTATTTCTATATATATATATATGGGTTCGATTCCCGGGCGGTTCACCTCATTTTTCATTTGTTCGTTATTTCTCTTCCTCGTGTGCAGAATGCTCCTCTATACTTACGTCGTTTCTATACATTAATATACTGCGTGGTCATTGCAGTTAAATGTACATATTCACGATTTGCGAGGGTGCCCTCTCAGGGCATTGGTTTCTGCCCTATGTAGAAGAATTTCGACTTATGACTGATCGAGGCCCGTGGTGTAATGGATAGCGCATCTGACCGGCAATCGGAAGATCCTGGGTTCGATTTCCGGGCGGTTCACCTCATTTTTCATTTGTTCGTTATTTCTCTTCCTCGTGTGCAGAACGCTCCTCTATACTTACGTCGTTTCTATACATTAATATACTGCGTGGTCATTGCAGTTAAATGTGTGTGTGTATATATATATATATATATATATATATATATATATATATATATATATATATATTCCTCGTTCGTATTTCTTATGCTATTATTATTTTCTATTTTATTTTTTGATCATATATATTCCATCGTTTGAATGTATATTTATTTTCTATATATTTCGTGAAATTGATTCCAACAATTCGTCTAAATAAACAGAATGATGTAATGGTGTTTTATTTAATTCTTTTAGTTGTAAACATTATTATTTAATTATACCAAATGGGTGCCTTCTAAACCGACTGACGGATTTCTAAACCAACTGTCAAGAATATCTGAATAGCACAATCTGGCAGCTGAAAAGGTAATATATACATCTGCCTTCTAGGTATTCTACGTCAACTGGCTGGTTAAGCCAACTGACGGAGAGCCAGAATATATGCTTTAATTAATTAAATAGCGCAATCTGCCAACTCAACCCTAATAATGTACACCTGAACAAGCCATTTACGCCGTCTAAGAAGCCTTCTAAGCCAACTGACTGATTAGGCTTATAAGACAGCGGGCGCTCGGCTGAAGTCTTAATATACTCTTGGCTCCTGTCAAGCGAACACCTCTCTTCCTCTCTCTCTCTCTTAGGTTAGGTATACCCCTTTGGGGGTGAGGCCGTCCTAACTTCTCCCCAAAGAGGTCTCCCCCAGCAAGCTGGGGGAGTTCACTGCAACTTGGGGGATAACCCCCTCCCCAATAGTTGCCTAACCTCTTGCAACATCCCCTCCCCTTGGCGCATAACATCTTGCAACATTGATCAACATTTGCAATTGCATTCCGCTCTAACATTTTGTGGTCATCCTACTACATTAGTAGAAACTGAGGCAGGAGGGGTCGTAACTGAAGCCTCAAGTGATTCTAATTTTGCTGTCACGAGCATCACCCTTTCTTCAAGCCTCACTCTGGCCTCCCTCTCACGTTCTAACTCGTTCCTCAGCACTTCCATGCTTGAGCACAACCTGCAAACTAACTGTTCATTATTATTAGCCAAAGTAAACGCGTAAGCGGCAAATTTCCCTTCGCAGCGACTGCAAGTACTTGACGGGGGTGCCATACTATTAATTAAAAACAAAAATAAAAAAACGAGCGTTCGGAAATTAATAAATTACAACGTAGGTCTACCGCGTGCTGATTGTGCCGTCACCTGCACAAGTCCGCAAAGATGTTCTTGAAAATATATATATATATATAAATATATAAATATATATAAAAAAACTAAGGTTCATGGAATCAGGGGTGTAGTAATAAATTGGATAGAAGAGTGGTTGCGAGGTAAGAAACAGGGGGTGGTCGTTGATGGAGCGGAGTCGTGTTGGGCTAATGTAGCGAGTGGCGTTCCTCAGGGTTCTGTATTGGGCCCCTTGCTTTTTCTTATATATATTAACGATTTAGATGTCGGCCTAGTCAGTACAGTTTCAAAGTTTGCGGATGACACGAAGCTGGGTGGTAGGGCGATTAATGACGAAGATAGAGGTAAAATCCAGGAAGATCTGAATAAAATCGTTGATTGGTCAGTCACATGGCAAATGAGATTTAACGTCGATAAGTGCAAAATTTTACATATAGATTCGCGTAAAGGTAATTTTGCGTATAGTATGTCAGGGAAGGAGTTATCAAGCGTAGAGCAGGAAAAAGATTTAGGAGTTATAGTCACTGGTGATTTGAAAGCAGCGAAACAAAGTACAGCAGCGGTCAATAAAGCGAACAGTGTAGGTTTTATAGCTCGGAATTTTGAGTACAAATCGCGCGATATTATTGTTCTCTTTGTAAATCATTAGTTAGACCTCATTTAGAGTACGCGATCCAATTTTGGAATCCGCATATGCGAAAGATATAGATAAAATCGAAAGAGTTCAAAGACGAGCAACTAAGATGATTCCGTCGCTTAGGTCGAAGTCGCACGAGGATAGACTTAAGGAGTTAAAATTGGCTACACTCGAGACTAGGAGGCTAAGGAGTGATCTAAGCCAGGTTTTCAAAATTATGAATGGGTTCGATAACGTAGATAGAGATAGCTTTTTCGAAATATCTCAATATAATAGGACTAGAAATAACGGGTGTAAGTTGACAAGTAGAAGGTTCGAGACAGCAGTTGCCAAAAACCTTTTTACGCATAGAATAGTAAATAGATGGAATAGTTTGCCGGTAGAAGTAATTAGTAGCACGTCTATAAACATGTTTAAAAATCGACTAGACGCATATGCTGATAGATTGGGTATAATTTAAGGTAGTAAAATTAAGGTCTTGTGGTTCAGAACCCACGTAAAATTGTAGGTTCTCTCCGCCACCACGGAGGACATGCACAATACACAATTACGAACACAGTTAGGTAGACTAGCCATGAGTGGATCCTAGGGTCTTTGTTGGTCTGTAACATTATAACAACATTATAAGGGTTAATCGATATTCTCTTCCTCTCTCTCTCTCTCTCTTAGGTTAGGTATACCCCTTTGGGGGGTGAGGCCGTCCTAACTTCTCCCCAAAGAGGTCTCCCCCAGCAAGCTGGGGGAGTTCACTGCAACTTTAACGATTTAGATGTCGGCCTAGTCAGTACAGTTTCAAAGTTTGCGGATGACACGAAGCTGGGTGGTAGGGCGATTAATGACGAAGATAGAGGTAAAATCCAGGAAGATCTGAATAAAATCGTTGATTGGTCAGTCACATGGCAAATGAGATTTAACGTCGATAAGTGCAAAATTTTACATATAGGTTCGCGTAAAGGTAATTTTGCGTATAGTATGTCAGGGAAGGAGTTATCAAGCGTAGAGCAGGAAAAAGATTTAGGAGTTATAGTCACTGGTGATTTGAAAGCAGCGAAACAAAGTACAGCAGCGGTCAATAAAGCGAACAGTGTTAGGTTTTATAGCTCGGAATTTTGAGTACAAATCGCGCGATATTATTGTTCTCTTTGTAAATCATTAGTTAGACCTCATTTAGAGTACGCGATCCAATTTTGGAATCCGCATATGAGAAAGATATAGATAAAATCGAAAGAGTTCAAAGACGAGCAACTAAGATGATTCCGTCGCTTAGGTCGAAGTCGCACGAGGATAGACTTAAGGAGTTAAAATTGGCTACACTCGAGACTAGGAGGCTAAGGAGTGATCTAAGCCAGGTTTTCAAAATTATGAATGGGTTCGATAACGTAGATAGAGATAGCTTTTTCGAAATATCTCAATATAATAGGACTAGAAATAACGGGTGTAAGTTGACAAGTAGAAGGTTCGAGACAGCAGTTGCCAAAAACTTTTTTACGCATAGAATAGTAAATAGATGGAATAGTTTGCCGGTAGAAGTAATTAGTAGCACGTCTATAAACATGTTTAAAAATCGACTAGACGCATATGCTGATAGATTGGGTATAATTTAAGGTAGTAAAATTAAGGTCTTGTGGTTCAGAACCCACGTAAAATTGTAGGTTCTCTCCGCCACCACGGAGGACATGCACAATACACAATTACGAACACAGTTAGGTAGACTAGCCATGAGTGGATCCTAGGGTCTTTGTTGGTCTGTAACATTATAACAACATTATAAGGGTTAATCGATATTCTTAATCTTTTATCCGCTCAACCAGTCAACTCTGGAACAACCTTCCTCAATCCTTCTTCCTCCCTATCTAGGATCTTCATTCTTTCAAATGCAGAGTGTCCAGGCATCTCGAAAACTCTGCACCTTGATTTTGGCTCTCCTTCTCTTTCTAGGGGGGGGGGAGGCCATTTTTTTGCCTAATTATGAGTCGAGAGTTGCAGTTTTAGGTCACGAAATTTAGTTCTTTTTAAATCTAAAACGCATTCCCCACACTCCAAATTATGAACAATATCTTTAATTTCAAATGTCTATGATCACTGGTAGAAAAGTTTCAAAAGTAGTCGCCTGCGGAGATATTACCAATTAAGTATAGGTCTGATAATGCGTGAAACAGATTATTTTCCCCCGCGTGTCGACTTTCGGGCCACCCTGTGCATTGACTTACTAAATTTCATTTCACCTTACAATTAATAAATTCTCAAAAGTTTCAAGTCAGAGTCTGTCCCGTAAAAAAGACAAATATTTATCCCAATAATTAAATATCTTGTAGTCTTTTGAATACGTTCTTATGACATAAATAGCTAAAAGCTTAAAGTCCGATAGGATAACAAAGTTTTTTATAAACAGAATACTACTACCTACTTTTGAAGGGGAAAGAGATTACACTAAAAAATAGTGATGTACCGACTCCAAAATTTAGCCGATGCCAATTAGTTGAGATTTTGTGTACTTTCCCAACAATCGTTTCCTGTTAAGTGTTGCACATTTTGAGGGTTCGTACTTAGTACCATACACTTTGTCCTTCAGGTATCTCCAAAGTAGAAGTCCAAAGGTGTAAAATCAGATGACTTTGGGAGATATTCAGATGCAGTTCCACCACGACCTATCCATAACCAGTGGTGGGCACCGTTAACCAAAAACTTAACTTCGTTAACCGCTAATCCGTTAACCAAAAGTTAACTTCGTTAACCGTTAATCCGTTAATTCGTTAAACATGTAACGGAAGTTACCGATAAACCGTTAACGTTAACTTTTATTATAAAAAAATGAAAAACTATATATATATAATTTAATTTTCCCTCTTCTTCTCGTTCTCCATTTTGTCCATGAGATGCATGTTGCCCTTCATGAAAATTAGCATATCAAAGTTTTCATCAGACAGGGATGATCTCTTGGCCCTCAGGATGTCCTTGCCCATAGAGAACAAACGCTCCACTGCAGCACTGGAGGGGATGGCTGTGTTGAACTTGATGAACAAGTCCACCAACACTTGCTCACCCAAGAAGGCAGCATCTGTCAGCAAGTCCTTGGAGTTGGTCTCCAGCCAGGTCTTGACCAAGTTCTGGGCCTTGCCCTTGAGTGACCTGTGGCTTCTGCTGCTCTCTTTTGTCTGGATGACAGCACTGAAGAAGTCATCCTCCTCCTCCTCCTCGTTGTTGCTGCCTCCACTGTTGCTGCTCACTTCGTTGGACTGCTGCTTCATGGCCTCCTCGACTGTACCCTCCATGCTTTTCCTCACCCTGGCGACCTTGGTGTTGTCATACTTGTCCAACCAGATGAGGCGAAACCTGGGATGGAAGGCAGCAGCCAGCTGGCATTCGTCATCCTCCAGGAGGGGCCCAAACCTTTTGTCGATGCCTGCCAAAAGTGCGTCTTAAAGATGGAGATTTTAAAGATGTGGTACCTAGAAGTACCGCCAGGACATAAAGGGTTAAGGTGAAAACGCTCCCATTGTAAGACATCAATTGACTTAATTTATGTCATCAAAGTGACATGAGAATTGAAATCTTACCTGATCAGTTTTATGGTTCTTGAAATGTATCAAGGAGACTACTAATAAGGTACTCACAGACATATTATAAATATACATGACTTACTTGACAACGATTATTTTTAAATATTCACTAGCACAAACATGTTGCGCAGAGACAGACTGCAAATGAAACGAATGTAGTTATTTGTTGTAATTGTTACATATATATTATTGAAAGTGCCTTAAAATGCTCGTGATATTTCTTGAAAGAAGTTGAAACATTCAACTCAAATGGCAAATCTTTCCGCCTGATTTTACAGTCGACCATGTTTTGCTCAAACCAATGCCATAAATAACTACCATATTTGGTAAGACACAAATTGTGGCGACGGAAACAAATATATCGCCTGATTTTGCACTGCGGAAATGGAAATTCGTTCATCACTATTAACAGTGGCGGATTAATTGCGCACCTGCTCAGCACTGAAAATAATATAAACTTTTAAACGTTTATTTATGAATATTTTGGGTTAACGGACTTGAGTTAACGGAAGTTAAATGTAACGGAAGTTAATTAGTCCGATAATGATTTTCAAAGTTAACTTAAAAGTTAAATCGTTAACGAAAAAGTTAACTTCGTTAATTAACGATTAACGGATTAACGGTTTGTGCCCAGCTTTGTCCATAACCCTGTATCAAGAAAAGTCGCGTGTAAATGAAGAACATTTTGAAAATTTAACATAAAAAGACTAAGAAATGTTGTTTTTACATGCTTACATGCTTCTTGATGGGAAGTGAGTGTCTTGAAAAAGTGTACTCTTTGTACACTTGTGAAAATGTTGATAATTGTGAACGGTCCCTTATGTACAGAGTTAATTTTTTTTTATTAAGTGACATTATTATTACAAATAAATAATTTCAAAATCTGTCTACATTATTTTGAATCGCTTTATATATATATATATATATATATATATATATATATATATATATATATATATATATATATCCTTTTCCTTACGAGTGTAACTCACTTCCATATTAGCCATTGCATGTTATTCTCCCTGCAACAAAAAAGAGGTCCCAAAACAAGACATCAATTTGAACATTTGTTTTAGTTCTAATGTATTACTTTTTAAAATTTAACTTAATATAATTTTTCTTACGAGATCGGACTTATGGGACACCCTGTATTTATATTCAGATTTAATCGGTTCTCTCTCAAGAGTTCTTGCTTTCATATCACGCATTATCTTATCCACATGCATGTTAAACAGACATGGCGATATCATACAGCCCTGTTGTACTCCACCGTTCTACTTGCCTCATTTCTTACACGAGTAAGAGTGAAATTATTTTTAGTAATTATGATTTTTCATACCTTCCGACAATTAATTTTCATCGTATATTTAAAATAATGTATTAAAGTCCATAGATTTTATTTACCGTGTGTGTGTACGTGTGTGTGACTACAACGTATGAAAAATAGCGTACAGGGCATTCCATTTAAATGGAACCATTGGGAGTAATTAATAATGTCTTTTCATTCAGATTTGTGAGGGTAAACGTAATAAAGGTAAGGTACACGAAGGTAAGGCGAATAAAGGTAAGGTACACGAAGGTAAGGCGAATAAAGGTAAGGTACACGAAGGTAAGGCGAATAAAGGTAAGGTACAGTGCTTACAAGAAGTCTCACGCCTCTGTCTCGTCCCAAGCTAGTCTGTTAGGTATAAAATGGGCGGTCCTTATGGCAGCGGGGGGGTGTTCGGATTGGTGCACATAATTGCTCTAACCCCATCAATGACGTTCACATTTATCTTTGTGTTAATCACTCTATCTATTTATATATAGAGACATACTGTATATAGATATACATATAGAGTATGCAGGGGATAACGTGTCTCAGTCCCAGCTATGGTAGTTGTCTTACAATTAACAGTCCCAAGTGCAAGTTACGTTAACACCTCAAAATAAACTACCCTGGACTAAAATAACATACGTGAAGCCCTTACCCACAAACCACTTAAAAGCTAGCGCTCTCTCTCGAAAAAAAAAAAAAAAAAATTTATTGGTAAGAAAATATTTTCCATAATACTGTACAGGTAATATTAAGGAAAGATTTAAAATAAAAACGAAAAATTACAATGATTCTGCAGAGCCACATTTTCTTACCATGAAGCTCATAATTTAGAAGACATGGCAGGACATGATTAACTTCGATAACTGGATTATCACAGTTTTTAATTCTTTTTATAAGACCGCAATGAGTGTGTCTAATTATCTCGAGATATTGTGGTTAACAAACATTTGCAAAGCTGAGCATGTTAGTGGTAACTTATGTAAAAGTTCAAAAGATGTTATAAAACAAATTTAGGGTTGTGCGAGAAACTCTCTATTATAATTAACCCAAAGCTGGTTTCCATATAAATTAGTGTTTTCATTGTTGTTATATTGATTATGCTAGACTGTCTTCCTGATCCATGTTGGTTCTCTGAATCTTTCCTCTGCCTCCATAAAGTAGATTTTTTCTCTATTGTTTCGAAAATTTTGGTGAGATTGGATGTCAAAAACGCTGGTCTTATAGTTCTTCGCTTAATATATGTTCCCTCTTGTATATATAGAAACAGCGTTCGCTCTCTTCAGGATGTTACGTATTTCTCCCGTGTTTAGAGATCTCCATATCTAATACAGGGGCAGAACTATTTCAATTTTAGTTTTAATAATCAGTGTCGCGTTTCGTTTGTCCTGATCTACTGCCGAATGTGACTTCAGTTTTACAACGGGTATTATATCTTCCGGTATAAAATAATTTATTTTCTCCTTATAATATATGCTAAAATTCACTTTTTGAAGAATTATATCATCATTATCATTAATCATCATCGTTTTTAGGGGTACTGAAAACTGATTCATACTAAACTCTAATATTTCAGGTATTCATTTTGGATCATCAGTCGGTGCATTATTTTTTCTTTTACAGTCCGATGGTCTCGTGCTTTTGTTTTCCTGTTCGCAAAATTATAGATAGAAGTATTTTCGGTTTACATTGATTACCCCCCCCCCCCCACTTTACTCACTATGTACTCTACTCTCACTCTCTCTACTCTCTTCACTCTCTCTCTCTCTACTCTCTTCACTCTCTCTCTCTCTCTCTACTCTCTTCACTCTCTCTCTCTACTCTCACTCTCTCTAGGTGGATTGAAAACTGGCTGAAGAATAGGCGGCAGAGGGTTGTAATTAAAGGGGTTAGTTCGGGTTGGGCCTCGGTCACTAGTGGGGTTCCTCAGGGTTCCGTTTTGGGGCCACTGTTGTTTATCATTTACATAAATGATATCGACGGTGGCATCGTCAGTCGGATCGCCAAATTCGCTGATGACACCAAGCTTGGGGCCAATGTTGGGACGCCCGAAGCGATCGAGCACCTGCGTGCGGACCTAGGTAGGATAGGAGAGTGGTCCGAAAAATGGCAAATGCCGTTTAACTTGGGTAAATGCAAAGTGATGCACATTGGCTATGCCAATCCCAGGTCGGACTACTCGATGTTGGGGAGTAATATCGAGGTGACTGATTTGGAAAAGGACTTGGGTGTGCTAATTAGCAGCGACCTTAAGTTTACGAAACAGTGCGTAGAGGTGGAAAAAAAAGCCCAGAAGCTGTTGGGTTATATAAGGAGGCAATTTCAGTTTCGGAACAAGGAGAATGTGTTCTCTCTGTACAATTCCCTGGTTCGGCCGCACCTGGAGTATGCTGTGCAGTTCTGGTCGCCCACCCTCAGGAAAGATATTGAGAGGCTGGAGCGAGTGCAGGCGAGGGCCACAAAGTTAATCCCTTCCGTTAGGCATATGGGGTACAATCGACGCTTACGCGCCCTGGACTTGTTTTCCCTGGAAACTCGGAGGCTGCGCGGTCGACTCATCGAGGTTTTCAAGTTCTTACACGTGTTCAACGATGTCGATTTTAGTAGCATGTTTAATTTAAATGATAACCCAACTCGCAACAATGGTTGGAAGTTGGATTTGAAACGGTTTAGGACTACTGTGTGTGGGAATTACTTTACGTATAAGATCTGTGACACGTGGAACAGTTTACCTTCAGAAGTTGTGAACAGTTCCTCTGTGGATCATTTCAAGAAAAGGTTAGACCAAATCTTGCACACTATTTGAGTGTGTAGAAAGTTTTCCGTGGCACCCGTTGCCATTGGTACCTCCTCGGTATGGGCCGCAAGGCCTTTTGAGGTACTTCTTTTCCTTGTAACTCTCTCTCATCACACCGCATCCCATCAGAGGTCTTCAGCAGGGACATCTGCAATGTATCCATATAATGTTAATAATAACCGAAACTCGGGGAAAATATACTCTCTGCCTTCCGCTCTACCCCAAATCCTTTTCTCTTAGTGACCTCTTAATACAAACTAATCTATCATATTTTGCGACTTTTTAACTCTGGTAGGATTCATTTCCATTCCTATAGTGTAAGAGATACTTAAATTCATGTGTGTATTATGCCATATGATGTGCGTAATAAATAATCATTTTTAAATAGTTGGAGCATTCAAGGTCAGCTGTAATAATCTATAGACTACCCCCAAGCCCACTCTCAACACTTAGATTCCCCTAAGACACAGGCGTCTTCAAGTAACATGAATGCGTAGAGATCTAAGGGGTTAGATTCCATATTACATAATTTATGTGCTAGGTTTAAGAACGCTGGCATTGAAGGATGGAAGGAAGGGACAGTAAAAGCGATAATAGGTTTAATGAAGGAAGTGGAATGAGGATGGAGGTAAGCGTTGCTATGTCGAAGGAAACGAGGTTGGGTGGGGAATTACGAAGGGAGGAGGAAAGGGAGAGGGGGCTAAAATGAACGCGGGGATGGGTTAAGGGAGAGGAGAGAAATTCATATGAAATGCTAAACACAAACTCAAATATTTATTTTAATGCCCTAGACCTAGAAAGACAAAGAGCAAAATACCTTAAACTAACAATGAATTGACAGAAACAGAAGAGTCTGGTCTTAGATGCACTGATAGGTTTAACGTATGTGGGTAGAGGCCGCCACTCAGAATTACCACTACTACCTAAGTCATAATAAGGTTATTTACTATGACAGAGTAGTCATGAGTAGTTATGGAAATAAAATATGATTATACTGTTGATGGCTGACTATATTCAGTTGGGATATAAACTATTGCTGACAATCTTTGGATCCTTGGCTTTTAAGACGAATTTTTTATGCATATGTTCAACAAAATAGGAAATTGGCTGATTATTACCATTCGAAGGGTTGGTACCCTTCACAACCGAAATCAATTTCAGAAGGGGTGCATGGTATCCTCATTTCCTTTATCGTCCCAGCACGCTTCACATAAGCCATTTACACAAAGATGGAAAGGCCGTTTGTGCGCCACGAGACGACCCAGGCAATGCGGGGAGCAATGGTGACATTGCGTGAATATGGTGTGCCAATAAGAAATATCAAGACGACTAGACGTTCATCGAAGCACTGTGGAACAGTGGATTCATCGGTATGAAGCAGAAAACTCAATCGCTACTTCGCCGAGGTCTGGTCCTCCGCGTTCAACATATCAAGAGGAAGATGCTGTGATTGTTAATCATGCCAGAGAGCATCCGTTTGTTCCAGCGACGCATATTTACAGAGATCTGAACCTTCGTTGTAGCGCAAATACAGTGAACAACAGACTTCACGAGGCAGGGTATTTTTCTCGCCGTCCAGCTATAAAACCTGCATTGACGATTGAGCATAAAGAGGCGCGGATGGGATTTGTCTTGCAATACTTGCCGCAGGAGGAAGAATTCTGGAGAAAAGTTGTGTACTGTGACGAAAAAACATTTTCAACAGATAGTCATGGTTCCCTGCATTGTTGAAGGGAGCGCGGAAAAAGCTATGAAGAAGGAAATGTTTTCCCGAGCAAACGTAGTGGTCACATCAATCTCGGTGTGTGGGGCTGGATGTCTGGCTATGGTGTGGGAGAATTGACTCAAGTAGATGGACGCTTTACTGGACAGCAATATTGCCAGATACTGGAAGAGGTGCTGCTACCCAGTGTTCGTGCGTATCTGGTTCCAGCACCGTTACCATTTTACTTAATGGAAGATAAGTCCCATTCATAGGAGTAACGTTGTGAGAGCGTGGTACGAAGATCACCCAGAGATTATTAATCTAATTCTGCCACCACGTTCTCCTGATTTGAATCCGATTGAAAACCTTTGGGCAATAATGATTAACGAATGGGAGCAACGCAATGAAAGAACATTTGAAGCACTTTTAGCTCACACGAGGAAAAGTTGGGAAAGCTTACGCCGAACACCAAACATTCCCTACAATCTGGCCTCTTCTATGCCGCAACGATTGCAAGAAATTATTGATGCTGGAGGAAGCTATACGAAATACTGATGTTAAAGCTATGACGTAAATGTGTATCGAATATATATTTGTTAATATAGAATTTTATTATATTTTTATGTTTGACATCTATAAAAGTATATATTGTGACCATGAAAGAACTTTACTTATCCTTAGTTAGAATCTTTTCTTGCAATGTCTACGCTCGTGGAGATGATAATATATGCATTGTTGAAACAAACTATGAAAAGTTAATAGTTTCAGGAAAAAAATAAAAACTGGCAACATCGAGGTCATCACATGTTTATGGGAATTGTCATATGATATGCTACCAATAAACTCTTATGTACTACTATATACAGTATACTACAGGGTCTGTCAAAAAAAACTAAGCCAATTTGAAATCTCTATAAAATGCACAATTTGATAGAGATTTCAAATATGTTTTTACACTAAATAAATAAAAGGCTCATAAATAATCTGTGATAATTTTATAACTTTATTTTAAATATTTTAGGAGTTATGCGGTTAGCTCTACAGATTGCGAAAATTTCAGTTTTTCTCATTATGTAATATCTTCTTTTTTCTCTTTTTCAGAATTTGTTTAGATTTAAAATTTTCGTGAATACCTCTAAATATGCCATTCTCACATGAAGATAAAATAATTATAAAGCATTATAGAGTTGAAAAAGGTTAAAGTGCAAGGAAATTACTTTCTGAATTCGATTATAAAGGATGGACTAGATCAGGTTTAGATTACTTATTGAGAACTATCGATGAAACAGGAAGCATTGAAAGGAAGGTTGGTAGTGGGCGACCAAAATCAGTTAGAGTAGATGAAAATATTCAGAAAGTGGAGGAACGTATCCTTAGTCAAGAGGATCGACCTGGTAGCCACATGACACCTGCTCAAATATCAAAAGAACTAGAAATATCAGAATCAAGCGTAAGAAGGATTATTAAATCTGATCTGCAATTTAAACCCTTTAAAAGAGTGCATGGACAAAGATTGTCAGAAGTAAACTGTCAGAAAAGAGTTGAGAAATCCAAACGTATTTTACGTATAATAACTGAAGATAAACTTTCCAAGACATTTTTTACGGATGAAAAACGTTTTACGGTAGAGCCACCAAGAAACTCACAGAATGACCGAGTTTATTCTGATGTTACGAAAAAAAATTAAATCCAAGATGAAAGACTGTACGCAACAAGGAGTCACTTTTCTTCTAGCGTCATGGTTTCTGTTGGAGTGTCCAAGTTGGGAAAAACTTCAATATTTTTTATTGAGCCAGGAGTGAAAATTAATGCTCAATATTATTAAAATACCATGCTTGAGAAAATGCTTCCAGAAATGAGAAACTTGGCTAGTCAAGGTTACTTTATTTTTCAACAAGATGGTGCAACATCACATACTGCCGAAACAACCATCGAATATTTGAAAAAGAATGTGCCTGAATTTCTGGAACCGAATAATTGGCCACCTAACATCCCTGACCTAAACCCTGTAGACTACGGAATATGGGAAAACTTTGCAGAGAGAGTGTATAGGAACAGAATAAGGGATGTCAATCATTTGCGTGAGTTGATTATCGCAAAATGGGCAGAGCTCCCCCAAGAGCAAATAAATCGAGCAATAGACGAATTCAGACCGAGATTAAAAAAAGTGATAGAAATGCAAGGGAATCATATTGAACAGTTCTTTTAATTTTATTAAACTAAAAATTATCTACAGTATATCGTAAAAAATTTTTTTTCATGTTAAGTAGGAGAATCTCACTTTTTAGTTAATTATTAATAAAATTAACAATTCTGAAGATATCGTCATAAAAATCTAAAGGATAATAGGTGATTACCTATACTTTATTGTGTAAAAAATTCAACTTAATTAGATAAATGGTTTTGTTTTAATAAACGTTTGAATTTGGCTTAGTTTTTTTTGACAGACCCTGTATATTACGTAATAATTACGATGAACAAATCAAATGCAAATTTCTCTGATTCACGGCCCACCAGTCTTGCTTTAGACTAATGACTTTCATAAGATGGAAGAGGTTTAACATAGTTCGTTTAATAGGTTACCACTTAAAACAATGGATAAACTATCTATTAGTGAGACGACCGTCACTTCCTCGAAATGCGAGCGCGTGAGAGGTTCACTGAGGAATTTGGTCATTAGATTCTTCACGTAGGATATGTATCACAAACAACAATATTGACAACAATTCCCAACAATTACTTAATATCAATAATTGCATTTGAGCAAATAATTTAGACCTGCGTCAAAATAACTTAGGTAAGTTATCATGCCATGATTTCGGATATTTGTCGAATTAGTCGTTCTCTATAGTCTACAGTATATATTGAGACGGTATAATGTAATGCCCAGCTAATATTATGATGACTAGGATTGCTCCATAACCATCCCAACATCCCGAAACTTGGTCATTCTGCTTCTTAATCATTCGTATTTTAACCCCTTCCGCACGACTTTGCCTCAGCAACGTATGGTGCAATATACGACTTTCATGACGAACGCACGCTCGTCATCGTAGGGAAGGGGTTAAACACTAAAATGTAGCAGAAGTGACCTAATAATGATGTTGTAGTGAATACTCTTATTTTAGTTTCAAGATAAATGTTAATTTTACCGTCTTGAATTTCGGAATAGCTATAAAGTCATTTTAAATTAGTTACCCATCATAATTCAATTGTAAACCACATTAATACTAATTTTATGTATACTGTATTATTTTATTGTATGTAAACATAATTAATTATATATCACAATTGTCAGTTAATTATTTATATTCAAATAATTATTTTAATCTAATACCATGTCCATTTTGCAAATAAATAATAGAAATCCAAGGGTTATATTTTCCATCCTTGGTACTGTCGCAGTTTCGCCTAACGGACTCAATACGGCTAGTGAGATAATCACTGGTTGGCACTTAACCAGCGGCAGTGCTTATGGCTACATCATCCAGGTTAACCTATACCGGATAGATGCGCTACGGTCCCAAGCCGTAGCTTGCCTAGACCCAACGACGACGACGACGAAAACCAACAATTGGTGACCCCGGAGTTGGATTCCCCCCTTTTACCCGAACGACTAGGACTAGACTGTAACGTCGTTCGTGCCCATCACCCCCTTCACCCGAGCGACTAGGACCAGACTGTAACGTCGCTTGTGCCCTCTGCCCCTCACCCCTGCCCGTGCGCTCTGTGCCTGCGCTCGTCTCAACCTCCACTCCTTCGTTGGTAACTTGTCGTCTTGCTTGTACGTCAGCAAGCATAGGAGAAGATGCCTGACGACGCTGGTGCCATCTCCCACTTGAGCGTAAAGCTCCCCGTCTTCTGGCCGGGTGATCCATTTATTTGGTTCCACCAAGTGGAATCACAATTCAACTTGGGAAGGATCACCGCTAGCAGGACAAAATACGATCATGTTTTGTCCTCTCTACCAGCGAGCATCATCTCTGAAGTCCGTGACGTCATCGTGTCTACTTGCACGAGTGAGGACCCATACAACGATCTGAAGTCTGCCATCCTGTGCCGCACCACTGTCTCCGAGCGTGAGAAACTACATCAGTTAATCTCAAAAGAAGAACTTGGAGACCGTAAGCCCACTCAAATGCTGAGGGCTATGCAGTGCGCTCTAGGCGAACGCGCACAAACCTTCGATAAGGACATCTTTAGACAGTTGTTCTTGCAGAAACTTCCTCCATCAGCTCAGCGTGTCTTGGCCACTATGGATCCTGCTACTCCAGTTGATAAACTAGCAGAAACTGCCGACAAAGTAGTGGAGATTGACACAGCTCCGGTCAACAACGTGAACACACAATCGGAACTGGAGTTGAAAGTGGAAGAGTTAAGTCAACAACTCAACCACGTTTGATCTCTGCTACAAAATCAACGGCAAAGAAGCCATTCTCGGTCAAGATTTACGAAGAGGCATCGTTCGAGTTCTGGGAAGATCTGCTTCTACCACTCTAAATTTGGAAAGAAGGCTAGGAAGTGCATCTCCCCTTGCAATTTTTCGTCGGAAAACCCCAGCAGCGAGTCCTAATGGCGTCTAGTACTCGCACTGCCAACCTGTTATTCATAAAGGACAGGAACTCTGGTGTCAATTTCTTGGTCGATACCGGAGCGTCAGTCAGTGTATTCCCTCAAAAATCTGGTCATACGCACTCGGAATCTCCGCCTCTATACGCTGCTAACGGTTCACGCATACCCACGTACGGTACTCAGTTGCGTGAACTAAACTTGGGCCTTCACCGATCCTTCAAGTGGATTTTCATCTGTGCTCAAGTGCAGCATCCCATAATCGGCGCTGACTTCCTCCAGCATTTCAAACTCCTGGTGGATCTTGACAAGCGACGCTTATGCGACCAGGCCACACTGCTTTCTGTTCTTGCCAAACAGGTTGCCCTTCCGGACGCCTCGAACTCTGCACTTTCCCTCGTTCCCCCTAATTCCATGTACCAGTGCCTTTTCCAGCGATATCCAGGAATTCTTCAACCGATGCAGATGGGTGATACCATTAAGCACACCATTACCCATCACATTACAACAAAAGGTCCCCCTGTGTTTGCAAAACCCAGACGTCTTGCCCCGGACAAACTGAAAGCTGCCAAATCGGAATTCCAGCTTATGATAGATCTTGGGATAATCAGACCTTCCAAAAGCAGTTGGTCCTCTCACTACACCTGTCCAGAAGAAGTCAGGAGACTGGAGACCATGTGGATTACCGGTTTTTGAATTCGACAACCATCCCGGACCATATCCGGTACCAAATGTCCAAGACTTTACTTCTCTTCTCCACGGCAAATCTATCTTCAGTAAAATAGACCTCGTTAAGGCTTTCCACCACATTCCCGTAGAGCCTTCGGATATTCCCAAGACTGCAGTTTGTACACCATTTGGGTTATTCGAATTTGTGAAGATGCCGTTCGGGCTACGGAATGCTGCGCAAACCTTTCAGAGGTTTATAGATGAGGTCACCAGAGGCTTAGACTTTGTTTATGCCTACATCGATGATTTGCTTGTGGCCAGCTCAACGGAAGAGGAACATAAGGAACATCTTTCACTCCTCTTTCAACGCTTAGAACAATACGGTGTTACTATAATGCATCTAAGTGTGTGTTTGCACAGCCAACCTTGGAATTTCTTGGTCACACGATTTTGCAGCACGGAATTACCCCCCTTCAGGACAAGTGTGAAGTGATAAAAAATTACCCTATGCCAAATAATCAGCGTGAGTTACGTCGGTTTCTAGGTTTGGTAAATTATTACCACAAGTTCATTAAAAACTGTGCCAGTGTTCTTGCTCCTCTACACGCTATGATCACACACAAACGCAAGGTAACGAAATTGGTATGGTGTAGCGATAGTTTACAGGCGTTCGACAATGCCAAAAATGCTATCAATAGTGCATTGTCTCTGTCATTTCCTATCAGTGATGCCCCCTAACTCTGACGGTCGATGCATCAGATGTTGCGATCGGTGGGGTGTTGGAACAAACCATTAACGGTCAACAAGCACCCATCGCGTTTTACTCGAAAAAGCTGCAGCCAGCCCAAACGCGTTATAGTGCTTTCGGACGTGAACTTCTTGCTATTTACTTAAACGTGAAGCATTTTCAACATTTCCTTGAAGGCCGAGAGTTTTGTGTTTTTACCGACCACAAACCTTTGGTCACCGTCTTCAATAAAAACAGCTGTAACCACTCTCCCAGAGTCATCAGGCAACTCGATTATATCTCGCAATTTACCACAGATATCCGCCACATCAAAGGTGTCTTGAACACTCCAGCGGATGCACTTTCAAGAATAGAGATTACTTCTGTTACCCTCAGCTCTACACTGTGGAATGCTATTGCACAGGATCAAGATAAGGATACGGAACTACAAGACCTGCTCAGAGAAGACTCCACTCACTCACTTTCCCTCAAGAAAATGAGTATGCCAGGATTGTCTGTGCCCCTCTATTGCGACGTATCAACAGCTGCTATTCGCCCTTATGTCCCTCCATGTCACAGACAAGCAGTCTTCACGGATCTTCATAAGCCCTCCCATCCTGGTATCCGTGCTTCGCAACACCTGGTTACCTCTCGCTTTGTTTGGCCCTCGATGCGGAAGGATGTCAAACATTGGACCAAAACGTGCCTTGCCTGCCAGCGTGCTAAAGTCCAAAGGCACACCAGGTCCCCCTTTGACGCATTTCCGCCCCCATCCCAGCGATTTGAGGTAATTCATGTAGACATTGTTGGCCCTCTTCCAGTGATTCAAGGCCAACGTTATCTGCTCACCTGTCTCGACCGCTTTTCCAGATGGCCTGAAGCCATCCCACTTCCTGATATCCAAGCGGACACTGTTGCAAGAGCCTTTCTTCATGGATGGGTATCAAGATTTGGATTGCCGACAAAAGTCATCACTGACCAAGGTCGCCAATTTGAGTCTTCGCTTTGGAAGAAGTTTACCAGCTTGTTGGGTACAGTACATGCGCATACCTGTGCGTATCATCCGCAAGCTAACGGCCTCGTCGAACGCTTCCATCGCCAGCTGAAGTCATCCCTTATGTGTCACGAAGACTCCCATTGGATGGATAAGCTTCCACTCGTGTTGCTTGGTATTCGCTCTGCATTTAAGAGTGATCTGAAGACTACAGCGGCTGAACTAGTCTATGGAACAACACTGCGGCTACCAGGTGGCTACTTCACTGCAGGGGATGTCATGTGATCCTACGGAATTCGCTCAAACACTTTCCTCTCATATGCAGTCCCTTCAGCCTGTTCCCCCTCGATTGACTAGCCAACAGAACATCTTTGTTTCCCCAGCCCTCCAGTCTTGCACCCACGTTTTCGTTCGTGTACCTGTCCCAAAACGGCCTCTCCAATGTCCATATGACGGGCCCTATGAAGTTCTCCGACGTACGCACAAATCATTTCTCATCCAGCGCGGTTCCAAGGTCGACAAGGTTTCTATCGATCGTCTTAAGCCTGCGTTTTTGGAATCAACCTTAAGCGAGGTACATGTAGCTACCAAAAAGGTCCAGGGGAAATCTGTGTCGTTCGGAACTCTTTGAACTTCCTCTCTGGTGGGGGAGTGTGTAGTGAATACTCTTATTTTAGTTTCAAGATAAATGTTAATTTTACCGTCTTGAATTTCGGAATAGCTATAAAGTCATTTTAAATTAGTTACCCATCATAATTCAATTGTAAACCACATTAATACTAATTTTATGTATACTGTATTATTTTATTGTATGTAAACATATTAATTATATATCACAATTGTCAGTTAATTATTTATATTCAAATAATTATTTTAATCTAATACCATGTCCATTTTGCAAATAAATAATAGAAATCCAAGGGTTATATTTTCCATCCTTGGTACTGTCGCAGTTTCGCCTAACGGACTCAATACGGCTAGTGAGATAATCACTGGTTGGCACTTAACCAGCGGCAGTGCTTATGGCTACATCATCCAGGTTAACCTATACCGGATAGATGCGCTACGGTCCCAAGCCGTAGCTTGCCTAGGCCCAACGACGACGACGACGAAAACCAACAATGTCAATGATTGGGTTAGAGCAGTTATGTGCACCAATTCGAACACACCTCCGCTACCATAAGGACCGCCCATTTTATACCTAACAGACTAGCTTGGGACGAGACAGAGGCGTGAGACTTCTTGTAAGCACTTGAGGCGAATAAAGGTGAGGCGAATAAGGGTGAGGCGAATAAGGGTGAGGCGAATAAAGGTGAGGCGAATAAAGGTGAGGCGAATAAAGGTGAGGCGAATAAAGGTGAGGCGAATAAGGGTGAGGCGAATAAGGGTGAGGCGAATAAGGGTGAGGCAAATACGGGTACGGCGAATAAAGGTGAGGTAAGTACGGGTAAGGCGAATAAAGGTGAGGTAAGTACGGGTAAGGCGAATAAAGGTGAGGTAAGTACGGGTAAGGCGAATAAAGGTGAGGTAAGTACGGGTAAGGCGAATAAAGGTGCGGTAAGTACGGGTAAGGCGAATAAAGGTGAGGTAAGTACGGGTAAGGCGAATAAAGGTGAGGTAAGTACGGGTGAGGCGAATAAAGGTGAAGTAAGTACGGGTGAGGCGAATAAAGGTGAGGTAAGTACGGGTGAGGCGAATAAAGGTGAGGTAAGTACGGGTGAGGCGAATAAAGGTGAGGTAAGTACGGGTGAGGCGAATAAAGGTGAGGTAAGTACGGGTAAGGCGAATAAAGGTGAGGTAAGTACGGGTAAGGCGAATAAAGGTGAGGTAAGTACGGGTAAGGCGAATAAAGGTGAGGTAAGTACGGGTAAGGCGAATAAAGGTGAGGTAAGTACGGGTAAGGCGAATAAAGGTGAGGTAAGTACGGGTAAGGCGAATAAAGGTGAGGTAAGTACGGGTAAGGCGAATAAAGGTGAAGTAAGTACGGGTAAGGCGAATAAAGGTAAAGTAAGTACGGGTAAGGCGAATAAAGGTAAAGTAAGTACGGGTAAGGCGAATAAAGGTAAAGTAAGTACGGGTAAGGCGAATAAAGGTAAAGTAAGTACGGGTAAGGCGAATAAAGGTAAAGTAAGTACGGGTAAGGCGAATAAAGGTAAAGTAAGTACGGGTAAGGCGAATAAAGGTAAAGTAAGTACGGGTAAGGCGAATAAAGGTAAAGTAAGTACGGGTAAGGCGAATAAAGGTAAAGTAAGTACGGGTAAGGCGAATAAAGGTAAAGTAAATACGGGTAAGGCGAATAAAGGTAAAGTAAATACGGGAAAGGCGAATAAAGGTAAAGTAAATACGGGAAAGGCGAATAAAGGTAAAGTAAATACGGGAAAGGCGAATAAAGGTAATGTAAATACGGGTAAAGCAATAAAGGTAATGTAAATACGGGTAAAGCAATAAAGGTAATGTAAATACGGGTAAAGCAATAAAGGTAAAGTAAATACGGGTAAAGCAATAAAGGTAAGGTAAATACGGGTAAAGCAATAAAGGTAAGGTAAATACGGGTAAAGCAATAAAGGTAAGGTAAATACGGGTAAAGCAATAAAGGTAAGGTAAATACGGGTAAAGCAATAAAGGTAAGGTAAATACGGGTAAAGCAATAAAGGTAAGGTAAATACAGGTAAAGTAATAAATGTAAATAAAGGTACCAATATCTTTCCCAATATTTATTATTCCCATTTAAATAGAGCCATTGGGAGTAATAAAGATTGGAAAGGATATTGGTACCTTTATTACCTTACCTTACGTTTACTACGTACACCCTCACAAATCTGGAAAAAAAGACATTAATTACTCCCTTTGGTTCCATTTAAATGGAACACTCTGTAGTTTTTTAAAGAACTATCGCATTACGCTTTAAATTTTTTATTTGAAAAATTTAAATTGTGTAATCTTCTTCAACATAATCAGAGGGTTTTAAACAGAGTTATGGAATTATTTTTAATTAAGACCAATTTTTTTGGTCATATGATTTTTTTTTTTTACCAGCTATGCGATTAGTATTTTGTATGAGAGTATTTACTTAGAGTCTTAGACGGTAAAGGTAACGCCTAAATGATCAGTTAATGTATGGAAGACATTTAGTCCTCGTATACATAGCGAATTACCTCACCTTCTGGATCACGAGTCGATTTCATTCCATATCAGGAAAGAGGCAACACCTAATGCAACAAAAGCTTGACGAAATTCTGTAATTATCGCATTACTCGTCTGGAACATATTTAAATAAAGACCACTATTTAACGACAATAAGAATAGACACGAAACCATTAATTCAGCTATTGTCAATTTATTATAGTCATATGCTTCGTCTCTTCTTCTGGAAAGATAACATGAACCATGAACCGGATATCTGCCGCCAACATTTAGAACTTATAACTTCTTTTTAAGGGATGCATTCTAGGGGAACTTTTTCCTTCTTCCGCGTATTAAAGCTTCTTATCGGATGATATGACAACTTCTTTTGATGGAAGACATGGTCTTCAGAATTTCTTTTTTCGGAGTGATTTGAGACAATAGAAGGTAATATTTCTATGTTGCGGGAAAGCTTTATTATAATGAAGGCGCAATTTGCTCTTTTTTTGGCATATGGACAGAGTATGGTTTTAGACATATTCCATATCTTCCTTCACAGAAAACAAAGAGAAGAAAAGTTTCTAAATGTATGACAAGCAGTAAAATGTGTAATCAGTTTTGACGACAAAGTATTTAATTTTGAGATTTTGTTTCGAATAAATCATTTATTTTGTATGGAAACTAATATCAAAGTATCAAAAATTTATACCTTTTGAAAAATATAAATGCTTTACATTCTAAAACTGGCGTTCCTTTTAATTCCTTGAATGAGTAAATTTGGTGCACACACCACTTAACATCTCCATATGGGAACGAGCTAATACTGTAAACTCTAATGAAAGAATTAGTATAATTTTTTCGTAGATTCACGCTGACACTAATAGCAATACAATCGAGAAACATTATGTAAAAAAAAGTAAAATGTTTTCTTTGCTTAGACAAAGAAAACATTTGACAATGTTGAGACAATAACATTCCATCATTTGTTTTATGCAGGAAGGATAGGATGAGAATTTTTTATAAACAGGATACTTATTGGATACTACCCTCTACTTTTGAAGGGGAGATAGCTTGTACCAAAAAAGCTTGGATTATAATTTAGGGGTAGGGATGAAGAAAGGGGCTTCGGACACCCTGTTAATGAGATGCAGGTGGGCGAATTTAGCTTAATCAAAGGTCAAAATCGTTCAGGGACTTTACGCACTAGTGTGAGAGCTTAAAGATGTCTCGAATGATAACAGGGCCCGTATCCAGGATTTTCCATAGGGTGGTGGCGAGTCTCATTCAACGGAACTCAGAAATGGCTTCCTTATGTACGGATCTTTCCTATGTCTTTAATATTTATGAGATATTATTAATTATTATATTCATTAACTATCGTGTTTTCATAACACAATAAGTAAATTCATGCTTACTTTTCTGAAGTGTATACATACATAAATAACATCCTTTTAGGAAGCAGGTAATAGCCAGAGACCATTTTCCTTATATTGTCAGGGATGGTTACTCCTAACAGAGATGAAGTCCCACATTTCACGTTGACTACTTTTTCTATGTAAATAAATCATAGTTTCTATAGTATATATGCCATTAAAATTTATGGTCTGCTTTCTTAAGTTCTGCAACTAACTTTTCCTTTCATTTCGTGTTGTATTTGACTGCATTATGCAGTAATAGATGAAACAAACATTTATACTGCATACATTGACGTTAATGACGTCCACAACAAGAAAAAAAGGGAGAAAAATATTTGCCAGGGGTGAAGTGTAACTAAGAGAGGGTAGACTGTGGTAAACACGCTATCATTTATCTCATAATATATTATGATCATTTTGTACCATATTTGACTGTTATTATGTAGTATTCAGTAATAGATGCAGCACATATTTCCACAATGAATCATTACTAATATTTGTAAAATAAGAGGAAACGTCCGCCGACGACATTCACTCGGGCGCACTACCTACAAGCTGTCTAACAGGCTCAAACGCTACTGGGACGTCCATTCTCATGAGAATATTAAACAAAAGCTAAAAATACAGTGTACTTTCGCGGAAATCGCTGCTCTGTGGTGGGGTGGCGCGCCACCTTCGGCTCGGGTCTGGATAAGCACATGATATACAGGGCGTCCCAAAAAAATGTATACACACTTTAAATACTTATAAAGGCAGTGTTTATTAAAATACATTTCATTTTCAAAATGTAATAGAATCTACAGACATTATTTAATTGTTTTGTCAACGCCTGTTTTCAAACTGACGTCCGTTCTGGTCCAGGCACTGCTGATAACGCGAAGCAATGGAATCGCAAACATCACGAAACATTTCGTTTGGTATTTGTGTGCATTCTCGTTCAATGGCTGCTCTCAATTCAGCGACTGTTGCAGGTTTTATAGCGTAGACTTTGTCTTTTAAGTATCCCCATAAAAAAGCCTAGTGGTGTGAGGTCTGGTGAACGCGGAGGGTATTCTACGAAACCCCTTCGTCCAATCCACATCCACATCGTGCCAAGTACCACTCGCAATACTCCACTCTTCGGTCCGGATCATCATCTTCATTAATAGCATGGACTAATCTTGGAATGTAACTTTTCCATTGACAGCGCTTCAAAATGCGTTGGACAGACGATTCTGAAATTCCTACCTCACGACTCGCTTGCCGCACAGATTTTCTTGGACTTTGGTGATACGTTTCCAGTACTCTTTCTTGCTTTGTGGGGCTTGTCGATGTCCGTGGTCTTCCGGAACGCTTCTTGTGGACATTCTGAACAGTTCCATCGGCTTCAAACTTATCTCTAATTCGAGTGATGGTAAGTCGCGTTGGTGGATCTGTTTGAAACTCCCTCCTAAACTGTCTTTGCACTTCAACTGCGTTTTCACACTTCCAGTAGCATTTTAGAATGAATTTCCTTTGTTCAAAGCTTAGTCTGACTGCCATTATTAATTCTAATGGGTTTAACTTGGAAAGAAAGAAACATCAATTGAGCTATCAGCTGTTAAAGTGTGTATACATTTTTTTGGGACGCCCTGTATATAGAAAGCAGTCCCGTAGCCAGGACTTCCCAAGTCGGGGGGGGGGGGGGGGGGGGTCAAAATTGTCGAAAAGCGGACCTTTTGGTGCAACGACCTTGTCACTGCGGAGGGGGTTTAGAGTAGTTAAGTTTATGGTAGTTTAGAGTAGTTTGTGAAGTTTAAAAAAAATGTAAGTGTTTATTTACTAAATGATGTTATATATTATAATATCACATCATAAGTTATAATTACGATTACAAAAGTAGACCTTTCCTGTCATGGGGGTGGGCGTTCGACACCCCCGACACCCCTCTGGCTACGGGCCTGGAAAGTGTTGCAAGTATTTCGGGTGCAAATAATCATAATGAAACATCGAAACCTAAACAATCGGTGTTTACCATAATCCTTGATTGTTTTTAATATTAAAACAGATTATTAAACTTTAATACGATGCTCACAATACTGTTCTGAATGTAGGCATGTTTTAATGAAATGAGTTTGCTTTCGTGCTCTCACACCAGTCATTAATTTCATTTGTTCAGTTTAGAATTCTTAACAAAATAATTCCTCTATTCATTTTTAATGTATAAAATATACAGGGGTGTAAAAAGTACTAAAATATGTTACTCAAGTACAAGTACAGTACTTTATCAAAATGTTACTCAAGTACAAGTAAAAGTTTTCATCCTGAAATTTACTTAAGTTAGAGTAAAAACGTATCTACTGAATAAAGTAATCAAGTAACGAAAGTAAAAAGTACTCACCTACAGTTCTCACAAACCATACCGGTACATTTATATTGTGAGCCATGAGGTCTTTAAACAAAACTCTGTATGTAAAAGATTTGCCAAACTACGTAAATTACCAGTGATGTAAGATTTGTCCTTTTAGGTATTTACAACACATTTGTTGTATATAACACTGTGTAACACTGATTCTGATTATATAGAATTTTTTGTTTTTATATGCATTTGTGGGCGCTGAGTCCAAATCTGGCCTTGGTTTGTGTGTGTCATCAATGGTTTCAGAGATAATCCATTTTTCATGTTTTACCAGTATGTTGTTGTTATGGGCGCAGCAATATCAGAATAATCAGGAATTGTTGAGAACAATCCGGATGTTCGTTGACAGTTTCTTGCTCTAGAAATTGCCCGAAACTTCCACTGTGCTATATAAAGAAGAGCGCAGAGTCTGAGAAGTCAGTCAGTGTGAACACACAAAGAAAGCAGGTTGTTTGTCTGATGGTTACCAGCACTGAGGTACTGTGTTTCTGTGCTTCTCTGTGCTGACGATTTGAGTTATCGATCCTTTTTTATTGTGAACATTATTTCAGTGTTGTGAATACATCTTTTTTCTGGAATCTGAATCTGTTGCAGATTTAATAACTCTTCTCTCTATATCTGCAGGTTATGATTAATGTAGTACAGTTTGGTAAAGAGAATGGCAACTAGAACTTGTAAACACTCGCCGGATATATTCTGCTACGTTTGTGGGTATTACATAGGCCCCAAGCAAGTATCGCACAAGATTGTGAAAGCCACCAAGTTCTGGATCGCGTATCGGCTCTATTTTGGTATGCCTATGGGTGACCAAGATAAGCCCTGGGCACCCCATGTGATCTGTGGAAGCTGCCGCTCCACACTTGAAGGGTGGCTGCGGGGAGTACGCAAGGCAATGCCCTTTGCGGTACCCAGAATATGGAGAGAACCAAAGAGCCACCACGACGATTGCTACTACTGCATGGTAGATGTTTCTAAGTACAGGAAAGTTAAAGGAAGGTAGACTCTTCAGTGTCCAAGCATAGCGTCGTCCATAGCTCCTGTACCACATGGCGAAGGTCTTCCAATACCACGTCCACCAGAACAGGTATTTATCCATTACTTTACCTTCTATATTTACAGACTGTGGGTCATTATGTGTCGATTTTTCTTAGTGCCGATGCTCTTCTACATATATAGCTATGCCTATATTTTGTTTCTTTGCTTTGCAGGTTGAAAATGAGGATGCAGCTAGCTCATCTGAGATGTCGGCTAGTGAGAACAGTCATGATGAAGAATGTACAGTAACTTTCAGTACAAACCCTCACTTTCCAAATCAGAGGGAATTGGACGACTTACAGTAATTAGAGATTTGGGTCTGACGAAATCAGGGTCTGAACTTCTGACCTCCAGACTCAAAGAGTGGAATTTGCTTGGAGAAGACTGCAAGAGCACTGTATACCGAAAGCGGCATGAAGAGTTTGCAAGGTTCTACGATGTCAATGGTTCTCTCTGTTATTGCAGCGAGGTTAATGGTCTATTCACAGCTATTGGGTTAACACATATACCCTCAGAGTGGCGCCTGTTTATTGACAGTTCAACTCGGAGTTTAAAAGCTGTTCTACTCCACAATGGGAACAAATATCCATCTATACCAGTTGCACATTCTGTTCAAATGAAAGACGACTATGAAAATGTCAAACACAGTGGCGGTTCGTCGGTAGGCACTGCGGAACTGCAGTACCCCTAAATTTTTTATTTACAATTGAAATAATCAAGAACAATATAAGGATGAGCTCACTGAATAACTTTTTCAATAACTTTTGAAACTTTTATTCATTGCTCAATGCTCATCCTTTTATTTCAGTAATTATTTCAACCCATTCTTAGAGACAGCACCCCTAGAATTTTTAGTCACGAGCCGCCACTGGTCAAACAACTGCTCACTCAAATCAGGTATGAACAATATAACTGGGACGTGTGTGGTGATTTCAAAATGATTGGTTTCCTGTTAGGTTTACAAGGAGGGTTTATTAAATATTCATGTTTTCTTTGCCTGTGGGATAGCAGGGCTTCAACTGAGCACTATAAAACAGTTCAGTGGCCTCCACGTGAAGGACTGCAACCAGGAAAGTACAATGTACTCAGGGAACCTCTTGTGAAGACTGACATAGTTCTGCTACCACCTCTCCATATTAAGTTGGGTCTAATTAAGCAGTTTGTAACTGCGTTAGATTTTGGAGGGGAAGTTTTCCAACAGATTCGGGTCATGTTCCCTAAACTCTCGAGGCCAAAGTCAAGGCTGGCATCTTTGTAGGACCGCAAGTCAAGGCGCTGTTGAATTCAAAGAACCTTGAAGCCAAGATGACTCCGATCGAAAAAGAGGCTTGGTGTGTTTTTCGTGATGTGGTTCGTGGGTTTCTAGGCAACCATAAAGCACCAAACTATAAGGAGTTAGTGTCAAACTTGATTAAGTGCTATGGCAAAATGGGGTGCCGTATGTCTTTAAAATTACACTATCTGCATTCACATCTAGACTTTTTTCGTGATAACCTGGGCGATGTGAGTGAAGAACATGGTGAAAGATTCCATCAAGATATTCAAACGATGGAGAAAAGGTACCAGGGCCATTGGGATGCTTCCATGATGGGAGACTACGTATGGTCGCTGATCAGAAAGGATAAGAATGTTCATACGCGGAAGTCGCGTTCTTCAGTGCATTTTTAAGGAACGCACACTGCATAACGAGGCTTGTTATTCTCTTATCGGTTCTCCTCATAATATATATTATATCCTTTGCACCATTTTGGGTTTGTCAAACATTTTTGGCTCAATAAACATTAATTTCCATTAGTTTTATTTTCAGAAAATATTTATGTTAGCCTTCTTTATATACTTTGCCATATGAAAAGTGTGATAACCTATATTTTTGAAACGGTTGATGATAGAGCAAAACCAATATCATTTTTTGAATCAGCGCCCCGAAATCATTAAGAAACGACAGAAAAATCACAATAAACAGAAAATTTTTCAAATTTTGTTACCCAGTGTAATTGATTACTGTGGTATCCAGAACTACACTTGGGTTTAAGCCAACTCATGCAGGCAACTATGCATGAACTTGTTATAACTGTCATGCCAGTAGTGAATATTGCACAAACAACCTTGAAACTAACGCGGGAATTGAGGGACGCTCGTGACTTGGCAAGGCGCCAGCCTACTGATGCACGTGATTTGCTGATTAAAATACCGCGCACAACCTGCGTTTTGACTGGCTGGCGGCTGTCACAAATTTGAGTTTTAAGAATAGTAACGAAATGGATAAAATGAATTGTACTTGAGTAAAAATACAAGTAATTCTCCCAAAAATTACTTAAGTTAGAGTAAAATTACTTGAAAATATAAATACTTTTTAAAAAGTAGATACTAGAAAAAGTTACTTATTAAGTACAGTACTTAAGTAAAATTACTTCGTTACCTTTACACCCCCGAAAATATATAAATTAAAAAGCCATAAAGATATTTCCATTTTATCATAGTCAAGTACTCGGAAGAACAAGGTGTGCAGCAGTAACTGAGACAACGAAAAGAGACTGTGGCAGAACTCGAATGACGAGCCCGTCTGCAATGCATGCTATTATGACAAACTGCGTTCTGTAAACAGATTTCTGAGCATGAGGAAAGAGATCATTCAGATAAGGTGAATACCTGTAATCAGCTTATTGTAAGCATGCATTGCTCGGGAGAAAGTAATTCGTTTGACGAAGTGTACAATGCGTTTTCTGAACGTTTTTATGGTTAATAAAGTTTGAAAACGGAAAACGGCAATTTTAAAATTTGTTGTACCATCGGTTACAAAAGTTGGCATACATTTGACCGTAAGGTAAGTGTGGCCTAGTGTATACCGACTTCTGTAACCGACCGTACATTAATGTGGGTGGAAAACTGTTGCAACCACGAAACTGCAAAATTTTCTGTTCACAATAAAAATATCACTTCCCAGTGGCGTACTAAGGGGGGTGCGAGGGGGGGCGGTCCGCCCCGGGTGACAGCCAGGAGGGGATTGCCATCGGGAGAGTTGAAATACTAGTACAAGTTTTCAAACCAAATGAAAAAAAATTAAAAATGTTCAAACTATTACAACAGCTTAATGTTAATTTCCACTATAAAATAAATTTTTATTTTTATTGGCAATACAAAATTTACAAACGAAAAATTAAATATTTGATAAAAATTACATCGAAAGGCGAACGTTTGTTGACGTTTTAGTCAGTTTGTTGAGCATAGCCACCTGGCTGCAACTGACATTCCAAGTCTTGTTCACTTGACACCTCATACATGAGGTATGTTTCATTAAATAATTATGATAAAGCATAAAGTGCTGGTGTTTATAACAATATTATGATACTTATACCAGTGTCCAGTAATTTTTGACAATGTGGTATCATAGTGATGTTTAAGTGTTTATAAATGCATCGTCGTGATGTTATAATACCCGGTAAATGCATACTGTTAATTTTCATTTTGTCAGTGGTCCAGTTATTTGTGAGTAATGCTTATAGTTTTCTGCTTTTTTAGGAGTAGCAGTTGCACTTAACCCCCCCCCCCCACCACCACCACCAAAAAAAAATAATAGTAATAATAATAATAATCACACAATTTGTTCAGTTAATGTATTTCAAGTCATAATAGCTCATGCTTGTTATGCATGTTCATGCTTTATACCTTTTGATTTTAAAATTTTGTAGAAAACATCCACTATGAAGCGAAATCGACCCAGTGGATTCCAACAAAGAAAAATAAAGAAGGCAAGAGAAGAGGTGGCTCAGGCAATGTCCGGATCAATTTTGAAGTATGTGACGCCTTCAACATCAAGTGCAATAGGAGAAAGTCCTGAAGATATTCAGCCTGGTGAATCTGAAGGGCAAATACAAGAAGCATCTTCACAAGAGGATTCAAATGAGAGAGAGCAAGGACTGGAGGATGGCAATTCATCTTCTAAAAGCAGAAGTCCACACCAACAGGAGGAAGACTCTGATGAAGAAGAGGAGACGGATAGATTTTCAATTTATTCTGATGTCGCTGCTTGGCCAATCCCGGTTCCAAATGACTTGAGAGTTGATCTTATTAAGAGGGGAAGTGAACCCTTCCAAAATAGGGATGGACCTTTCAATGCAGTTCAAAGACAAGGAGAGAAATCCAAAGGGAAGAGTCGACAGCTGACCACTGCATGGTTCTATAAGGCTCTGCCAAATGGCGAGAAAGTTTTGAGAACATGGATGGTTTACTCTCCATCAAAAGAAAGTTTGTTTTGTTTTTGCTGCAGACTGTTTGCTCTTGATGACAAAGGAATTGGAACATCCAGCTTTGTTACTGGGTTTCAAGCATGGTGAAAGCTAAACCCAAAGGTGTCTGACCATGAGGCTTCTGAGCAGCATCTCTCATTCCTGGAGAAATGGAAGACCTTGGGAGCAGGGTTGAAGCTTCAAAAAAACCATTGATCAAGTTCATCAAGCAACAATGGACAAGGAGAGAAAGAAATGTAGGGATATTTTACATCACCTCTTGGACGTAACCTTGTTTCTGGCTCACCAGAATCATCCTTTTCGTGGTCACAAAGAGGACATGTCATCAGCAAACAAAGGAAATTTCATGGAATTGGTACAGTTGCTGTCAAATTATGATCCAGTTTTGAAAGAACATTTTGTAAGGATTGAGCATTCTATTCCATCTGGGAGGAGAGTGGCTTATCTCCAAAGATTCAGAATGAGTTCATTTGCCTTTTGGGGAATTACATCAAATTACACCTACTTTAGTTAACCTAAAGTCCTAAACCAACCTTACCAAAAAGAAATCAGTGAGTGTGTAAAAGCTGACGTTGCATAAAGGACGACTTACTTGATCCTAAAGCGCGGGAAATTCGAATAAAATAACCATTGTATATGGTAAAAGGAAAGGCGCCCTCTCTCAACTTAACACTATATATTATCAATTAATATTAGTATATTAACTAGTCTAATTTACCAAAGGCATTGGACTATTTGCTCAAATAGCTATTTTTTAAAGTGAAAAAGCGTAGGAATCATGCACTCACAAACTTTATAATAGCAAAATGGTATTTTATATATATATATATATATATATATATATAATATATATATATATATATATATATATATATATAAATGGTTGCGCAAAATTCCAAAAGTCAGGAGTCAAAGGAGCCAGAGAGAATGGATCTTTTCCGTTCTATGACTGCCACTATTTTTAAATAAAAATTACTTTTTCAGTTAAAAAAATTTCTAATTTACAGTTTTAGTTAAAAAAAATATAATTTATGCAATGATAATTTACAATTAGCAACTGCATAAATTATAAATTTTTTAACTGAAAAAGTAATTAAAACAAAATAGTGGCGGCCGTAGAACGGAAAAGATCCATTCTCTCTGGCTTTTTTGACGTGTATATATATATATATATTAGGGTGATGCAAAAGTGGGGGAGTAAAATGTTTTTGTTTCAAATTTTTGAGATACCCTCTCATTTGGTTTGATTTGGTGGAAAAATGATCCTGGGGAAATTTCGGGTCAAAATTCGAATATTTGGAGGTCGCGCCCGCCATTTGAAAATTTGCTGATTTTCATGACACCCAGGAGGTACAGCAAGGGTCACGTTACTTTTTTTTTTGAGTGGAAGTTCCCCAGGAGGCCTATCATACCACCTTCCTCTTTTCCATTTGTTCATAAAACAGATACAATATAATAGATATTTACTATAGATACATAGAATGGATATACTCGTAAATTTTACTGTTGCGTCAAAGATACGAGAGTTTTCTTAGTTTTGTCCGGAAGCTTCTTCCGATAATTTGATACAACTTGCAGTAGATATTGCTTCTGTTGTTCATCATTGGTAATTAATTTGTTATAATCTTCAATCAATTTCACTCCTCTTTCAGCAATATCATTAACAACTTTCATGTGATTCACTACGTTCTTTGCAACCCAATAACTCTCATCGAGAAGCCAATCTTCTACTGGTTTGCTCAAGAACGTTGAAGACAATCCGAGTATACTGAAGAAGGACTTTGTGTTAGCAGTTACAAAATCTTCAAGCTGCTTATTGTCAATAGTTTTGATGTCTATTTGTGTCTTCTTTGGAGGATCTGGCTCCGAAGATTTTGTAAGAGCCTCCTTCATTTTTCTTTTGGTGTCAAAGCTGATTTTATCATCAAAGAAAGCCAATGCGATCAACTCTTCTGAGAGATACCACAAATGATTCTTGAATTTTCTAAAGCAGCATTTGCTAGTTGTTCATTTGTGCTTTTGTAGCTGTGAAGATTTTTGAGAAGACTCAGATCATTTCGTGGAGCACTTGCTGCGCAGGGTGCTGAAAACCAATGCTTAATATAAATTGAAACAGAAAACCAACAAATTTCTTTTAGATTTCTTTCTTCTATTGCTGTTATTTTGAACTGACTTTTGAACATAAAGATTTTCATCGAATAAATTACTTTCGCCATCCAACGGGCTCTATGATAAGCCCCAGGCTTCCTGAATTTTATTCCAGTCGTTGGAGTACCGCCAAGCAAGATGATTGTCAGTTCCAATAACTCTCTGTAATCGTCGCGAGGTTGATCTTCATTGATTTTTCTTGCTGCAAAGTTGATGATTTCCTCTTTTCCTTTTGTGGATAATTTTCTAATTTATCGTATGAAGTTAGATTAATCTTATTCCAGTTTGTTTTGAATCTTTTGAATAACTGAATGTCAGGGCCTGATGAAGCCTGTAATGCAGGGGATACCACTGCTTCCAACATGATTTCAAGGATATGGTGTCGACAAGGACACCACAACAAATCTTTCTCCATTTTCTGTTCAATTAGGACACAAGCTCCGTTTTTACGACCTGTGTTCGATGCAGTTGTATCGAAACACATGCCTTTTACCTTATCTATTAGATTCCAATCAATGATCGCCTGATGTACTGCATTTGCAGTATCCTTTCCTGTGCCATGATCTATTTTTGGCACTCCAAGCAGTTGATCTTCTCCATTGCCAGAGATTAGGACTGGCAACCGATCAACAACCTCATTCCCAGTAATGTCTTCGAGGAGTTTGCCATCCCAATGAACAATCAAGGGTTTGTCAGCTTGAAATTCTTCTTTCAAGTTTTCACTGAACTTCTTTCTTGATTTCTGTCTTGCCCTGCGAATCGATGAGTAGCTAACATTGTAATTCTCTGGATCTTTTCCAACATTTGCGATCGTTGGAATAATTATTAAAGAGGCTGATCGGTCGCTGATCTTAGCAACATCCAATGAGGAAAGCAGATTTTCATTCATAATCTTGAATTTTTTTCTTGGAAGGCCTCTTTGGATGTTGAGGGCTGTTCCAGATCTACTTCTTCTTCCGTAGATGCAGGTGAATCACTGCAGGAACTGCTGCTGCTTGCAAGAACAACTGTTTCATCAAATGCACTTGATTCACGTAACCTTTTCTTATCCATTTTTTCATGTCTCTTCGCAGCTTCCTTTCGACGTTTTTCTTCATCCTTATCAACTGCCATCATTTTACCCTTTCGACCTTCCCTTTGTAGCCGTAGAAACTCTCTATCTTCTTCGATAGTTATTAACTCGTTAGCATTTGCATGCGCAATATCAAAGAGTCCATCCAATTTTTCTTTCATGTATTCTCTTTCTCTATTGAAAACTTCGATTTTTTTCCTTTGCTCTTCTTCAGCCCTTGCCACTCATCATACAGTTTATTTAATTTCTTCACAACATTACATTTCTGGGTTGTTGGTATTCCTGCTCTCTGCCACACTTCCAATACATCATTAACGGTGAAGTTAATGCTTCTCTGACGGTTTCATTCTTGACATGTTTATAATTCATGAATAAGGAAATTACTTCTTTCTTTGATGGAAGCTTACTTTGATTCAATTTATCTATTTGTTGACCGATCAGCCAGATATCTGTTGAGCTTCTTGATCTCATTTTCGTCACAATTAAGATACAGGAAATAGAAGAGAAATTGAGGCGGAGAGACTCACTGATATAGCACCTCTCCGGACACTGCCACAAGCACACTGCGATACCGATTTCCTTGAACGCTGTTTGCTGTTTGCTCATATACGCATCACCTACCACTCTGCCTGCAGCAAACCTGCACAAAACCTGCAACCTGCAACAAACCTGCAACAAAAATAAGAACAAATTCAAAAAATTTGATTTTACTCTAATTTTTTGTAATTTTCAAATTTTCAATTGGCGGGCGCGACCTCTGGATGTTATTTGTTTGACCTGGAATTTCTCACAGGGTGTTTTTGTGACAAATTGGAACAAATGAGGGGGTATCCCTAAAAATCCACGATGGTCATGATTTGTGCATCACCCTAATATATATATTATATATAATATATATATATATAATGACGTAATGATCTTGATGACCATTTAATTTTTTAAAATTATTTAATTCATTTACACCCAGGTGCACAACCTGGGGACCTAATCAATATGTGTGTGAAGTTTCATGTTTGTAACTGCTTCCATTTTGGGGTTATGGCTGGAACAGACAGACAGACAGACACACGTCCTTTTATTATATATATATATAGGGTGTGGGTGTGGGACGCACTTTCAGGATGGATTCAGGACCTGAAAACAATGAAAATGTTTATAGAAACATATGCCCGAAATCGCTTTGTTTCCGAGTTACAGCCCGTTGTGTGTTTCAGCAAGTATCCGCATTACCTTTAAAAGAAGTGCTCAAAATGACCGCCTTGCTCTTGAATACACGCCTGAACACGCCTCTTCATAGACTGCCTGACGAGTTCAAACATTCCAGGTATTGCTCGGATTTTCTGGCATTCTTGTTCTACACGATGGCGAAGCATTTCAACGTTGTCAATGCGTGTCACGTAAACGATGGATTTCAGATGACCCCACAGGTAAAAATCAAGTGGATTCAGGTCCGGGGAGCGAGCAAGCCACGCAATGGGTCCTCTACGGCCTATCCATTTATCATGGAAATGGTCATCCAAATAGTCTCTGGTTACTCGACTAAAATGAGGGGGAGCGCCGTCATGCATAAACCACATACGACGTCGGACACCAAGAGGAACTTCATCTAGTAAATCGCTTAAATCATTCATTAAAAAATTGGAATAGGATTCTCCTGTTAATCTTCCAGGGAAAACAAAAGGACCGATTAAGTTGTCGGCAATAAGTGCTGCCCATACAATGATACACTAAATTGTTGTTGGTGCCTTGACTGGATGATGGCATGCGGATTCTCTTCAGCCCAGTGATGAGTGTTGTGAAAATTGATCACGCCATTTCTTGTGAAGGCAGCCTCATCAGAAAACAATACGGAGGATAGAAAAAGAGGATCGCGAGCACACTGTTGAAGGAACCAAGTACAAAAAGCTTCTCGTGGTGGGAAATCAGCTTCAGTAAGGCCTTGTACTCTCTGAATGTGATATGGGTAAAGCTGTTGTTCCCGTAAAGTTCTCCACACAGTGGGGTATCTTACACCTTCTGCTGCTGCTGCTATCCTTTGGGTGCTGATACCAGGATGTTCCTCCACGCGATTCCGGACCCGCTCCTCCAACTCAACAGTTCTGGCGCTGATTGGTCTACCACCATCTGAAACTCGCTTGTTGAATGATCCTGTATCACCAAGACGCTCGTCTATTCTCTGAAAGGTCTTATCTGGCAGACGGCGATCCGAAAACCTTTCCACATACAGACGTCTTGCTGCGGCCGCATTACGGTCGGGAAGTCCATACATGAGATGCATGTCTGCCATTTCTCTGTTTGAATATGCCTCCATTCTCACTTCAAATGCACACTATCACTGAATAGCGCAAAAACTTTTAAGGTTTTTTGTTTCACTGGACTGCACTTATTCACTGTCAGAAGTTATGAATATGAACAGTGAAACACCGCGATGCACCTTTGACTGACTGATGGCTCTACACTCAAGGATATTGAAAGATGTCATAGAGTGTACGAAATATTACAATCGGCAAGGCCATACATGAAATAAGTCTTGTACACACACACATTGTCGGTAAGCAGTGTTTGTAAACAGTTTGCGGAAAAAATTGCTGGAACACAAAACGGGCTGTAACTCGGAAACAAAGCGATTTCAAGCATATGTTTATATAAACTTTTTTCATTATTTACAGGCCCTGAATCCATCCTGAAAGTGCGTCTCACATGTTATGAAACACCCTGTATATATATATATATATATATATATATATATATATATATATATATATATATATATATATATATATATATATATACCGGGTGTCCCATTCGAAATTAAACAACTTTGTTTGCCTCATTCAATAAAAAATTATAAGGTTTCACTGTAATATTCACACAGTAAATAGTCAATGTCATAGAGTTTCATATGATATATGTGAATTATAACATTTAGATACATTAGATGCATTGTGCATAGCATAATGTTTCCTTTTGTTAAGATCTTCACAGGTTATATGCTGAACAATTTGAAGCTTATATGGATAGAGCTGCAGCCGCTTGCGCACGACTCTATGCACAGTTGAACGAGGAATCTGCAGTTCGACACTGGCACGACGGCTGGACTTTCTCGGGCTACTACCAAAGGCGCCGCGTATTCGTTCAACATCATCTTCCGATCTTGTTCACCCTCCATTGTTCCTTTAGAACACTGCCAGTCTCCTCAAATTTCTCGGTCCATGCATATGGGTCTCTTCTGGTGGGTGGTTCCTCGTGAAAGGTTGTACGGAATCGCCGTTGCACCAGAGTAGGGGACTTCAACTCGGCCATCCATAACAAACATTTCGCTTTTTCTTGTGGGGTAAACATAATTCAATCTGAAACAAACAAAAAACATTATGACAAAAACTTATGCATATGGTGTAGTAACTGGCAAAGTTTCAACATTCTCACATTGATACTTTAAAAATTAGAGTTTCAAAGTTGTTTCATTTCGAATGGGACACCCGTTGTATTTGTATTAATTGGTAAAAAATCTTGTTCGCATCCGGATCCGGACATTCAAAATTTTATACTATAAATTTAATTTTCATTAATTGAGCCTAAGTATTTCTTGATAATAATTTACTTCATGATAAGATTTTGCAAAGGTAAAAATTAATATAAAGATGTATGATATCTGCATCGAAGTATTCATTTTTTTTTTTAAATTACTGTAACATCATCAACTAGGACCAACATGAAATCTGCAGTATAGATAACTGATACCAAACACCCAAACTCTGTCAAGATACCTCAGACCAAGTATAGTACTTCTTATACTGTACACACACACACACACACACACACACACACACACACCACACACACACACACACGGTATTCATATACGTCATATATGGTATTCATACCATGTATGACATGGTATGAATACCAAAGTGCAAGTATTAATGCATGAAGTACATATAATTATGAAAGTTTTATAAATATTGACTGGTGATTGGTTACTGCCAGGGGACAACCTTAGGCAAAATTGTGGCCGGGGCGAACTCTGTATTCGGCGCCCCCTGCCCCTAGTTTAACGAAAGAGTCCTGTAAAAAAGCTTTATTTTATACATAAGAATCGCTCAAACGTTCACTTTTCGTGCCATTCCCGCCACAAAATCTGATATAGCACATGACAGGTCTATTTTGCGAGCCACATCATTCTCACTTGAAATGATAGCTTGCGGGAAAAGTCTGTCGTCTCCTATGGGCACTCACAGGTAAGAAAGACTTTATGAGCTTCAATTTTGAGAAGCTCCGCTCGCCGCTTCCCACTGAGACAGGCAAGATTAATAATATTCTAAGTGATACCCAGGTGCTCGGAAAATTGTCACAAAGATTAATTATTATTCAAAATAAATTGTTGTACTTCTTGAAGAGTGCTGCAATCCTTGGACAGCAAACTTGTAAGGTAGCCTAGTTCTTCGCCAAGGTCAAAACCGTCAATGTCACAGCTTTTTCTGTCTTTCAATGCGTGTTGAAGATCCATTTCTTCCATAATTAAAGTTTTCTTGTCAGGAAGTTGTTTCAGGTCATAAAAGAAACCCCAAAGGTCCACATGTTTCATCTGTTGAAACCGTTCTTCTCTTGACAATCTCGTAGTACCTACAGGCTGGTAGTAGTAGTCAACTATGAACTTGGTTCGTAGTAATAACTTCATCTTCACCTTCACAGCTGAAGTGGCGTTTCCTACGACAAATGTGTGAAGGCGACTTAAACGCTGGATCAACACCAAGTTCTTCAGCCATTTCCTTTGCTTTTATTAAAGCTTCTTCATTCTCTACATCAGCGGTTCTTAACCTTTGTGGAGCTGCGCTCCCCCAACGGTCAACCTTCAACTCGTAGCGCCCCCCTGAACCCCAAAGAATAAAGGTTTTTCAACGATTCCATTTTCATTGCTTTTAATGCCTTTCTGGATTGGATAAATAAACAAACAAAACCAACAGAAACCCTGTATTTGTGAGAGAATACAACATTTTCATAAGATCGATCGTATTTCACCCATAACCATATATATATTCTGAGTCAGAGATGTGGTGACCACTTTCGCCGAGCTTTCGCGCACCCCTCCTCCGCCAGATTAAGAACCGCTGCTCTACATCCTTGCATTTTTACAATGTAGTTACGGCAAGCTGTTATCATATCGTTGGCCGCAACAGTATCGCTACTTTGGCTTGTTTTTGCTTACCTGATTGACCTGGAAAAGGATGTCATACCACACCACGATAGAGGTGAGGACACTATATTTAGTTAGTTTGTCTACGAGAGTAAGCGCTTCATGACGAATGCCTGCGTCCACTTTCTCCGATTCAGCTGATGGGATAAGGGCATCGTAAACTTCAACTGTCTGGTATCGAATAGCTCCAAGACTGTCGACTCTGCACTCCCAGCGCGTTTTGCATATTGCTTTATAGTGACAATTTTGACGTGGTCCGTGAAAAGTCCACAACAACAAACACGGGCAGAGAACAGGACACAAATTCTTTACACAAGGCCAAAAAGGGACACAGACTCCAATGAAGATAATGCAGCATCCCCTAACGAGATTGAGCGAATGACATCCCAATGGAACGAAAAAGGCTCTTGGATTTATAGAGAGAATTCTCGCCTGCACACCATTACTTTTTTCCGTTCCTGTCATACCTCTGACCCCGACAGTCCTGGATATCAATTTCATACTTTTCAAGCATTGACAGGATGGTTGCAGAAAGTTTTCCACCTGTGATCTCGTTCACTATTACAAAACCAATGAAATGTTCTTGAATGTTAACTTTGCTATCTGGTGTCAATAAATCTTACCATAAAAGACATCTTTTCTAAAGGCTTACATCCGGCGTACAGTCTAATATAAGCGAGTAGTATTTGGCACTCTTCAGCATTGCAAAAAATGTCAAGAACTTTTTTCGACATTAATGCAGTTAGTTCATTCTGCATTCTTTTTCCACAATAATGGTCCGTTATTTCCTTCGACATCACACGCCACAATTGCTCCTTCGTAACTTCGTCATTGTAACTCGTAGCTCCACTAAACCTTGGAAGTTTCCGTTATTCTCCGTTTTGAGAGAAGAGATAGAGAGTTACGCTTAAGAGTCTTTCTAAGGCTTGTTTCATAGGATTGAAAGTGACTGGGTGACTTTTCATGACTCATGAGAATCGCCGACATGTGCTTCCAATCACTCGATCCATCAATTGCTAGGGATGATTTTGGATTGAAGTCGAACAACTTACAACGAAAGCAGAATACTTTATCCCTAGACTTCGAATAAAGCAGCCACCGCCGCAGTGGTGGATCTAAGAATTTTCAAATAGGGGCGGACGACTTTTGGGGCGCCGTCGGATCCAACGCTCCTAATACCTTTACAATACGTGCTAAGCCAGAAAACACATTGTTTTACATCGGATTGGGCATGTGTTATTTAAGCTGATTTTGAAAAACTTATAACATCGATGATCCTTTGCTTTCAGCTTCAAATGCTAGATATTTGCCCAAAGTTTAAAATTATTACCATTAGAATATGTTACTTTAATTTTTAAAACCTCACTAGCCACTACCCGGATATTCCGAAGAGAACAAAATGAAATATGGGATTGCGAGATGAACGTATTGAATAGATACTCCCGTGTAAAATTGCAAAGGATCACCTCCCACCATTATCATCCACGAAAGTAGACAAAAGAAAAACTAGTTTGCGTTGAGCATTAACAAACCTCTGAAAATATAATATCATTCATGACCTACGGGGCGCCATTCCTTCTGATAGGGTCGCCAAAATAGGTACCTAGAGCCAAAGGGGGTAGGACCCCCCCCTTTAAATCCGCTACTGACCGCCGCTTTACGACCACCATTTTCAAGCTTCTGTCCAGTAACGCCAAAAGAAATGACGGTTGTGCTCATTGAGAGGAAAAGTAGTCATGCTTTTTAATTTTTGTGGTCCATTGATCACGAACAGGTCTCAAATTTTAGGCGTCAGACTAGGCTATAAGACAGGATCAGAATCGACAATGCCTGTCATAACACCCTCTCTGATATAAATGACATGTTCATTGCTTTCTGTAATTGTCGTCTCTGGTGTACGCGTTGAATCAGACTGCAAATCAGAGCCAGAATCGCCGATGGCTGTTTAGAGGCCTGCACGGGACTATTTTTTCAGGCCAGCCCCAGCCCAGCCCGTGCTTGTGGGTTTTGGGTCCAGCCCGATCCGGCCAGTTATGTTCTTTTTATTTTGAAGTAAGTGTCCGGCGCGGTTCGGCCCGGTTCGGCTCGGCCCGCATCTGACATTGTGTTACTGACCTATAACACTATGCTAACGCCATTATTATAGGTGTGTGGATATCGAAATCGTGTATTATGACAAGCAGCAACTATAAAATTAATGTTAGCATAATTTAAAAAATTTACAAATATTTTATATTAAAATGTTTATTTTTTTATCATTCACTACACATTTGAAAAAAAGTTGAAATCCGTACCGCCAAGGCCCGTAGCCAAAAACTATATTTTCAGCCCACACCCAGCCTATGTCCGTCATGCTTTCAACAAGCCCGCCCCATGGGCCAGGCACGCGCTTACGGTCCTACTCGTGTCCCTGCCTACCTATATAATATAACTGTTACTTACTAACTTCCCTGAATCATCAATGGCATCGTCATTGCTTTCTTCAGCTATAGTTTCCATTGTTGTTGAAATTTGACTAGGTAAAAGATAAAAGAATGGTGAGAATGCCAAAATTTCAATAAATTTAATGTACAGGGGAACCTTATTGTCTTCTAGTTTTTTACATAAAATATTGTGGTTCACTCTATCATATGCCTTACTTATATCTAAGAAACAGCTATAAATAGTTGAATTACTGTCAATGTATTTAGATACTGTTTCTTTAAGTACATAGATACACAGATCAGTTGAGTGGGACCTTTTAAAAGCAAACTGATTAGGAGATATCCATAAGTAATCATTTAATCGGAGTAACAAGTTTTTCTAGTAGTTTCGAGAAGCAGGAAGCGACAGCAATAGGCCTGTAATTATTGCTGGATATATAAACTCATGAACTCTGCAGGAATATAGCTATGAGCAAGCATTGCTGATAAGAGCAATGATATATGCAGACATACCAAGTCATTCGCATATTTTAAGTGCTCATTCGGTAGGACATCTACCCCTGACGCATATATATATATATTAGGGTGACACTTATTTTCGAAAGTTTGAATTTTTATCGGGACGGGCGCGTTTCTGGTTCCATTTTGTCAAAAACTATCGTGTGTAAAATATTTTTGAAATAAAACAATATTTAGAACTGCCTCAATACGGTCAAAGTTTGTATATTTTCTCGAAAAGTAGAAATTTTAGATCATGATGTTCTATGCCTCTAGCAAATAAAATATCACTTCTAGTTTGTTCAAGCTACTAATCTTGACCTAAAACATATAACTGGACTTCATACTTTCAACTCTAGGTCCCCCTCAACTCGAGTATTAGCCCCTCAAGGGGGGGGGGTATCATGGGCGCCCATCTCCCTCTCATTGTTGCCTACTTTGCAGAGGTCACGGTGGACTTGCGGGCGGTTGGGAAGTCACAGCGGTGCTTCTCGACCACTTGTAAGAGGAACTGCCTTTGGTCTTCACTCTTGGTAAGGGCCAGGTTGAAAGACTGCATCAACGCCACCCCGCGCTCCGCGAAGTCATTGACAACTTGAAGGGCCTGGACTCGGCGGGATGCGGCGATGAAGGCTGGGTCCGTCCGCCACTCCTCCGGATCCTTGAGCAGGAAGGCGGTGCTGATGTCCAGAACCTTGAAGAACTCCTTTGATGTAGTCGTTGTGAACTTGGCCAATGTATTGTTGGCGATTGAGGCGGTGGACAGGTCCACATTGATACGCCGCGGGGGATCCTCCGATCCTTCCTCTTCTTCCATCGCTTTAATCATCTCCCGCTTTGTCGCCAAGTCGATACCCTCGTCGAAGATGGCCAGGGTGACGAGGCGCTCGCTCAAGTACCATAGGTGCCTGGCGAAGACTGTCGCCGTCGCCTTGGCCACCGCTGAGTCCGGATAATAGACGAGGGCCTTGAGCAGCGCGAGGTCCGCGGCTGGGGCCGTTGCCGGGAGCGGCGCTTTGTACCAGGCCGTCACGTAGATGGACACGGCGAAGATGGTGAATCGCCGGATTCCAGCCGCTTCGCCTGACGACATCTGAAACTGTTCCCGGAACAGGAACAGTTTGATGGCATAGATGACTTTTGCCATCCAGCGCGCGCGATGGAAGGCGCCGGGACGAGCGAACCGGGCACCCCGCTTGTTCGGACCGCCCAGCACAATTACAGAGAGCTCCAGAAGTTCCCTGTAGTCATCACGTGGATGTTGACCGTCGAGGAGGCGGCTGAATTCGATCAGCAGGTCGTCGCGGGCGTCCTTCAGGTGCTGCGGCATGGTTCCATCCTCGAAGGGCTTCGCTTTGGTTTGATCGATGAAGTCCCACTGGGCGGCGAATCGTTTGAACAGGAGGATGTCAGGACCAGTAGAGGGACCGAGGCACGCCGTGAATGCCTTCTCGCACACCAGTTCGTGGATGTGGTGGCGGCAAGCCAAATGAAGCACTGTCTTCTCGAGTTTCTGCTCAATGATATAGCAAGCTCCTCCTGAGAGTCCTGTGTTTGAGGCGGTGGTGTCAAAAGAGAGGGCACAGATCCGTCCCTTGATGTCCCAATCCTCGAGGGCAGAGAGGACGGCTTCCGCCATGGCGCGGCCGGTGCCGTCGGGGAGGCTGGGCACAGCCAGAAGCTTGTCGACGTTCTCCCCAGACACCAGAACTGGAAGGCGATCTTCAGCAGGGCCTCCGTCAGCCGCTGGTACGATTTTCCCGTCCCAGTGAACGGTCAGCGGCACAGTAGGATGGAAGGCTGCCTTCATTTCCGCTGCTGCCATAGCACGGAACTTTGCTCGGTCGCGGCGGGAGGATTCGCGGTTCAAGACCAGCTCCTCAGGGTCGTGGCCCAAGCTCCTCGCAGCCGCCGACAGCAAAAAAAACACCTTCTCGGTCGGTAAGTTTCGTCCGATCCATCGCTGCGGAGAGATCAGGGGTGATCATCTTTTTCGACGCGCGGAATCGCTTGGGTGGTAAAGGGGTCGTAGATGCTTCTGCATTCGACGTGGACGGGCCCGGGAGAGAGAGCTCTTCCTCTTCTTCTCGGCGACGACGCCGTGTCGGTGACCGAGTCGGGCTGCTTGCACCTGAGCTGGAGCTCGATGCCAGTTCGACGAGTTCTTCTCGGCTCTCTCTGTTCGCCCTTTCATCATCTTGCCGGCGGCTCCTTTCCGCTTCCTGTCTCCTCGCACGCTCCTCCTCAGTGTGCAGCGTCATGTCACGTGTGGAGGAGATGCGGCCGCGCCGCACCTCGGCCCTTTGTCCCGTCAGGAACTCCCTGTCCTCTTCGATTGTGATCATCGACATCGCCTGTTCGTGTGCGATGTCGAAGAGGCGGTCAAGGGATGAGAGGAACTCGGCCTCGTTCCTGATTTGGGTCACAGTGCGCCGTTTCGAGTTCTTGTTCAGAGCCCGCCACTTCTCGTACATTCGGAGAACCTTGTCCCTTGCGCGTTGGTCTTTCTGCGTAGGAATACGGGACCGCTCCCAGAATTCCTTGACTGCGGTCACTGTCTCAGCGGCTGCTTCCTTGATCGGCTTCTTGACGTCAAGGTGAAGGTGGAAAAAGTACTGAAGCGCCTGCTTTCCCGTAGGCAGCATGCTTCCTGTGATGCTGTGGTCCACGGTCCCCAGGAGATAGACTGCTGTTTTAGATCTTGTTGCCGAAGCCATCACGTCGTTTCAGAACTCACTGAAAAAGAGAATGAAACACTGTTAGTGTTGGCAAAACTCGTCCCAACCCATTTTCTACTTAGAATAACATGTTCTTTCGCCTGTATCAATATTTGGATAAACTCGTGTTACACCCTGTATAATACCTCATTTTAGTCTTCTGTACACCAGTGCGGAAGACTAAACCAACGACTCTGACCGTCCGTCTGTCTGTCTGTTATCATTTTTCAACTCAGAAACTACAGCAGCTATCGAAACGAAAACTGACATGATAACAGAACGCCATGAGTACTTTTCGACAAAAAGTATAAACTTTGACCTCGTTGAGGCAGTTCTAATTATTATTTTATTTCAAAAATATTTTACACACAATGTTTTTAGACGGAATGACACCAGAAATGCGCCCGTCCTGATAGAAATTCCCAAAAAATGAAAAACACCCCAAATAAGTGGCACCCTAATATATATTATATATATACATATACATATAATTATGGACAGGGGTTTAACATGGATATGGACTTAAACTGAACACCGAGGTCTCTCCCACTGCCCGATCAGAGAGAGAGAGAGAGAGAGAGAGAGAGAGAGAGAGAGAGAGAGAGAGAGAGAGAGAGAGAGAGAGAGAGAGAGAGAGAGAGAGAGAGAGAGTTACAAGGAAAAGAAGTACCTCAAAAGGCCTTGCGACCCATACCGAGGAGGTACCAATATCAACAGTGCCATGGAAAATGTTCCACACCCTCAAATAGTGTGTAAGATTTGGTCTAACCTTTTCTTGAACTGATCCACAGAGGACCTGTTCACAACTTCTGAAGGTAACCTGTTCCATGTGTCACAGATCTTATACGTAAAGTAATTCCCATACACACATAGTCCTAAACCGTTTCAAATCCAACTTCCAACCATTGTTGCGAGTTGGGTTATCATTTAAACTAAACCTGCTTCTAAAATCGACATCGTTGAACCAGCGTAAGAGCTTCAAAACCTCGATCAGTTGACCGCGTAGCCTCTGAGTTTCCAGCGAAAACAAGTTCAGAGCGCGTAACCGTCGATTGTAGCCCATATGCCTAACGGAAGGGATTAACTTTGTGGCCCTCGCCTGCACTCGCTCCAGCCTCTCAATATCTTTCCTGAGGGTGGGCGACCAGAACTGCACAGCATACTCCAGGTGCGGCCGAACCAGGGAATTGTAGAGAGAGAGCACAATCTTCTTGTTCCGAAACTGAAATTGCCTCCTGATATAACCCAACAGCTTCTGGGCTTTCTTTTCCACCTCTAACCACTGTTTGGTAAATTTAAGGTCGCTGCTGATTAGCACACCCAAATCCTTTTCCAAATCGGTCGCCTCGATATTGTTCCCCAACATCGAGTAGTCCGACTTGGGATTGGCGTAGCCGATGTGCATCACTTTGCATTTACCCAAGTTAAACGGCATTTGCCATTTTCGGACCACTCTCCTATCCTACCTAGGTCCGCACGCAGTTCCTCGATCGCTTCGGGCGTCCCAACATTGGCCCCGAGAGAGAGAGAGAGAGAGAGAGAGAGAGAGAGAGAGAGAGAAGAGAGAGGAGAAGAGAGAGAGAGAGAGAGAGAGAGAGAGAGAGAGAGAGAGAGAGAGAGAGAGAGAGAGAGAGAGAGAGACTCAGGAGTTGCCAAACTCTTTGATCAGAAGTCCTCAACGGTAGGCCTGCCTGCCTGCCTGCCCAGGCCATGGGTTCTAAAGTGACTGAAGTTACATACACCCAGGGTGGCCAGATGGTTGAGAGAGTTTATAGCAAACTTTCAGCCAGTTTTTGGCATTTTTGGCAAAGGATTTTTCAAAAATAGCATTTTTTTTGGCATTATCATTTTGGAAGGATATGTTACCATTTTGAAACCTCTTATATTAAAATTCGACAAAAAATAAAATAAAAACACCTTCCCATTTCAATCAGCGTGAAGAATTCAAATACGACCTCCAAATTGGAGGTCGTATTTGATGGTTGAGAGCAGTGGTGTAATGCTGTGGGAACGCGTGGGAACGGCGTTCCCTTACTTTTTTTGGTAGACGGAACGGCGTTCCCTCACTATTTCAAATAAATCCGAACTTACAAATCTCTAACGTCATGAAATTTTAATTCCCACCTAGAAGAAATATGAGAAAAAATCATAACTGCTTCATTTCTTTTAGCTTCGACTAAGGCAATGCTAGCCTATAAAGATCTGGTGAAACAGTCACAACGGCGTACCAGTTGTTAACTTTTTTTTAGTTAATCATTCCAGTTGAGCTATTTTATTGATCGTACTGTATGTCGTATATCTAATGACACTGGAATACTGCATCTTCAACTTTGGAATATATCCTAATATCCAGTGCATATGACCTCAAAATATCCCTGAAATTGGTCAGATTTCAAAAGATTTCCCGGTGGGCTTACAGTGCCCCCGGACCCCCAGCTGTATGGGCTCGCCGCGCTCGCCATTGTCCCCCCCCCGCATCTGAGTAACACTTTCAAAATGCGTTCCCTCACTTCTTTATTTAGCACTACACCACTGCTGAGAGAGTTTATAGCAAACTTTCAGCCAGTTTTTTGGCATTTTTGGCAAAGGATTTTTAAAAAATAGCATTTTTTTTTGGTATTATCATTTTGGAAGGATATGCTACATTTGAAACTCTTATATTAAAATTCGACAAAAAGAAAGATCAAATGTAGAATTCGGACCCCAGCCTTCTTTAGTTAGCTTTATAAGGCTAACTAACGAAAATATCACGACCTAACCTAACCAATCGTTAGGTTAACTGTACGCCCTTGACGATTGGTTAGATTAGGTCGTGATATTTTCGTTAGTTAGCCTTATAAAGCTAACTAAAGAAGGCTGGGGTCCGAATTCTACATTTGATCCAAAAAGAAAATAAAAACACCTTCCCATTTCAATCAGCGTGAAGAATTCAAATACGATGATTTGAATTCTTCACGCTGATTGGAGGAGGTAACCTGTATACATGTAACCTGGATTTGCTATGTTCACAACTTAGCATTAGGCGTTGGTATTTTGCTAATGTTGGGCCGTTAGCTGTTTTTGGCATTTTTGGCAAAGGATTTTTAAAAAATGGCATTTTTTTGGGCAAAGAAATTTTGCCAATAAAAAAATAGCAAATTTAAAAAAAAATATTTTTTTTGGCAATATTTGCCAAATTTAGCACGGTCTGGCAACCCTGCATACACCGCAAAATAACCCTCCCACCCAGATACCAAAAGCACTCATGTTACTTAGCCTATAATTACCAATGAATAGGACCCTAATTCCACCTACCGGGGATGGTGTCAAATATTCTTGTATTTGAAGGTATTTTAAATACCTTTGGGAAGTATTTGTATTTTGAGATTTCCAATCAGAAGTATTTGTGTTTGGAAATTTTAAATACTTTTCAAAATATTTCAAATACTTTTGAAATACTTTAAAAATACTTTTGCAAATAGTTATATAAATTCCTATAACATTTTGTCCTAGCTTTCATTGTTGAACATTTAAAAATAAAAATATTGATAGGCATTATATCTTTGGAGGTTATCTACAAGACCCTTACCCTTAGCAATATATTATACAGTACATATTGTGTGTTGGACTGTTGGTTACCCTGGAACAGTTTACATTTAGGTTGCTTTGTGAAATTTAGTCAGTTCTTACTTGAACAGTGACTGGTATTTGTAATTATACTGGTAAAATTATTTGTATTTCGTAAAATGTAAAGTATTTGTATTTAAATACTTTTAAATGTATTTGACTCCATCCCTGCCACCTGCCACAGAAATTAATTTAATTTTAAGGCAACAAGGCTATAATAGGCCTACTAACATTAAGTAATTATGGCTTTAATAAGTGGTTAACTAATTAAATCTCTTGTTCATAATTATGCTACATGGACCAAACATTCTATGACTGATATTAGTGTGAATAATTTGGTAATCTTAAGCCCATGATGCAAAATCTGCAAAATTCTCGCCTGATGCTCCCATTTTGTTGCAAAATTCTCGCTTTCCAAATTGTGAAAGTCTCGCGTATTACGCGAGAAAATTCTAACGTTAATTTCGGTCAAAACTGATTTTCCTTAAAACTTCCGTATTACATCTCGAGCTTGGGTAATTTCAGTTAAAAAACTCACCCGACGGGTCAGGCGTGAGAGTGGGTTCTTATGGAAAAATTCTCGTGCGAAGCTGTCAAAATTTGAGCACATTTCGCAGTCTGTTCTTACGATTTGACGTAGGCTTGTTAAGTCACTTGCTATCCCTGCCTTCAGTAAAATATTTTATTAAACTAGTACTAGAGACATAGATAACTATCATAAATGATGAAGTAATATATTGAATAATAGTTCTATACTCACCAGCTGGCAAACAAAACAAAATGTACCAAAAATCTCAGAACAGAAATCAAAACCTTCATGACAAATTTTATAATCGTGGATTTATAACTTTTCACAACGAGTGAAATTCGAAATTTTCCGCGAGTCAGAATCAATATTCAGGTTTATAACCCTTTTCTGTTAATAATATAAAAAATATTATTATATTCTAACTTACATAAATTAGGTATTAATTAATATATTTCATGTACGCTAATTAACAAAATAGTTACGTGTCAGGTCATAATAACATTTTTAGTTTCATTGAAGGACACCAAAAAGAAGAAACTTAAACGCAGATATTAATGTTAATAAATAACAAGGTGGTAAATGTTAAGTTTCATGAAAACAAGTTTCGTTAAACGTTACAAAATCATGCTTCGCCCAAATTGGTCACGTGGGAAATAACGAACCAATCAAAAATGACCCCCCTAACCAACTGTACGTAATTTGGTCTCAGCAAAATTTAATATCAGCCCATGAGCTAAATAAATTTTAAAGCTGTTATCCGTTCGTAAATAAAAGAAAGCATTTACAATCATTTCAGACAAACATGGTACAGTATGTTGTATAAGGCTTTGTTTCTCGACTAAATTAAATTGTGAGAACTTTGCACCTGCTCATTCATTTCGAGTGATGTTAAATATGGCATCGTTTTCAGAAAGATAAAAACAATTTTTGGATTTAATCCATGGATTAAAAAAAAATAAAAATTTTCAAAACGAAATGGAAGATTCAGTTTCTTATTTCATGATCATATTTCCAATCTTCGACATGACAAGTGTTTCTACAAGTAAATTTAAAGGTTTAAATTACACACACACACACACACGTGTATTTGAGGGAATTGCTTTTCCGCGCTCTCCATCTTACACAGTTGGGTACATGTGGCTTATCTTTTAATCCGTTCACGTGAACACCATTATGTATATATACTATAAAAAGGCAGTCCTGCCCCTCCGTCCGTCCTGTCCTGAGGGTTCAATTATTTGGTCAATAAAACTATAGAAAAGAATGCAGCAATGAAAATCCTGAGCTTCGCATCCGAACCCATTGCATCAAAATTTGTGAACCGTAAGATTTTCATGGCTGCGTTCTTTTCTATAGTTTTATTGACCGAATAAATTACTCCCAATAATTGGGGGCTCCGAATTACTAAGGCCGAACGCCCCAGCACCGCGGGTTATATTTTGTATATATTATATATATTTTATATATATACAGGGTGGGCCAAGATAAAGAGGCCTTATTCAGATTCTTTAAAACCAAATTGGGCCTCTATCTTCACGACTCATTAATGTGTATACTCGTACTAACCAAAAAAAAACGCGGGATGTTTTCGCTGGTTCGTGCGTGTTATTACCCTTCGAGCAACACATATTTACTCTACAATCATGGTACTAATATGTGCTGGTATTACATTCACGTCACATTCTTCTTTGTCAAGAATAAAATATATATTTCCTAAACAATATTCTGTCAAGCAATAATGAAAATTATTTCAAGAAAATTTTAAGCGAGTTAGAGTTTAACATTTACAATTAACTCACGAATCACTTAAATTTTAAATGCAGCTTCACAGATTTTACTTGAAGCTCACGAAACAGCTAAATTTCAAATACAACTTGTCACATTTTCATTAACCTATCATGGCTTCCGATGCGTAGCTAAAAATTCTGATGGCTGCATTCTTTTTTAAATTTATCAAATTGATGATTTTCATTCCACGAAAGCGTATGAAACTCCGTAGAAACGTTGGGATTCTATTTACTTGTAGACTTTAATGATAGGGAAGACTACCAGTCCGCGCTTTTATAAAATTTTATATTTTTTTAATCTATACTATAATAAGAGAGCTGTCCGTCCGTCTGTCTGTCCGTCCGTCACACTTTCAAAAATTGTGAGAAAAAAATTCAGAAATTGTAAAAAAAATTCAGAAATTGTATTACGGGCGGCAATGTGAAGCTCAAGATTTTCATGACTGTGTTCTTTTCTGTAGTTTAGCAATGGGGGTAATGGGGATGGGTGGGGGTAATGGGGGAGGGGGTTAGCCCCCAAGTTGTATGAATGGGGGTGAGGAGGTTTTGGGAGATACCAGATTCAAAAATGTTGACACAATGTGAAGCTCAAAATTTTCACGGCTGGGTTCTTTTTTTGTAGTTTAGCCTGTCTAACCGTCAGCGAAGCGGCGGGAACTGTACTAGTAGCCATAAAAGCAGCAGATCAATTTCAAGATTTTGGCTCATTGGCCTTGGGATTTGACGCTCAAAATTTGATGGTAGTTTTCTTTCGTGAATTTGTTGAAGTGCTTCGTGTTTTAACATGTAAATTTTTTGGAGGAAGAAAATAACAGTTCGAGGATCCCAAACAATATTGTCATAAAGTTTTATGTAAATTAGTCCAGTTGTTTGGACCAGAAAAGGAGACAAACAAACAAAAACAGACAGACAGACAGACAGACATGCGGTGAAACATTTATATCATCATACCATATAAGAAAATGTGTGTGTGTTTGTGCGCGCGACCGTAGGCAACTTGGCATAAGTGAGGTTGAGTGTGTGACAATTCACAGATTAAGCAGAGTATTTTTGTGAGGTAACACTTATGCTACCTCGGAATATTAAAAAATTCAAATAAAAATCTAGCAATTTTTTTAGTGTTGAAAAATACATGTTGGACCGAATAAGGTTAGATTGAGCCTGATTAACCTATATAATGACTTAATAGAAACCACTTTTTGAGCCCTCATTTGCGTCCAAAACACTTATCGGTTTCATTGTGCTTAGGTTAAGTTATGTTAAATTAAGTGTGGTTTATTAGTTTTTTTAGGTATAGGGATCTGAAAAAGTATATATACACACAAAGTATATATATATATATATATATATATATATATATATATATATGTGTGTGTGTGTGTGTGTGTGTGTGTGTTTCGTTATCAGTAATGTAATTTTCGGCGGAATAAAAACTAGACAGATTTTTCTCAAAATGGCGTCCAGAAAGATTATCTCCAAATTTTATCGTCTCGAAACTTTTAATTGTTGTATATATAAGTTGAGGTTAAGCGTGCTTAAGTTTGGAAAATAAAATGATTAATCTAAGTTTTTGATGGTACAGATCGAAACCCTTTCGTACAGACATTTCGCATTCCAAAAGTCTTTTTTTTGTTTTTCAACGTCACACCGTCTTTTGTTTCTACTCTTGAGGGCTTGACCAATGGAAAAAGGGTACGTGAATCCCGTGACCAATCAGAACGCTTAAGTGAATCCCGTGACCAATCAGAACGCTTAAATGAATCCCATGACCAATCAGAAGGTAGCATTGAAAGTCTCCAGAACAGCCCATAATTTCCCTAAAGAAATGAGTTTTTCGTTGTCTTTAACCCATTCGAAGAACACCTTCAACTAAACCAACATAAAATCAGTACAAGTTTTTTAAACGAGACGTCATTCGTTTCCAAAAGGAATTTTTTTGTCTTTAGTTTATTCTCAAAAGATGTGGTCGTTTTAAGAGCTTTTGCTTAAATAACATATTATTGGAAGAAGAATTAAAATCGAAGTAAGTCCATTTTAAAGCTAATTCCTTTCTTAGTTATTTTTAATTACGTTTTGTGTATAATATTTTTGTTTCAATAATAAAATATTGCGTAATTCTTTACGAGATGAAATTCAAAATAGACTTTTTAGTTAGTGATTTCTCATAAAAATTTGGTGTGGATTAACATCAGATATGGTCTAAACAGGGGCGGATTAACATTTTCTGGGCCTTAGGCTTAGTATGTATGATCGGGCCCTTTTATTCATATACTATAAAAATTTAATTTTCATTGAGGGAGTAATGCATAATAGCGCACGAAACAAGAACTACCTAAGGTCAACAATGAAAGGTTGAACTACTTGTCATTGATGCAAGTAGTATAGCCGCAAAAGGGGAGAGTGCAGGAATGTTGCAGGTTATTATGTAATGTTGCAAAGGGGGGTGGGGTTGTTGCAAAGGGGGGTGGGGGGAAAACTTGGAGGCGGCGTTATCCCCCAAGAGAAAGGAGGAGGAGGAGAGAAAGGAGGAGAGGTGTTCACCTGGCAGGAGCCAAGTGCACACTAAGACTTCCAGCCGGGCTGGCGTTGTTTTATAGGCTCCTAATCAGCCAGTTGGCGTAAATGGCTTGAGTTGCCAGATACCGCGATACCATTGTATACATTATTATAGACTCCTAATCAGCCAGTTGGCTGGTTGTCAGATACCTCTTTTTAGCAGTATTATTGCATACATTATTATTATATACGCCTAATCAGCCAGTTGGCTGAGTTGCCAGATAGCGCCATGTATTCCATTGTATACACTATTATAGACTCCTAATCAGCCAGTTGGCTGGTTGTCAGATACCTCTTTTTAGCAGTATTATTGCATATTATTATTATTATATACGCCTAATCAGCCAGTTGGCTGAGTTGCCAGATACCATTGTATACATTGTATACACTATTATAGACTCCTAATCAGCCAGTTGGCTTAGAAGGCTTAAATATTGCCAGATACCATGTTACACTATTATAGAATCAGCCAGTTGGCTTAGAAGGCTAAATATTGCCAGATACCTGTTGTATACAGAATACCGGTAGTAGAAGGCATAACAATAAACAACATTGCATCATTCTTTTTATTATAAATATATAGAAAATAAATATACATTTGAGGAATATGCGTATAACAGAAATATATACACACAATTATGGATATATATATATATAAAATAAAATATACATTTCATATACATTTGAGGAATATGCGTATAACAGAAATATATACACACAATTATGGATATATATATATATAAAATAAAATATACATTTCATATACATTTCAATATGTACATAACAGAAATATATACACATAATTATATATAAAATAAATATACATTTCAAATACATTTCATATACACTTCAATATGTACATAACAGAAATATACACACACACACAATTATGGTGATATATAAAATAAAATATACATTTCATATACACTTCAATATGTACATAACAGTACAGGAGAAATATCAAGCAAAATATATATATATATATATATATATATATATATATCACAAATCATAGAAATATGCGTATAATCAAAAAATATATACAATTCACTTTTTTTTCAAAATACTAAAATCGGTCTTAATCGAGTTTACAATTACATCATTATTGCTCTGCATTACGCAGTCTATGCGGCTTAATAATATTTCACCGCTTAAAGTATAGGGAAACCTGTATTCGATATGAATGGCTTTCATATCGTTCAGTACTATTTTTGTCCCCACTTTACAACCGGTTGGCAAGTCATCTTTAAATACGTCTAGAATACAATCAAAAGCACGCACAAAGAGTTCATCGTTAGCTACATTATTAAACACAAGTTTATAAGAATGCTTTTCCAATCGAGGGTTTATTTCTACCGACTCGAGCTTTTCAATCGTGAACTCTTCACTCAACATAACGGCAATTGAAATAATCTTCTAAATCGTTACGGCAACTGCGCGTTATATAAAGAAATAGTTCTTCAGGGTGAACGGTGTAGGTGAGCTCAGCCTTGTACCGATCAATTGCTTTGTACCAAAGTTCATGGTATTTCAAAGAGTCTAAACTTTTTAAATAAACATCCAGCACTAGACCATTCTCACCAGTCCTACACTCGGTAAACCCATCGAGCAGAGCAGTGTATGCGTATTCAAGAACTGTATCAAAATAAAGCATATCCGTAACACGCGCGTCTAATATAGGTTTCAGTTTACGGAATCCGACGATTTCAAACATTCTGTCGAGGATGAAACGGTTTCGCGTAGGAATAAGAGCGTTATTATCAGAAGCATTCTTCCACATAGCCTTATATCAATGCACGGCCGATCGTTATTTATACACAACGTACATACAACGGCGTATGAGGGCGCGTCACTAATCTGCTCTCTTCTTGTACCTACGTTAGCAGGTATTTTATAACGATCTTCACACCACTTATCAACTATCACAAAGATTCTATTCATCTCCTCGATACTTAAATAAACCCGTTTGTTTGTCGGTCTACATTCCGTTTCCAGTACATAGCTAATGGTACCGGAATTACGCCTGAACACGCGCAACGATTTCGTCACGGACACATCGTACGAGGCGTTGAGAATGCTGCTCAAAGGAAGTTCCATCGTATTCGAGGAGCGCACGTCTACTCGGTTCAAGCTCTGAGATAACTATGAGCCGTGTGAGGCACAGGCAGGAACGGTTCGACGGGCGGCTGACTCGATGATACGTGAATGGGCATGTTCGTACGACTCGAATTGTTGCACATATTTGTTTTTCCGTTTCGTCACTACCAGCCTACGCACTTTGGATAAGAACTAGGCGCTAATCATCTCCACACTCCGGCGCACTATTTGAGAGGAACATATGCTCATATTTTTCCTTTCTACCCATCAAACGATACTCGTCTCTAAAATCTGTTAAAAACTCACGCATGGCACTAGCCACAACCTCACTATGAACCTCATCATGATATACGTTAATATAGTGATAAAAACACCTAAGATTGTCCATGATCACGAGATTCACATTTTCAGACGTAGGGTATGAGTAATCGACATGGTGTAGCATGACGTAATACCGCTTGTCACACCACCCATCCACAAGGCTCATTATCCATACCTGCTGCTTCTCTTCTGCACGCGTTGTTTCTTTTACTTCACGGTGTATGTGAGACTTTATAAAGTTTAGCCCTGCAGCATACTTCAGCACATCGTCTGTGCAACGAAAGCCTTCAACAGTCTCACCAGAACATCCGTAGAGTATTTGTACATCTTGGAACTTCGCACAATCCAATGTGGCTTTAAAAGAGGCATAGGAGGGGGGAATAGGAAGTTTTTCGGTATCCACCACATCCTCACACTTTACTGAATACCATTTCATAAACGTTGTGCAAGCAATATTAAAGGTAGCCATTTCAATATACGTCTGATCTGAATACACGTCTGATCTCTCGGGCTTACTGCGGTCGACTGACCACGCAGGGACTCCCAGATAGTAGCATGACTCACGCAGTGGGCGGAGCTTAGAACTTTCACCTACACACACACACACACACACACACACACAAAGGAGAAAGTGAAACGCTATTTGATTTATTGAGATATTCATATATTTACAAATACGATTCGAGATATTCAAGTTATATATATATATATTTACAAATAGATACGATTATATACAAGACGTGTGAGTTAGAAGCATCATTGGTATCCAAAGGGTACGGTATCATAGGTGCCAGGTAACTGGTAACGTTTCCTATAGGTGTTACGGCACACCATCGTACCCCTAAGTTCCTTCACGCCTCCCAGCTTCTGCGCCCGAAAATTGTGGGTGCCTACAATTAGTTGGTGAGGTTCCAAACATACTAGATCCTTCAACGACTCAAAGTTAACAACCTCCCGATTCGCATGGTTGAGCGTAATACCCTTTGCCTTCACGATATATTTCATTTCATCCCCTACCCTGACCCGTACCCCATAAGTCTTAGGTCCTGTTGAGATAAAAGAGTCGGCGTATGCGTCGTCCCCATACTCATCCTTGATCTCATCAGTGAGCTCGCCGAGGAACTCCCCAATAGCGGGCATGTAATCACCCTCCCTCTCTGTGAATATCACGCTATCTGTATCGGCATACAATACTCTCCGCCCAAGAGAATGCAATAGACCCCAAAGTTTTATACGGGCGTAGGCTGTTGTGAAGCTCGCCACAGGTATGTTTGTAACCCTTGAGGTATCTGTGGCAAATTCAGTGTTGTTGTACTTTATTACGTAAGTATTACCTACATTCACGATCTCCATGACCTCTTTATCGGGGGCATTGGCATAATCCCAGACATCGCTATAACTTTGTGCCAAATGAATGTTCCCTCTGCCGGTATTCTGCGCAAATTTTCCCCATAGACTGTTTAGACACAATTTTGCACTAAAGCGCTTGCCAGGATTCTTTACAATTTGGACACGATCAAGTTGTATACCTTCGCGGTCGCGGTAACGTTGAATATAGGCAGACTTTTCATCTTCGGTATCAACTCCTCGCGGATACCCTGATGCTTCAACCTTATCCTTCAAAAAGGCGTTTATATATGGTGTGAAAAGGTTGGGGAGCTTCTGAAACCTCCACACCTCGTGTATCTTCAGTATTCTATAACCATGGCGTACGGCTAGGGCCAGCTCAGGACTTGTATATACGCCTCTGATCTTACGCTGGTGGGGTATATGGTTACATTCGCCGTTATCCTCTTCCGCGCACTTCACGCACAGGGGAAACATGAGCTTGTCGTCGATAACGACAGGTAAGATCGGCATCCATAAATTGCGTGGGGGGAGTACGTCTACGAAAGAGAGCCCAAAGTAATGATCATTCAAATTTTTTGAAAATTCATTGATGGATGGTAGGCTAGGCCCACCAGTTTCTCAGGAGCGCCCACGGGGTACGGATTGCTCTTCATCACGTATGGGTATAAAGAACAGAAATCGTAGTAATGGAGCTTCACGCCCTCCGTAGGTGGGAAGTATAGTCTGAAAGGATTTGTACGTCCTCCAAACAAGCTATCACCACATTTGAGAGGATCCAGCACCATTGAACGCTTGATCGTTTTTATTTCCTCACGGTATACATCGTCTGTCTCCATCCGTGCATCATATTCATGCTCCCACAAGACTTTGTGAGTGAACTGTGATCCTATAAGTTGATCGCGGGTGCGGGTCGATGCAAGACAGTCGGCAGGAGACCTACCGTTGATATCTCCGGTGACTCCGCACTCAGGACGGGGGCATCCATGCCACCAGCAACCGTTAAAGGAGTACACAGTCTTCACACCAGTGACACGGTTTTCACTTAACCCATCAACCCAAAAAACACGTCCATTAATCTTAATGGGTACTTCACCCGTGTTGCGGGCGTGCTTTATGTATACACCTGTTTGTTGCTGCAGGTGTATGAGCCAGTAAATAGCCTTGTGTCCGTAACTGCGGGGGTTGTTTCGGTGAATAATGGCTAAGGTGTCTTTAGGCATGAAGTTATTCTTGAACACCGTAAAACATAATGATGCGATGGTGGTTGCGACTTGCAGTGGATCGCATTTGAAACGGGCTATGTACATACTTCTAAAGGCCTGGAAACATACTCTAAGCACGCGCACATCATTCACGCAATAACGCTCACATTCATCAGCTATATTATAAGGGTTACTTTCATTAAAACTGTCGTAGTATCGATCAAAGTCTTCACGTTCATCCATGCAGTCAAAATAATGTTTGGGGGGTGGTGGGCCTACGTAGTTTAAAGTCTCGCTGGTGAGGAAAGTGTATGGGAAGTATCCTTTGGAAACTTCAGCTGCTACTCCCATCACCTTGGGTAGCTTTGCTAATTTACAAGGTGTGAATAATAAAGTATCTTTAAATTGTACATTGCCTCTTATCTGCATCTGTATTAATTTGTTGCCTCTTTTCAATGGATCACCTGTAAATATCTCAGAGGATTCGTGTTCAAGCAACTCCTTATAAAGGAACTGCGTGTCAAACTTTGCCCCGTTATGGGCGAGAATATACACAGTCATTTTTTTGAACTTGTCGGCTAACTTGACAATATAGGACACAAATAGTTTCACAGGACTATCGCTGACATTCGTTTTAAAAACGTTTGTCCGTTTACCGCATTTGGGGCACTCGTCACATTCGATACCCATACACTCATCACAGATGGTCTGGCTCACAAGTAAATGTGGAATTACCTCTTTGGTTTCAGCGTTCGTATATGTTTCTATATCGTAGTACACAGTTATACAAGGGTTATTTTTAGGCTTAGCATCTTTCATATAACACACATGCTTTACTCCATCCGCCTTATATTCCTCCTGGCATGTAGGACAGTGAATTACGTCGCACTTGTGCTTAAATTTTCCCCAATTATCCATTGTGTGAAACATACCACATTCACAGATTCTCATTTTCCTGCACGTACCAATTGATTTATGGAGATCAAAGCAGCTATTATTGAAAAATGTGCGTCTACACACATCACAGTCTCTCTTCTCAACTACACGGCTTTCACATTTGGTGCTTTTACACTGCTCACATACCATGTGACATTCTTTACAATGTCTCACTATATCATCCGCAAACTCGAGGCACCCCTTACACAAATCATGATGTCTCCCATATTTTCGACTTTTGTCATAACTCGCGTAAAGCCCCCTTATATTACGGATGGGGAGATACGTTGTCCTGACAATCCTAAAATAAGTAGGGGCCTTGTACGATCTCTCACACAGCTTTTAAAAACATACACAGTCCGGCGGCGATCATCCAAACCAAATATAACTATGCGCACATTCATTTCCTGTTCTACCTTTCTCAGCTCTTCAGGACCCATATTACAGTCAAATTCAAGTTCACAGTCTACAGCTAGTTTACGGGCACGCTCAACGATCGTAGGCAGCCAAATTTTTTGAGTCCGTGTATTTTGTACAGTAAACATACGTGCTAAGAGTACTGCTATAAAGCCGCAACCACGATCGACGTTTATATGCCTTCGGTAAATAGTTGGAGAATTGAAGTTAAGAGTGTACGGTATGGCACTATGACCCGCAACACGGAATACACGGTCAATATTTACCGTGAAGTTGTCCATATTGAAGGCTATACTACTTTGGACGGCTTGCATTATACGCCCTAATATATATTCTACATCTTCAGCAGCCAAACGTCTGAACGGTACTATCACCCAATAATCGTCTACATCACCGTCATCTGACCCGAACCCAAAGGACAGACTCGTCCTGACCTCACGCTCGTCGCGATTCTGAAGAGCAAACTCTATAATACGCTCTACTACCCTGCGTATCCCGCGCTCAATTCCATTGCTATACAGGGCTCTAGGGTCGACCCTGACTCTATACCGATTTCTAGTCAAGGCGGGGGTGGGGGCTGCGGCGCGCACTAACTCGAACGTAATAACATCCTCAACAGAACGGGGGGCGGAATTAGGGTATATTAGGTGCTGCTGATGGGGGCCCTGTTGCGTAGGAGGGTTGGGGATCTATTATTGTAGACTTAACAGAACGGGGGGCGGAATAAGGGGGTATATTAGGTGCTGCTGCTGCTGGGGAGGTTGTTGCGTAAGAGGTTGAGGGTTGGGGGTCTGCTGCAACAGGTACGTATTTCGGCCGCTTTATACCTGATGTGGGGTTCTCATACCTCCGCTTTGGACGTGCAACCTGTATCGCTGGTGAGGGTTCAGGGGAGGAGATCACAACTACACTGTCATCGTCATCCGTAATGATAGGGTGCTCTACCTCATCGTCGGTTCTGTGGGAGAAGAAATATAAGGATCAGCACTCAAAATTTGTAATATTTTGTAAATGACCCACTTAGGAGTGTGACGTGTTAGAAATGGACTCTGTAGAAAAATTCAGATTCACGAGCCCATCCACATGTATTATATCTGGACCTACAGGATGTGGTAAAACTGTGTTTATGCTTAAAATCATTAAAGAAAAGGGCGAGATGTTCTCGAAATTTGTGCATAAAGTTATATGGTGCTATTCGACGTATCAATCAGTGTTCAACGAGTACCAAGATGATATTTTGTTCCACAAAGGTGTATATGACGTTAATTCGCTAAAGGGAACTGAACATACAATCATTGTAATTGACGATCTCATGTTGGAGATGGATAAAACGTTTGCCGAGACATTTACAGTATACTCCCACCATCTTAACATAAGCGTGTTCTTCATCAATCAGAATCTATTTTTCAAAAATAGATACATGCGCGATGTGTCGTTAAATACGCAATATCTAGTCTTATTCGCGCAACGTAGAGATGTATCACAAATTGGGGTATTAGCCAATCAAATGTTCCCGAATCAGCGTAAGGAGTTTTTGGAAGTTTATAAAGAAGCTACAAGCACGCGTTACGGATATTTGCTTTGCGACCTTCATCCGCGAAACACGTTTAGAGTGCTTCTGCGAACGAATATATTTCCAAACGAGCCTGAAACGGTGTATATTCCAGAATGACAAAGAGACTAAAGAAATACCATGAATTAATAAAAATCTATCATCGACTGCCCCGGGCAATGCAGCAGATGTTTATTAAAAATATCGACGCCGACTTTTTAAAATGCATCTGTGAAATCTGTCTTAACGTTATAAATTGCAATGTATCAATGAAAACCCATCAGAAGGCTCGCCTACGCCGCTACAAGAACATAATACGTACACTCGCTCGTAAAAGTCAAACTGTAGCGAAGAAAAAACGAGTTATTGTGCAAACAGGAGGGTCATTTCTCCCCATCTTATTTTCAGTTTTGGGCCCTTTACTGACTAGATTAATATAATGAAGAAAGTGGTAGTGATTCCCCACGAGGTGTACGCTTCACTGCAAAGAGACACGGATCTAGATCCCCGTAAAAGCAGACTTAAAAGAATGGAAAGCGAATTGTTAGCCCTATTAAACAGTGAAAAAACACCTGATGAGAAAAGAATCTTATACCAAGAAGCTCTGCAGAAATTTCTTCACGAGTACGAAAATTATAAGAGCCCTACGGAGATTCCTGTGGTTATTAGGCACAGCACGGGGGACGATGGCGACATAGGACCTGTACCCGACGATACAGCTGATCAACCAAAAAGATTAGCCACACAACATATCGAACATGTATTAAAAAATACCCTCCCACTTACATTGAGGAGTAAAGGCTTAAGTCTTTATAATCTATTGAATGAGGATCCCGCCATACAATGGACCGATACAGGGGAGATCATTGTGGAAGGATCAAAGGTACAGGGATCGAATATCGTAGACATTGTCCATGATCTGGTGAGAAAGTGGGATAGGCCATCACCATCAGGATGGAAGCATATTAAAGCAAGACTACAACAAATAAATGTCCCTAAAACGTTGATAGGAAATCTGAACAGGTTAAAAGACTTGGAACACGCAACGCCTGTGACACAATTGAAGGCGCCGTCACCCCCTGCGGTAACACCTTTGAAGAGGAGCAAGAAGAGGTTAAACCAACCCTACCCACGTGCCTCTAAAATACGCAAATGGCTAACGTATTAACTAAACGTTATTATGACATTTCTACCCCATCCTCTTACGGCGGCGTAGATAGACTGCACGTTTACGGAGTAGGAAAAAAAGATGTTGAAAGATTTTTGAGGGAGCAGGACGCTTATACGCTTCATAAGCCTGTGAGAAAAAGGTTTAAAACAGCCAAGACAACGGCTTCCTCGATTGATTCTATTTGGCAAGCAGATTTAACAGACATGCAAAGATATTCTGTGTATAACGATGGTTACCGCTACATTCTATTCATAATAGACGTATTCTCTAGATATCTGTGGCTAGTTCCTCTGAAAAATAAATCACCTGAAACAGTTGCTAAAGCCACCAAAACGCTAATGTTAAAAGAAAACAGGGTTCCTGGCTATTTTTGTACGGATATGGGGAAGGAGTTTATAGGCCGTGCTTTTCAGAATATGTTGACAGAGTTTAATATCAGCTATTACACAACCAATTCTATACATAAGGCTTCTTTAGCTGAAAGAGTTCAGCGCATAAAGGAACGCATGCACCGTTATTTTACACATAAAAACACATACAGATTTCTAGACATTCTGGAACCATTGGCATCATCCTACAACCGCTCACACCATCGCACGATTGGGGCAACACCTAACGAAGTTTTAGAAAGAGGTACGCTCCCGAGAAGAGATGGACCACCACCACCACACTCTGTGCGCTTCAAAATCAATGATTATGTAAGGCTGTCGCGTTCGGGGAATAAATTCGCAAAGGGTTTTGAGCAAGGATGGACACGCGAGATTTTTAAAGTTAGGGCTGTGAGACCTAAAGGTGTGATAATGATGTATTACATTGAAGATTTGAATGGGGAAGAAATCTCAGGAGGCTTTTACCGCGAGGAATTGCAGAAAGTTGCGTTTAATTTAGAAAAAAATGTGTTTAAAATTGAGAAAATTTTAGGAAGCAAAGGTTCAGGAAGGAGAAAAATGTACCTGGTGAAATGGCTAGGGTACCCAGAAAGCTTCAACACCTATATAAAAGCTGATGCAATAATGAAGCTTAAATAGTATGCAACATGGCTCCTAACCATTTCTACGTCACACTCCCGTCCTCCTCGTCCCTGTCTGTACACCCTAACAACACGCTAGCCAACTTTGTAACAGAACTCCATGGGCACATTGAATTGGGTCGTGATTCGTATGAGGTGGGGATATGCGAAATTCAGCTGGACACCGTCTTTTTAAATATTGAACATGAAACCGTTTTTACGATTCTTAGAGACATTGACGAGTGTGAAAAAGCTGGGGTAGCTATGGATGAAACTATGCGCATCGCTTGGACTAAGATTGCACGGTATTACAGTACAGAAGTAAGACTAGGGCCGGGTCAATATGGTTCGGCCGAGGATGTTGTGAGAGGCTTAAACGTAAGTTTAAGAAACTCAAACCTTACGAATGATTTAGTATATGAAATCGTAAACAACCCTGCACATACACTAATCCTAAAATCAAAGACTAACAGATGTCTTAAAGAACATAGAAAGTTCAAAATTCTAACCAACGGCCGATATAGCGCAGCCTTCCAAAGAGACACATTTCACGAGACACAGTATAACTTGTCCAGATTAATGTATCAATTGAAGATGGAGAAATTGGCTGAAAGGTCCCCAGACATGTGCTATATTTACAGTAATATAGTGGAGCACCAGTTTGTTGGGGATACCCAGGCACGCCTGCTGCGCATTGCTCACATCCCCAACCATAGAGGAAGGAGTTTGAGTATTACATATGACAGACCCCATTATGTGAATGTCGCAACTAATTTAATAACCAATATCACAATATATATAAGAACGATTGAGGGCGAAAACTTCCCATTCGGTAACGGGAGCTTAACAGTGAAGCTACACTTTCGACGCACTGAGTTATAATGGATAGAAAGCCTTTCACCGTCTATCGAGGGATGCGATACCAGCGCGGTAGTGGACTTGGATCCATTTTTTCATCCATACTACGTACGGCTGTTCCTTTGCTGAAGAGGGGTGCCAGATACCTTGGAAGGAAAGCGCTACAATCAGGCCTTAACACTGCAGAAGACATATTGGCCGGGGCTAAACCTAAAGAAGCCCTAAAAAAACATTTAAAGCGTACACGGAACGAAATCATCAAAGATGCAAAGAGAAAAATGCGTGGTGGCGGGAAGAGGAGGGCTCCCCGGAAGAAGGGGTCACGTGGTATTAAACGTAAAAGGCTATCAAAAAAGAAATGCTGTAAGCGAATGAAACCTATGGTTGACCACTTTTGACTGATCTCATGAATCATAGTTTGTTTACCACTTGTCGAGAGAGGAGTCACTATTTCGCCATGGCACGCTTCATCCACCCCTGTAGTTCACAATGCTGTAAGTCGGAGCTGTCCTTTTTTGAGCTCCCGCCAACCCAAGTTTCTATTGAGCACAGTGACTTTATTACAATTAACCCTTTAAACACAATTAGTTCCCCGAGTGCACCTATAGAATTCGTGATACCCAGCTCAGGTCCTTACTTTTTTGATCCAAGCTGTGTGCACATGTACGCTAAGCTACGTATAGCCCATTCTGATGGAACGGCCTGCGATGACAAATATGCTGTATACCCTGAAACAAACTTTCTGCACGCCATATTCAACCAGTGTGACGTATATTTAAATCAGACCAACATATCGGCAGGCACGGGGTACTATCATCTACGAGCCTATTTGGAAAATGTCCTCAACTTTTCCAAAGAAGCGAAGGCTACCTTTTTAAGTGCGGAGGGATATTATCAAACTAAAGATGAAAATAGTATAAAGGACAAATTTAAAAATTCTAAAAAGAAAATATACGAGTGTTTTGGACGGTTGCACACAGATTTCACTTTCCAGGAGAAGTTGCTTGTGAACGGGGTGGATATGAAAATAAAGCTCACCCGCACGAGTCCTGAGATCTGCTTAAATCTGGATGCGAATCAAGAAGAGGGCGCAAAGTCCGTTGTGGTTCACATTATGGACACATACCTCCGCGTACGGCGAGTGAAATTAAGTTCACCAAAACAACTAGAAATTGAGAAAAATTTACTAAACGCTACAGTGAAATATCCTATTAACAGAGTGCAGATCAAACTATATACGGTTCCTGCAGGGTTGGCATCGAAGCAGATAGAAAACATTGCCCTGGGAAATCTTCCTAAAAGGATATTAATCGGCATGCAGGACCACGCTTCGGTGAATGGAAAATATAAAAAGAGTGCCTTTAAATTCGAGAATTTCGGACTTAAAAATATAACTCTATACGTTAATGGCACTGCTTTGGGTGGAACAATGGGTACGGACTATTCATCAGACGCTGTGTTACCTCTTTGTGCCAGAGCCTATAGTAATCTGACCCATATTGCAGGTGATTGTGATGAGCTTGGTAATGGGGTAACGCAGGAAGAATTCATTGATCAATTTAACCTTTATCCGTTTGACATTACACCTGACTTATCTGCTAGCGTAAATACCCATTTAACACCACAGCAGAGCGGTAACATCTCAGTGCGGCTGGAATTCGCCAAGCCTATAGACGCTCCTATTAGTGTACTAGTATATCTCGAATCGCAAGCCCTAATAGAAGTAGATAGATTTAGAAGCGTTATCACTGACTTTTAAAATGGATGCTAATACACTTCAGAAAGTAATGGAGCGAGTCACACGTTCCAAATTTATCGGCGTGTTTGCGAAGAATTTGAGTTTGCCAAGTACGCGAGAATGCGGTAGTCTTATTGTGAACACAGACATCATCGGTAATGAAGGGATTCACTGGATCGCTGTCTATTTTAAAAATAGACAGCGCCTGTACTATTTTGATTCACTCGGTACTCAACCCTGGAGTGACCCTATTATTGTAAAATTTCTCGCTCAGTTACATATTCCCGAAGTTGTATGGAACCCATTTCGTATGCAGGGATATTTTACTAATGTTTGCGGAATGTACTGTGTCTCATTTCTCATGCATATGTCAAATGATAAAGAATTTATAAATTTTTTAAATTTATTTGACCCGTGTCACACTCACCGAAACGATGAAATGGTATGCAGACAGATAAAAAACCGTTTTCCAATTGTACGTACTCGTTGTATATTATAATGTTTTTGTTCGTATATTTGTATATTCGTTTATTGTACTGATTTCTTTCATTTAATAAATTTATGAAAATATATTGCGTCTTCTTATCCCAAAAAGATCGAAAAACACTTACATTATTTGACATTGTTGACTGATTAGTATATCATCCGTATTCCCTTCAAAAGATTGTATAACTCGTGTCAAATCCTCATCGGACCTTAAAGGAAAACATATACAGAGTATACAGACAGACAGATCCCCATTATGTGAAGATATCTTTGGTTCGAGGAGTGAACGCCATAAAAATTTCGATTTTAGCATAATGGGGAAATAACATTGATTGACATTTTTGGCGAGTATCTATTTGACGAAATACTACAACTCTCCGTATATATATAAAATCGAATTATGGACACTTACATTTCTATGGTAGTCCCTTGCGTCGGATTGTAAGGAGCGTCACTGCAAATATCTTCTACGGTTTGCGTCGAAAATAGTTCGCCACAATCAGCAGCATTGAAAAGACTAATTGTGGTTAATGCTGCAGTATCACGTTCTTCATACAAGTCTGGGGAGACGTACAGGTCCATGGTGGAGGATGTGTGACACTGCTGACTGATCAGTATATCATCCGTATTCCCTTCAAAAGATTGTATAACTCGTGTCAAATCCTCATCGGACCTTAAAGGAAAACATATACAGAGACAGACAGACAGATCTCCATTATGTGAAGATATCTTTGGTTCGATTACCAATTTCGATTTTAGCATGATGGGGAAATAACATTGATTGACATTTTTGACTAGTATCTATTTGACGAAATACTACAACTCTCCGTATATATATAAAATTCTAATTATGGACACTTACATTTCTATGGTAGTCCCTTGCGTCGGATTGTAAGGAGCGTCACTGCAAATATCTTCTACGGTTTGCGTCGAAAATAGTTCGCCACAATCAGCAGCATTGAAAAGGCTAATTGTGGTTAATGCTGCAGTATCACGTTCTTCATACAAGTCTGGGGAGACGTACAGGTCCATGGTTGATTATTCACTGATGCGAAAATAGCTACTGTTACTCCCAACTGAAAATATCCCCTTTTATATGCACATTCGCCAAGCTCCGCCCAAAAGACCAGATGTTCGTAGTGATTGGCTGCCGATGTAGCTGGGTGGAGCTATGACGTGTACCAATCCGCTATAACGAGACCGGACGAGTAACATATATATAAAATCGAATTATAGGCACTTACATTTCTATGGTAGTCCCTTATATTATATTTTTTACTTACAAATTATTAGTATTGTTTGTTAACATAATTGTTAACTTATTTTATAATAAAGAAATTATATCCTAATTATATTTTAAAAAGAACATTCGGTTTCAACGTTAAGCTGTGGTCTAAGGCGGCGTGGCATGAATAAATACTAAAATAAAATTAAATGTTAAAAATCTTTATTCATACGTTATTAAAAGTTAAAAATCTTTATTAATAAAACAGGATAGAAGCATATGAAAGTCAAGGTAAACTATAGTTGCAAATTATAGTTAGGTTATACGATGTTTTTCGGATATACTACTGCCTCGGGTAAAATGGTCCTGTTATTTTAAATCACGTATTTGAAAGAGTTAATTATTATTGCTACATAGAAAAAATCGTGCATTACGATGTTTTTCGGATATACTACTGCCTCGGGTAAAATGGTCCTGTTATTTTAAATCACGTATTTGAAAGAGTTAATTATTATTGCTACATAGAAAAAATCGTGCATTACGATGTTTTTCGGATATACTACTGCCTCGGGTAAAATGGTCCTGTTATTTTAAATCACGTATTTGAAAGAGTTAATTATTATTGCTACATAGAAAAAATCGTGCATTACGATGTTTTTCGGATATACTACTGCCTCGGGTAAAATGGTCCTGTTATTTTAAATCACGTATTTGAAAGAGTTAATTATTATTGCTACATAGAAAAAATCGTGCATTACGATGTTTTTCGGATATATTCCCATCATTAGCCCAGCGTCTTGACCACTAGGCCTCCTAGGGTACCCATTTATCTACCAACCACTTTCTTTATTGTGTGGAACAGCTGGGTTTTGCTGCGCGCCGGCTGCCGTCGGGTCTCGAACCCTGGGCCGATGGATTCGTAGTCCGCTACGCTAACCACTACACCACCGAGGCGGTATTTGTCATTACTTACTCGGACTATAGTGGATTTAATTATCCCAGAAGAGTTCCATGCACGGTCTGTGTGTGTAGCATATATATATATATATATATATTGGGGGGAGATCTCTCACCCGTTCTTCGGCCCGACCCCGTTTCATTGTAGAAATAATAATAATAATGATAATAAGAATTGATGTGCAAGGTGTTTGCAGTTAAGATGTAGTTTGTGTGTAAAAAGTTATTTATTAATAAGTAGAATTTAATTGGCTTCAAATTATATTTTAAAATACGCGTAAATATTTGTAGAAGTAATAACAATGATAAAATTAATATCTGGAGTCAGTGGTGATTTCTGCTCGAATAGCTTGTAGAAGGATAATCCCTCGGGCCGAAAAAGGTCCCTAGAGACCTTTTTCGTTCGAATCGTGTCCCTAGAGACACGATTCGAACTGATTTAGCTTCTGCCTTTCATCGTGTGTGTGTGTGTGTGTGTGTGTGTGTGTGCGTGTGTGTGTGTGCATGAGTTGTTTATTATATATATATATATATATATATTGGGGGGGAGATCTCTCACCCGTTCTTCGGCCCGACCCCGTTTCATTGTAGAAATAATAATAATAATAATGATAATAAGAATTGATGTGCAAGGTGTTTGCAGTTAAGATGTAGTTTGTGTGTAAAAAGTTATTTATTAATAAGTAGAATTTAATTGGCTTCATCAACACTATATATATAGGGTGGGGCACGGGAATCAAGTGTTTTTTGAATAGCTAGTAATCGGCCATTAGGAATGGGAGGGGCGTGCGGTAGGTAGCATTCCATTCCTGGGTTCATAGCATTTAACTTTAACTAACACTCACCTTTATCTTTCAGGTGCCATCATGGAGCAGTGGACGTTAGAACACCGCATGTTCGCGTATGATCATTTTGTTAGGAGTGGCGAGTCAGTGACAGCAGTTCAGCGTGCGTTTCGCCGCAGATTCAACATTCATCGAAATGACTCTGTTCCCGCTCGTGACACAATCTTACGTTGGGTTAACAATCTTCGAACAGGAGGCTCAATAATGAAAACAAAACCGAAGGGGCCGCAACGCACTGTGCGTACTCCAGAGAACGTTGAAAGGGTCAGACAAGCGATGTTGCAAAGCCCAGGCCGCTCTGCTCGGAGACATTCAGCTGCACTCGGACTCAGCAATCGTACTGTTAGACGGATTTTGCATGAAGAATTACATTTTCACCCATACAAGTTAGCGATGGTGCAGGAATTGAATGTAAACGATTGCCCCCAACGACTGAATTTTGCACAGGAAATGCTTGCACTTTATGAGCAGAATGAAAACATGATGGTGGTAATGAGTGATGAAGCCCATTTCCACCTTAATGGGGCCGTCAACAATCAAAACTGTCGGTATTGGGCTGCTGAAAATCCGCGACAACTCCATGAAAAACCGCTGCATAGCCCTAAGGTTACAGTTTGGTGCGCGGTGGGAAAGTTTGGCGTCATCGGTCCCTATTTCTTCGAACAAAATGGGGTTACCGTTACCATAACATCTGGGCGTTACATTGAGATGGTGAACACCTTTTTCATCCCTGAGTTACGAAGAAGGCGTATTGCTCGTCGACATTTGTGGTTTCAGCAAGATGGGGCCACGCCACACACCGCCAGAGCGTCAATGGCTGTTCTTCGCCCCCTGTTTCCCAACCATCTCATTTCGAGATTTGGTGACATTGCATGGCCCCCTCGGTCCCCTGACTTGTCCACATGTGACTTCTTTCTATGGGGGTACCTCAAGTCACGTGTCTACGAGGACAAGCCCCGTACATTAGATGCATTGAAGGAAGCGATCCGTCAACAAATCATCCAAATCAACAGAGACCTGCTGGGAAGAGTGGAGGCCAATTTTCGTAAACGCCTTCAACAATGCGTCGACGGCCAAGGACATCATATGCCAGATATAATTTTCGGTACATGATTATTATGACATGAAATGCTATGTTCTTACGAATGTTGTTCTACCAATATATTTTCTTTACAAAAATAAATATCATTTTCCTGATTATTCCAAAAACACTTGGTTCCCGTGCCCCACCCTGTATATATATATATATATATATATATATATATATATATATTTATATATATATGTATCATAAGCTGTTTAAAAGAATGATATAATTATAGTAAACGAAATAACATAGTTTACCGTAAAATGAAGTTTTCTATTATGACGTTTTCGAAGGTAAACTATGTTATTTGTTTCTTTAAGTTCAATGAAGTCAATGTTAAATTTGCTTCTAAACTAAAATTAAATGTTATAAAATAAATAATATATATATATATATTGGGGGAAGATCTCTCACCCGTTCTTCGACCCGACCCCGTTTCATTGTAGAAATAATAATAATGATAATTGATGTGCAATCGCTATGATCCAAAAGAATGGAGACTGTTCATTGACTCTAGTAAACGAAATAACATAGTTTACCGTAAAATGAAGTTTTCTATTATGACGTTTTCGAAGGTAAACTATGTTATTTGTTTCTTTAAGTTCAATGAAGTCAATGTTAAATTTGCTTCTAAACTAAAATTAAATGTTATAAAATAAATAATATATATATATATATTGGGGGGGGGGGAAGATCTCTCACCCGTTCTTCGACCCGACCCCGTTTCATTGTAGAAATAATAATAATAATAATAATGATAATTGATGTGCAATCGCTACACGATTAATGGGACACATGGCGCTATCTGGAATACCTTGCGCTATCTGGCAACTCAGCCAGAATAGAGGATTATAAAAGATCGCGAAGTTGGTGAAGAACCATTCCCCCCTCGGCTCCGGCCGAGTAAGGAGCTCTGCTCCTTCTATTTCTGGCCCTTTGGTAAACCCCATAGTGGCCTCTTAGGTTAAAACGAAATAAATTGGGGGAGAACTCCTGTCCTTCAGGTGTCTCTCTCTCTCTCTCTCTCTCTCTCCTGCATGTATCTTCCTCCTTCAGGCGTCTCTCTCTCTCTCTTCTGCATGTTTGCCTTCAGCATGTGTACTCCTGCATGTGTACATCCAGCATGTGTACTCCTGCATGTGTGCGTGTACCTCCAGCATGTGTACCTACTGCATGTGTACCTCCAGCATGAGTACTCCAGCATGTGTACCTATCCTCTCTCCTTCAGGCGTCTCTCCCTCCTACAGGCATCTCTCTCTTCTTCAGCTCTCTCTCTCTCCTTCAGGCGTCTCTCCCTCCTACAGGCATCTCTCTCTTCTTCAGGCGTCTCTCCCTCCTACAGGCATCTCTCTCTTCTTCAGCTCTCTCTCTCTCCTTCAGCTGTCTCTCTCTCTCTCCTTCAGGCGTCTCTCTCACCTTGGCTCAGCCAACTGGCTGATTCTGGCTGATTAGGAGCCTATAAAACGCGCAGCCCCCGGCTGGAAGTCTTAGTGTGCACTTGGCTCCTGCCAGGTGAACACCTCTCCTCCTTTCTCTTGGGGGATAACGCCGCCTCCAAGTTTCCCCCCCACCCCCTTTGCAACAACCCCCACCCCCTTTGCAACAATCCCCCTTTGCGACAACCCCCACCCCCCTTTGCAACATTACATAATAACCTGCAACATTCCTGCACTCTCCCCTTTTTCGGCTATACTACTGATGCACATCGAGTGGGAGCATTTGCATAAAATTAACTGTCAGGATATTATTAATGAATTCGCAGGCAAAAAATGTCGCAAGTTACAATTTTAAATATTTCTATTATATATGTATTTCAATTTTTATGCATCTCATTTTCCGAAATAAATACTTTTGTTTGATTGTTTTTTTTTACTTATACACATATTTTTGGCGGGCCCCTAAGACATCCGGGCCTTAGGCTTCAGCCTGTGCAGCCTATAGGGCTATCCGCCACTGGGTCTAAATATCGCTAAATAATAGGCCTATATTACTTGATTATTTGTAAATTAAAACTGAACAGTTTGATAATTTTTATTTATTTATTATATAACTTGTACACTACAAAAATACGTTTTTAATCATAAAATGTATTTTTGGAATGAATCTTAATAATGTGATAAATGCTAGGTCCTTAATTTTAAGAAAAAAATTTCATGAATAAATTTTTAAATTGTGTAAATGTACATTTTAGCTCGTTAGGTAGACTACTTTGCTAATTAACAAAACTAATTACAGAGCTACCACAGTTGAAACTGATATTTTGCAAAATTTAATCATTATTATTATTGTAAAATGTCATTTATTATTTGGATAACTGGTTGGAGGATGTTACAGGAAATGGATCTTGGCATTATAGTTGGAAGTGACCTAAAATTCTCGAAGCAGTGCTTAGAGGCTAGAAATAAAGAAATAAAAGGTTAGGTATGATTAAGAGGAATGTTTGGGATCTTGTTTGTTACGAGAGTAAGGAAGTCATCTGTAAATTATATAGTTCTTACGTTAGGCCTCGCTTTGAATACTGCATTCAAGCTTGGTCCCCTCACCTTAGACATGATATTGATATGCTTGAAGGTGTGCAACGTAGGGCAACCAAGCACCTAAGAAGATTGAAATACAGCAACCAAGCACCTAAGAAGATTGGAATACATGGAGAGATTAATGGAACTACGTATGTTTAGTTATGAGGGGAACTATGATGGTAGTTCAAAATGTTTTCTGGTTTGTACAACTTAGATGTACGTAACTTTCTCACAAGAGACGGATGGGATAACTCGTGGGCTTATATAATAAGAAAATTATAAAACAGACCTGTAGACTTGATCTACGAACGCTGTAGCTATTTGGCCTGGAAGGGCCGGGTGGAAGGCTGTGACCAGTAATGGCTATTTGACCAGCACTGGCTAAATCAATGGTTCCCAACGGGTGGCCCATGGCCTCACTTGCTTGTCGTTTAGCATTAATAACAAATGTACTTATTAAACCTTATGTAAACATGATACCAGCTTAGCAACATGGAAGTGGGTCACGAGTTATTCAAATTAGCTCCAGTGGGCCATCTCCTCAAAAAGGTTGGGAACCACTGGGCTAAATAGTCTCTCAGGCTATTTAGCCAGCAGTCCTGTGCACATACATTTTTTGTGAGCTTTGTATTGTTTTTAAAAATTTGCTATAATCTTCATCTACATTAATAGTAAATAAAATTTCTTAATTTTAAATTTAACAATTTATTTTAGGTTCTGAAATGCCGTAATAATTGAATGCCCAGGTAGGTCGTAACTGTACGCAAAATTTATCCCTCGTTGAGATTCGAACCCGACCCTCGGACTCTTAAATACGGGCGTTGACCATTTTGGCTACGACAGAATGAATGTCAATAACAACCTGGCCACATGATCAACGCCCATGTCTCCGACTCGGAAGACTTGGGTTCGAATATTGGTCACCCTTGATCCTGTCCCAAAGCTGGATCCTATCTGCTTTGCAGATAGCTGGTGAGTAGCTATATTTTTGTGGTCTTTGCGAGTGACCCGTTGCCCATGTCGGGCTAACATCATGAAAAAGAAAAACTATAGTATTTGTCATTTACCATTACTTATTCGGGCTATAGTGGATTTAATTTTCCCAGAAGAGTTTCTTGTTCATGCACGGTCTGTGTGTAATATATAACCGCCCGTTTTTACTCTTACTCTTGAGAAGACGACGACCTTCTTCCCTTATCGCTTCGCAGTAGTCTAATCCTTGGAGTCAGGGTTGGCACCAAAGTGGGTGACCCGGTTTTCCCCACTTTTTTTTTTTAACCACTATAAAAAACCCGTTATTTTGCCCACTTAACTGGGGGTTTTCAAATATTGCTTTTAATGACAAATATACAGACTAATTTGAGCTTAATCATACATAAAACATTTAGTTATTTATAAATAATTACCAATAAATTAAAATAATTCATGTATTCATACATTGTGCATTGGAATATTTTAATATAATGCTTTAATGGCTAAAAACTTAAGAATTGAACGTATCAGTTTGCTGAAAATGAACTGGCTTTAGTGAATTATAGATCCTCATCTCCCGCACTCTGCTTGGTTTTAAAAAACTATTATACATTACCAAAGAATTTTATTTTAATAATAAGCCATATATCTAGCTTCATAGCACAACAAAAATAAGTTTGTTCATTTTAAGCCCATTCAATTACTCATTTTTTACAAAATAATTGTTCTTTCATTAAACACTTTTTAATCTTATATTTTAAGGTAGCTATTTTATTTTTACTTTATAATAATTTGTACTTCCCAGAACTACACCCTTGAGTATGCACACAACGTTCTTTCTCCCCAGATTCTCTAATTTTATTTATATATTATATATATATTTTCTAATTTATGGTGTAATTGTAGGCTACTTTAAAATGTACCTTAAAACATAATACATTAAGATAATACTCTAAAATTAATTCAAATTTTTCTGTGATTCATCTGCAAAAAATCAAAATAAGAACTTTCCTCATAGACAAGTATTGTAAAAAATACTGACAATCAACTTTGAAAAAAAGACAAAACCAAAGCTATTGTGAAAATTATAAGGTACGGCTCTGATATTATAGCAACAGAATAGTTTTGTTTAGGCATTAAGAAGTGTACCTAAGAACAAAGTGTAGCATTACTCTGTTCATTATAGTAAGTGAAAATCAATCTAACACTTATAGAGCATATAATTTTGCTTTTATACTATTATATATTTGAAAAAAACAGTTTTGACCTGTTTTTTGTGAAAAAACCCGGTGGGTTTTCAACTTTGTTTTTTGCCAACCCTACTTTAATTTATTGAAGCTGTAAATTTCTTCTTCTTGTTAATTTCCTCTTCCTTAGCGATATTTAAGTGTAATTAAGGTTTACTTTACATTTGAGAAAACAAGAAGCTACTCGGACCACCGCTATTATTCAATTCGAATTCAATCTACTTTAAACCTATATTTTATGGTTAAATTTTACAAAAATATCAAATTTCAAGTCCCCTAATTTTCCTTCAACTATTTACAAAACTAATGAAGTACCCTACGATATTTGAGCGAAGACAATTTGGTCCTCGTATAGGTCCCTGTAGACGCTTCTTTGATCTCAAACCTTTTTATCTGAATTTGTAAAAAAAAAAAAAATATTTTGAATGCGAATTTTTTCAATCGCATTTAAAGAATTTTCATTTCACTCCAAATGAAAAATTTATTCACATTTGATAAAATCGCCTAAAATGGCAAATACTTTTTATTAAATTAAGTGACCTAATGAAAGATAACAATTAGTTACCAGATCACTCGAGACAAATTTTTTGGTATACCTCCAAATGCATGTACAAAATCCGGCCCGTGGGCCGTATTTTGACCACCCTCTTCGAGGAATAAGGCAAATAAAAAGTTAGGTATTAAGAGAAATGTTACTTAGAAAAGATCTGTAAATGTATAATATTTGGCTTATTTGCTTAGGTTTCACTCAGAATATTGTATTCAAGCTTGGTCAACTCACCAAAGGCGGGATATAGTTTTTGAAGGTATGCGAGGTAGGGCGACCAAAGTAATCTCAAGTTTAAGACAGTTACAATACTGTGAAACATTAAATTAAGGAATTGGGTAGGTTTAATTTCGAAACACGTTGTCTGAGAGAAGATATGATACAGATGTTAAAAATGTTTTCCTGTTTCGACAATATAGATTGACTCGCCATATGATGGTAAATGGTAGCTCTTTAGTTCTAAGAAAAATTTGGACTCTTTCATGAACAGGAGTTTGTAGATTAAATGTAAATAATGTATATACTTGGCTTAAGCTATGTACGGTACTTTGGTAGCTCTGTAAAAAGTCGTTAATTAGCTGACTTGAGGTTGGAAGTTTGCACATTTTATTATAAATTATACCTCATAACTTTGATAGGCCCGAATGTCTTAATGTTTTCCCAATGAAATGTAGCGATTCGGGCACAATTGAAGGCTCGAAGGAAGGAAGTTTCATGTTAACTCGTTAAATAGTGAGGTATTCATTAATCTAGCCTAACCAAACCTAATCAGGACTAACGTACATTTTTTTCCGACAGTAAAAATGGAAAAAAACGGATTTACGCTACCTCCATTTTCTACCCTACGTTTTCCAAGCAGAAGTTCCGAATTAATTCAGAATTGGAGCAGTAGTCTGTCGTTTGATTATGGGAGGTTGCCCAACAAAAACTTCATTTGGAGTAATAACTGTCCCATACCGTCTACGCCAACTTTAATGGCATCACTCATTAGGGAAGCATATCAAGTAAGTATATTTAATAGGTAACTGTGTATGGATAAGGCATACATTTCGTTCAGCTCATTGCTTAATCTCCTACCTCAATGACGTAAGGGATACATCATATGAAGTTCACTTATGTATTAAGATGTCACACACAGGTCAGTTTTTTTTATTGACTTTTATAATTATAGCAACACAGAGCTAGGTATAGTATTTAGAATTTTTAAAGTTTAACTTTTAACAACTCAAAACAAAATTGAGAGAAAGATACGATAAGCAGGTTATAAGAGGTTGGAAAGAGCTAGACGCATTTATATTCAATGAGAATCATTACAATGAGTTAATTACCTCGGTAGAAGATAAATAATAAAACCCGAAATAAATCCTTAAGTTTCCGAGAAATCGGACTAAAATCATAGCCTGGTTTTGTTTGGGCAGACGTTAGTCCGAGTTTTGTTTATAATTCATAATCATTTCCTTATTTCACCTAGTTGTATAATACGAAATGCATTCTACATACTTCAAATTAAAGCAAGTTCTGTATGTGTGTATATATGTATGCGAGATGAGATGGTCATTTATTTACAGACATGTAACTGGTTGGTTGATTAATTATCACACGTTAAACGCCCTGCTTCCAACCACGATACCCTATTTACCATTTCAGAATTGGCATTTACTGGAGAGAGAAAATCAAAATCAACAAATGACGTTCAATTCCTTAGACTTTCATCGGGTTTATGAAAATGGCCAGTCAACGTGAGTAAATTAATTAAATAGTCTATTTTACACATACACATCTCTATGGGGGATATATTTTTTTAGCCCATACACGTCTGTCATCTTTACTCAGCTGAGAGCTTTACAACGCATGCGTGCAGGACTTGTGAAAAGCTCGACTTAATTAATATTATACTGTAGAATTTTGATTTACCAGTAATTAAAGTAAATTGATTATACAATCTCTTCATATGGTAAACTTTTTCATGACTGATAAAATGCATTGTAAAATTTATGCAAGGTTTCGATGTGTACAATGTTACATATCGGATATTGTATTGTAAAGTCTCTTTGATTTGCAACGTTACTGCGTGAAATACTTTCGTTGCTTGCCAATATTTTACAGTATAAAAAATTTAATCTAAACTTTTATTATATAATTAAAGTATTATAAATACTTTTCTTATGCAGTTTAGGTATTGGAATAAACAAATTATTACAAAATAAGGTTTCTTTTTGCAGTTCCATTTACGGGAATCGCGGTGCGACCTCTTCAGCCATTTCTGACATCTGTACTGGAGCATCGTCTGCCATATGTAGTACCCAAGGTAAGCCAAATTTTCTATACACAGTGTGTCAAAGAACTTAATTACATTTTATGAGGTTGAAACTAGGAACCGAATGGGGGTGTGAACCTTGGGGACTGGAGTCGAAGTTTCTCACTATATTAAAGGCAGATGTTTCATACAAACATTAAAGCCTTTTTGATTTATATAAAAAAAAATTTATATAAAAACTAGAGAAATTTACTTTAAATGCAGAATTAAAATTTTAAAGACAAACAGTTTTACGCCACGGTTTTATGAAGATGAACCCAAATATTTAAGGAAAGACTGTTTCTTGTATGATTTTAAACTATAAATATAATCTTATAATACAAAATAAAAAGATAGATTTGATGTAAAAGTATTTTCTTTGCTTTGGCTTACTACAGTTCAAAACCATCACGCACAATATGATTCCCAAAATCCAAACAATCTCCAGGCAACGAACTTCGGAAATCTGCTCGATTGGTGGGTATCACATTGCTTTAACCTATTTTAAATGCATTTTTCCTATTTTAATTAAACCGTACAATTTACACTTAGTTAATTATAAGCTCGCTTTTGGATTGGATTTTTAGCGAATAAAGTTTGAATGTATTCAAAATTTCATTTTCAGAAATTAATAAAATTAGAACTTTTAATTTTCATTTTAATTAAACAGTAAATGGTTTATTGGCTTTTAACACTAATTACTTTATCACCAAACACTATCGTAAATAATTCGCTAAATTGCTTTCCATTTTCAGTCAGGGATTCATCGTCAGAATAAAGTGTGCACCAATTGTCACACTAAACACGACCCTCTGGCGGAGGAACTCAAATGGGAACCTAGTTTGTAATGCATGTGGTTTGTATGAGAAATTACACGCTGCGAACAGGCCAATGAAGATGAGAAACAAAATAATTCGGGTAAGATATGAAAGCCACTTAAGTATATATTACTTTATTAATTATAAAATTCAGAAATGAATAAGTCTTGCCTACAAAAAGAATTCAATATTTGAATAAAGAAATTGTGGTTTGGAATTAAGTTAATTATAATGTTCGTTTCCTTATTTATTAGATTTATTTTAATGAAAATGGTTAAAAAATATTTCTTTATCTTTCAGCGTCGAAACAGGAATAAAAAACCAACAGTGTCATCGTCCTCTTCGTCGACAACAGCCTCCCTCTTCGCCACTACTTCAGCGTCGTTACCACAGGGATCCTCGTCTTCGGCGTCCTTCCCACATGGATGGTCAGCGTCATCCATACCGTGGTCAACAGCGTTTTCTGTACAGCACACTACGATGACGTCAGGGACTGCTGCAACGTTCTGTGCACCTCTTCAGTACAATGACCTTCAAAGTAATGTTGGTAAGCGTCGTCTTTGTCTCGTGAGCCAATGACAAGTGTGAAAGTTATTCACTTCTGTATATGCTCCATGTTGAAAAAGGTGTTGAGGTTTTTAAATTAAATAATGGATAAATATTGGTTATCATATGATATTACACTACACTACTTAAAATTCTCGTTTAATTTCATTTAAATTACTCATTTTGAAAATCAGTTTCAGAAAATATCGAGTCTGGCGACGATTCATTAGGAGAGGGATACTATGGCCCTCTGCCGTTGTTTCGTCTTCATCGGAAACATTGTTGGGGAGAGAGAAGGGCTGACTTTCTTGACCGCGTCTCCCAAATGGCGCACATGGCGTGTAACTAACAACTTCGCGGGACACCATGAACGGACCAAGCGACCAAATTAGCCCAACCAAGGAGACAGCCGTCGGGATCGACCTACAGCCTCACTGCTCAGTCCGCCATGCACCATAGCTGATGAGGTACTGGACGCCCTAAATTGTTCCACTTTTATTCTTGGTTATATTATTGAACTACTTATGCTGAATATTAGTCATTCGTAATTGTATTACTTTGTAAAGTAACAATTAATAGAGAATTTTTTCTAATTATAAGAGAAAATTACTTTATTAAATTTCAATAGTAATAATTTGTAAATTTCTTACTTTTTGAACATAATTCCATCTCGGATCAGGGTTCACAACGAATCTCGGAATTGGAATTTTTCAGGGAAAGTCAAGGAAATAGCTTGACCAAATTTCCTTTGTTTTTAACACTTAACCCCCCCCCCCCCCCCCCCCCGCTCCAAACACAACCGTGTTTTCCTTTTAGAAGTGCCATTTCCTTACGGACTGATGATGATTTCACACACTTCTATCATTAAATTTACTACTTTGGAATCTTTGAGGAAAATTATCTAATCTGGCATAGCCTATCGTTGTTTACAGTCATGTTAATTCCCTGACCACCATCCAATTTTTTTATTTTCCCTGAAATTTCGCAACAAAACTATTTTCCTGACTTTCCAGGCACTATGAATCCTGCAGTATATTGCATTTTCCGAAACAATTATTTGTTGGATAATTTCTTTGAGAGAATTTTATTTTTCCAAGTTAATTTTTCATAGTAAAATTTAGTCTTGAATGGGAATACATTTTTCAGATATACAATTTAATTTGAAGCTCTTTATTAATTTTAAAAATTCATTACAAAATCTCTTAACATGGTGAATTTCTTTGGGGGGGGGGGGGGGGGGGGGGGGGACTGTGGCCGTCAGTTGGAGGAAGTTTTTCTGGTTTATAACATATGTATTAGATCATAACTAATTGACCAGTTATAAGTTCCATAAGTTTATGGGAGTATTTCATCCATTTTATAACGATTACATCTCATTCATTGCCATCCCAATTTTCATTTTGGTCATGAAGTAGGAATTTCGCATTTGGGAAAGTAGATGAATGGGAATTGTTTCAGATCACCTTATGAAGTTAAACGTTTCAAATTCTAAAATAATTCTTGTAATGGGTGCTATAAGGATATTACAAGTGCTCTGAAGATATTGTGGCCAAGAAAAGTGAAATTAATTTTTTTTTCAAATATTTCATTAAAAATGGTGTAATTTCTTTCAATTCTTTATATTGTAAACTTACAAAACTATTATTTGCTTCGAAAATATAATTTCAGCTCTGATTTTTTATCTATAATAAATGCTCGAAATAACAGGATGAAATCATGTCCCATCTTTCATTCGGCTATTTTTATTACTTTAATACATACACCGTATTTACATGGGATCCATTTTGGTGTAGTCTTTAACATTCGGATTAAATTTATTTAGAATATGGTGGTCAAAATATTACAGCCGAATTAACTTCTACGGGATCAACGCCGCAACTTTCATTACCTTCACGTTCAGCACAGCGAGCCCAACTCTTTGATACTCATCAATGCTAAAATGCTGCGACCAACTGACCTTCAGCTTACGATCCACTTTCTGCGATAATACCTCGTGCTAAAACAAACGTGGAAACTAATGAATTATTTAACTGATAAATGAAGTTAGATTTAATTAAAGCTTGAGTTATATTTTACGAATGTGCAAGCTGATGATGGTTGTCTGAAAAGTCGATCCCTATTTTTAAATTCTCATTGCTCCTAAACTAAAGGAGATATCGCAACCGTTCTTTCACTGTTTATAGTCTTAATCCTCATCATTTGTTACAGGTAAACTATGGCTGGAAAATTAAACAATGAAGGAGCAGCAAAAATTGAATCACGATACGAAGTATGGCAATCACTTCAGAAATATTTCGTTTTTCTGCGTCGAAACAAAAAATATGGTAGTTGTCGACAGCAGCCTCCCTCTTCGTCACTACTACAGCGTCGTTACTACAGGGATCGTCATCGACATCCATACCGCAGTCAACAGCGTCGTCTGTGCAGTACACAACATTCCAGTAGTCCCTCACGTCATCCTACTGTGTACCTCCTCGGTACACTGCAAGTGAGTCACCTTTGGCACTTCTCACCCGATAGTGAGAGAATTTTTCACTTCTTTAGAAAAACGTGTCGAGGTTTTTAATTAATTATTCGATAATTATTGGTTATCAAGTGCAATTACAGTGAATAATTTAAATGAAATGCAGCATTTTAAATATGTAAAATGAGGATGCCAGTGGGCATCGAAACTGTCGTGGAAATAAACTGTCTTAGAGTGGCTCTTTTATTAACGTTAAAAATCTTTTTCAGAAAGGATTGAGTCTGGCGATTCATTAGGAGAGGGTACTATGGCCCTCAGCATGGCACCCAGTCAACTCCAAGTATCCCCTTCATTGGAAACATTGTTGGAGAGATAGAAGACGAAACAACGGCCCAGTTTATTGAACGCGTCTCCCAAATAGCGCACATGGTATGTAATGGAGAATTTCATGGAACATACCTTCGTCAAAAGGAGATCGCTATATCCTGACCATCAGCAGAGTAAGCGACCAACTAACCCAACCAAGAGACAATGACCGGGAGCGAACCACAGCCTCACTGCCGAGTCTACCATACACCGTAACTCCCGAGTTACCGGGCGACCTAAATTACTCCTTTTCTTGGTTTATTACTGAACTTCTTAAATTCAATATTAATTCTTAAGTGTGTTACTTCCGTACTGTAAGAAGTGATATCAAGTATTCCTCTTAATTCCAATTTGATAATCAAAAGTATAAAGGTTGAGAGAATTACTAACTTTCTGTAAATTTCCTCTTAAAGTTAAGTAAATCGCATGTTTTTAAATTTCTTCTAAATTATTACTGTGAAATAGATTTTCAGAAACTTGTTAAAATCAAAATAAAAAAAATATTTCACGAGGTTAAAAGTCCCAATTCATTTAATTAAGAGGGGGGTGGGATACCGAGGCCCTCAGTTGTCGGGAAATGTCACTGGTGTCTAAAAATATGTATTGTACTAAGTGACTTAAAGGTTCTAAAGAATGTTTGTAATGAGTACCATAAAACGATATTATAGGTGTTACGAAGATACTGGGTGCAGTAAAGTTTAAAATATACATTAAAGTTTTACTTGGACCAAAAATTTCAATTGCACTAGGACTATTTCATATTTTGGACAAATATAGGAAATTAAACTGCTTTTATCATTGTCTATAATTTCCCAGATGCATATTATTTATATTTTGAATGAAGTACTTTGTTCCTAATTTTGGAGGATTTAATTCCTCAGTTTCTCTGTTCTGCAAGATGTTACAGATTCTCGCCTTTAATTTGTTAGCCATTTTTACTGGAATTCATTCTTTCACAAATTAAAATTTCTGCGTGCCCGACATTCCGAACTGACGCTCTTATATCGATCGTTTATTTATTAAGAAATATAATGGCATTTCTGAAAGTAAAAAGACGCATAGAGTTCATATTAATGTACCCAGAGATAGGCATAAATACTTTAAAATGTATGTAAATATTAAATACCAGTTACTCAACTAATTTAATTTAAATACACGACTTTAAAAAATGTATTTAAATACAATCTAAATCCATCCTAAATACATTCCATTTTCAGTGTTTATTATTGTTATAGTAATTTGAGGCTTCCTATCCGCAACAAAGGGAATCCAAAGAGACGCAACAGAGACTACATAACCCATAAGCACCACAGTAGTTTGGAACAGTTACAGGAAAAAATATTAAATTTTGGATTTGCAAAAAATGAGAAATATGCCCAATAATGGAAAAAAAAAATTTGAAAGCGTATTTGAAGACCTGTATTTATAATTACAAAATACCACAATTATTTAAATACGCATTTAAATACCCTGAAAAATATTTATAAATACAGTATTTAATGTATTTAATACTTGTCAAATACATTACTGTCAATATCAATGTATTGAATTTATAAAAAAAAAACCTCAATTTTAATGCGAAATTTTAGTTGGCAGTCATGGAAGAGATCAAAACGAAAGTCAAATACGCATCAAGTGGCAATGTTCCCAACTTGGTTTCTTTCGGATTTAATTTGAGATATACTTCGAAGGACCACTTTGAAACTATGATATTCGTCTCCTTCTTGGCCGAGCAACGCCAGGTTCGATCGCGTTAGCCCAACCGAAATAAATTGGGCGAGGTTGAACGAGACGAAGTTATATTAGTCTTTGAATGAGCAGTATTTGATGTTAATGAGTGTACGGGAATAACTCGCCGGCGATATTGAGTGTGTCCCCGATGTAGACAGGCCACTACTAATAACGTATGGGCAAATTAATCCCGAATTAGTTCCTAACCACAAACTACTAAACGTGTTACTACTCATTAGTTTGTTAAATACCGACTACAGAATAAATTTGAAAGCGGTGTTATCAGCTTTGATAAAAATGGGTGACAATGTTAAAATCGTTGGCTATGAGGCTTTCGGTAAGTCCCTTTGAAAACCCTTCACTAAATGTTTTGTAATTAAAACAATACGAGTTCCGGAAATAGTAGTTCTAAGTTCTTACTGACGGAAAATGATTCTGAACATAAAAAATTTTCAAGTCACTTTGAAAATGCGCCTACCTTTGGTCGGTGCTAAGCGAAAACTAATTTGTCAATATGGCGCTTCCCACAATGCATTGCGGAGAAGCCACGGTGTGTATTTTTGACTACCAAATTTTTGAGGAGCGTACCCCAACAACATTGGTAATCCTGGCCCGCCTCTGATCGTGGTTCGATCGATCCAATTGAAGCCCCCAGTCTTGGGCGACTAAAGTAGGTGGGGGTGTTGTCACGGGAAAGTATTCCCCGGATAAAATGGTAGAAAACCAGAGTGCGAGAGGCTCAATCTTAACTCGGAATAACGACCTGAAAAAAAATTCAAACATTTCGCTCAGAACCACACCCAGGAGAATGAATTAAATAGCTTCGAAAATAGCAAGTAGGACCAAATATCCCAAATGCCTGATCGAGTCCTTACCGATATTGAACTCTGACGAATACTCGACACGATGTTACCACCCAAAGGTATAAACTTTTAATTAATAAATAAGCAATGGATCTCTGATTAAAATCGTGGACATAAACCTCAATGACAATAATAAACTACGAATCAATACGAGTTGAAATTAAATCTTAGATATAAATATACTTTAAATTATAAACAAAGTAAGCCATTTCTTAAACAACCTTATGGCCTTAGCGATAACTAAATAGACTATAAATATACAATTCACCAAATACAAAAACCTAGTATTGGAATGCAATTAGGCTAACCCGATGCTAATTTATAATGCGATGTAAGCTCTTTGAACTGGCAACGTGGGCTAACCTCTTAATTCCAATACGTAACAAAAAGTAAACTAACTACAAATAAGTGTTAAATAATCAAATTCTTAATCAAAATAATTAACAATTCAGATTATGTACAATCAAATCCGAAGACCAATGCTCACTAAAAGCCGATAAGCTGAAAAGCCTGTTGCACATTTCGAAGGCAACTTTTCAAATAAATTAAACTCAAGAGTATCAAATTTTAAAACTTTGAAAAACGTGATGGTTTTAACGAAATAAAACAATTTAATAGCAAAGGAAGTTGGCTACACGAAAGCAACAAAAAGTACATATCGAAAATTTTAACCTCGCTCGCAACCACGACAGCGCTTATCGTATGATTTCAAAAGGCTGGCAGCATGTTTTACGTTGCCGGTTTCTATGGCGATGTTGAGCGAGCCCACAAACAATATTGCATTAAATATATATATAATATATATATGTGTGTGTGTGTGTGTGTGTGTGTGTGTGTGGTGTATACACAACTAAATTACCAAAAATATTCGGACACGCATAGGTTGTAGCAAAAAGGGTCTTTAATGCAAAAACCTAATAGATAGCAAGGCCACCTTTGACCTGAATGACAACCTCAACCCTCCTTGGCATACTTTCAACCAACTTCCGGTAGGTGTCTATCGGAATACCCATCCATTCCTCTTGCAAAGCCGTTCCCAGAGATGGTTTGGAAGAAGGCCGATTTGGCCGAAGTCTGATGCGGCGCTCCAATTCTTCCCAAAAGTGTTCAGTGGGGTTAAGGTCCGGACTCTGAGCCGGCCAGTCCAACTTCTCGACATTGTTATCCATAAACCAGTCCTATATGCACTTTGCGGTATGACATGGAGCATTGTCGTGCTGATACTGGCAGGGGCCCATTACCATAGTACTGCTAGAGCGTAGGGAGCGCAGAATTATCCAAAATATCCAGATACGTCTTGGACTTCATGGTTTCCGGCACGACAACTAACGAACCAAGTCCCATCCAGCTGAAACAGCCCCATACCATCAGAGAACCTCCACCGAACTTTACAGTTCGGCGTTCTGCATTTGTGGCGGTGATATTGGGCTTCTGCGCAGCTGCCCTGCCATGAAATCCAAGTCTATGCAGCTCCCTACAAACAGTTGACGTGCTGACAAATGTTTCCATGGCCTGTTGCACCTCCACCGTGATGTTTGCCGCAAACGATGTACGTGAGGTACGAACACTCCTCCGTAAGGCTCTTCGACTACGTTCCTGAGTTTGAGAGACCGTCGAGACCGTTTTTTTTGTTGTAATGGCACCTTCAGCCTTCTATCTTTGAATAACATCCGCTACAGTACATTTCGAAATGTTCAGACGGCTCGCAGTTGCGCGC
>JAJOZX010004678.1:12500-80000 GCA_023014485.1 Bathynomus jamesi | reverse complement strand
ATTACAGTAAATTGATTATACACTCCTCATATTATAAACTTGTTCATAACAGATAAAATGCCTTGTAAAATTTATGTACGTTTTCGATGTGTACACTACAACACAATATCCGATATGTAACAGTCTTTTTGATTTGCAACGTTACTGCGTGAAATACTTTCGTTGCTTGCCAATATTTCACAGTATAAAAAATTTAATCTAAACTTTTATTTTACAATTAAAGTATAAACACTTTTGTTCTTTCTTTATGCAGTTTAGGTATTGAATAAATAAATTATTACAAAATAAGGATTCTTTTGGCAGTTCCATTTACTGGAATCGCGGTGCGACCTCTGCCATATGCTTTATCCAAGGTAAGCCAAATTCCCTATCCACAGTGTGTCAAAGAACTTCTTTACATTTTTCGAGGTTGTTTTAAAACTAGAAACCAAATGGGAGTGTGAACCTTTGGGACCGGAGTCGAGGTTTCTCACTACATTAAAGGCAGATGTATGTCATAAGTAGTATGATGGCAAATGGGAGAGGAAGTTGGGGTGCTCTGAAATCCCGCCCCTGGAGGGGCACCCTGAAGGCCTTCGCCTTCTGTATGAGGGGGGGGCCCCCTTACTTAAGTTCCTCACCCCATTTGTGGGGTCTCACCGTCCTTAATGAAGGGCATTTGCCCCTTGAGGGGCCCCATCCTCCTTGAAATTTTTTTTTTCCCCCCAAAGAGGCCTTTGTTGCAACCCCAAAATGGGGTTGCAAGGGGCATGCAACTTGGAGGCGGAGTTCTCCTCCAAGCTATTCCCCCCAAAAGGCCAGAAAGGAGAGAAAGGAGAGGTGTTCACCTGACAAGCCAAGTGCATATTAAGACTTCAGCCGAGGCGTTGTTTTATAGGCTCCTAATCAGCTAGTTGGCTGAATCTGCCTGTTGGCTGAGCCAAGGGGGGGGGGGTACACCTGAAGGAGAGAGAGAGAGAGAGAGTAGTTGCCTTTGATTGCAAGGCATGCAACTTGGAGGCGGAGTTCTCCCCCCAGCCATTTTCGTTTACCTAACCTAAGAGGCCTCTAAGGGGTTTTCCCAAAGGGCCAGAAAGAGATAGGACCAGAGGTCCTTGCTCGGCTGGGAGCCGAGCTTGCAATGGCTCCGTCATCAGCTTCTCGGTCTTTTATAAACCTCTAATCCGCCATGTTGCCAGATAGCGCCATGTATTCGGCTGAGTTGCCAGATAGCGCCATGTATTCAGTTGCTGAGTTGCCAGATAGCGTCATGTATTCAGTTGCTGAGTTGCCAGAGAGCGCCATGTATTCAGTTGCCAGATAGCAATATTTATTAAATTAAACCATATATTATTCAAAATACCACAATATATGATGGTAGTTAATCGATGAATCCAATTAAATTCTGTTTATTAAATAAATAATTTAAACCTTTACACACTTAATTTTTATTACAAATATTTAAGTCACGAATAACGAAGCGAAAAGAAAATTTGCGAAACAATTCAAAAGCACACGACCCTCCTCCCTCATTCCCCCCACCCCGCCTGTGCTTGTATATATAATAAACGAATGAACCACTCGTGTGCACACACACACACACACACACCTGTATATATTATGAAAATCAGAAAAATACCAAACGTATATTAATTTAAATCAAATGAAGCTAAACGTATATTAATTTAAAACAAATGATTTTTCTCCTTTTAAGAGAATCGATTATAAGAAATTAATTATTCAATATAAGAAATTAATCAATAAACGCACGCGAAACACACGTGTTTTCCAGAGACCTTTTGAGGTAGGACGCGAACCTACATTCGTCAAAAAATTAGCTCAGACGAAATACACACAAATCTTTCACCTTACCTTATATATATATATATATATATATACAGGGCGTCCCAAAAAAATGTATACACACTTTAAATAATTATAAAGGCAGTGTTTATTAAAATACATTTCATTTTCAAAATGTAATAGAATCTACAGACATTATTTAATTGTTTTGTCAACGCCTGTTTTCAAACTCACGTCCGTTCTGGTCCAGGCACTGCTGATAACGCGAAGCAATGGAATCGCAAACATCACGAAACATTTCGTTTGGTATTTGTGTGCATTCTCGTTCAATGGCTGCTCTCAATTCAGCGACTGTTGCAGGTTTTATAGCGTAGACTTTGTCTTTTAAGTATCCCCATAAAAAAAGTCTAGTGGTGTGAGGTCTGGTGAACGCGGAGGGTATTCTACGAAACCCCTTCGTCCAATCCACATCCACATCGTGCCAAGTACCACTCGCAATACTCCACTCTTCGGTCCGGATCATCTTCATTAATAGCATGGACTAATCTTGGAATGTAAGTTTTCCATTGACAGCGCTTCAAAATGCGTTGGACAGACGATTCTGAAATTCCTACCTCACGACTCGCTTGCCGCACAGATTTTCTTGGACTTTGGTGATACGTTTCCAGTACTCTTTCTTGCTTTGTGGGGCTTGTCGATGTCCGTGGTCTTCCGGAACGCTTCTTGTGGACATTCTGAACAGTTCCATCGGCTTCAAACTTATCTCTAATTCGAGTGATGGTAAGTCGCGTTGGTGGATCTGACTCGCTTGCCGCACAGATTTTCTTGGACTTTGGTGATACGTTTCCAGTACTCTTTCTTGCTTTGTGGGGCTTGTCGATGTCCGTGGTCTTCCGGAACGCTTCTTGTGGACATTCTGAACAGTTCCATCGGCTTCAAACTTATCTCTAATTCGAGTGATGGTAAGTCGCGTTGGTGGATCTGACTCGCTTGCCGCACAGATTTTCTTGGACTTTGGTGATACGTTTCCAGTACTCTTTCTTGCTTTGTGGGGCTTGTCGATATCCGTGGTCTTCCGGAACGCTTCTTGTGGACATTCTGAACAGTTCCATCGGCTTCAAACTTATCTCTAATTCGAGTGATGGTAAGTCGCGTTGGTGGATCTGTTTGAAACTCCCTCCTAAACTGTCTTTGCACTTCAACTGCGTTTTCACACTTCCAGTAGCATATTAGAATGAATTTCCTTTGTTCAAAGCTTAGTCTGACTGCCATTATTAATTCTAATGGGTTTAACTTGGAAAGAAAGAAACATCAATTGAGCTATCAGCTGTTAAAGTGTGTATACATTTTTTTGGGACGCCCTGTATATAGAAAGAGCCATATTAGCTGCGTCTATTTAATTTTGCCAATCCTTATATATATATATATATATATAAATGGGCTTTCACCGAATTAAAACAAATCACTAAACAATTAAAAGAACTCGCTCTATTATGCATTTTTCAAAATTAACACACAGATTTTTGTCAGAGGAAGTGAGCATTCGAAAGTTATTACTTGTGCAGAATTTTCTCAATTTAATGTTTCCGTTTTAAGCTTCTCAAATACCATTAAAACAAATTTCATGATTTTACTAATAAAAGAAATGTATATCTTGATGAATTTAGTGTTAATGAAATCGTCATAAAGGAGTGTACTGTAACAAAATTTCTTGGTGTAATGCTAGATAAGAATTTGCAATGGAGTGATCATGTAAATTATATCGCGAAAAAGATTTCAAGGAGCGTTGCTATAATGTTCTCGATTCACTTTACACACACACACACACACACACACACACACACACACACACAGGAAATTTCAATGCATTTTTCCTCTCCGTGGAGCAGAACGATTCACACGTGTTCACCCTGAGGCCTTTTTGAAAGGAATCTAGGTCAAATTGTTCTCTGTCTCGACACCTTCAATTTGGGTCCCAATTGTATTAAATAATAAACAGACACAGATAATGTGTGTATTTCTTTTACTATTTTCTTTTGGAAAACCTTTCTTGCGTTTCAAAAACCAAAAATATTACGCGCTTTTCACCTTAAAGTGAATTAAATCCGAGCAGCGATGTTAAGCGACGTTGGATCTGTGTAGTTGTTGGATGGGGGACCGTCCACCGCAACAACTATCAATATGGTTTCCGTAATAATAGAACAACGGAAATGGCTACTTTAAATCTTATGGAAAATGTAAATATAGCTAAGGAGAACAAAGAAATAATGATGTCAACATTTATGGATTTGAGTAAGGTGTTTGATGTAATAGACCATAATATTCTACTTAATAAATTGTATTGTTACGGTTTTAGAAGGGCAATCAGTGATTGAATTAAAAGTTATTTGCCCGATAGATATAATTTTGTATCAGTAAATAAGGTTTGCTCCACTAAAGCGCTTGCCAAACATGGTGTGCCACGTGGCTCAGGGCAGGATCCATTGTTATTTTATTATATATAAATGACCTTCCACGTTCATCTGGTATACTGAACTTCATATTGTTTGCAGCTGATACAACTCTCTCTTTTTCTTGCAAACATGTTAATACAGCTAAGAAGATATTTCATTCAGTTCAAGATCATGCTACAGTTGAGAATTTTTCTGCTTTTGGCCTGATACAGTCCAAATTAAGAAATAAATTAGGAGTTGATAAAGCTTCTAAACTTGTATATATATATATTAAATTGAATTTCGCCGAATTAAAACCAAAAAGCATGCTCGTACATTCCCCCCATCTGTGTTTGTATATGAACAACTCGTGCACGCGCACACGCACACACACACACGAGGAAAGGACTGGGTCAATTCGAAGAACACCTGCTTGTCGGGAGACCTTTCTTCCAGGCCGCTCTTGATAAGTCTCCCTTCACTCCAAATCTTAATAATAATAATGTTACTACTACTACAATGAGACACATTCTCAATGCGCTTACGAAGAAGTCTGAAACATACGGCAATTCAATACACACGATCCTCCTCCCTCGTTCCCCCACCCCATCTGTTTGAATGAACAACTCGTGCACACACACACGAGTGGTTGCTAAATACCACAATATATTTATATGATGGTAGTTAATCGATGAATCTTCCAGCAATTAAAAGAAAATCTGTTTATTAAATAAATAACAAACCTTTACACACTTAATTCCTATTATCATCATCAAAATTTATGCCACGAATAACAGTGGGAAAGTACGAAGATACGCGGAACAATTCAAAATCCCCCACCCCATCTGTGCTTGTATATATAATAAACGAATGAACCACTCGTGTGCACACACACACAAGCGCACACACACGAGGAAAGGGTTTCCGACAATCTGGGTCAATTCGAAGAACACCTGCTTCTTCCAGACCGCTCTTGATAAATCTCTCGACTCCAAATAACTAGGAATTGTTAGTACTTTCAGAGTACATGCGTAATTTTGAAAAAACTTAGTTAACAAAATCATAATCTAAGAAATTAATTACCCAATATAAGAAATTAATCAATAAACGCACGCGAAACACACGTGTTTTCCCGAGACCTTTTGAGGTAGGACGCGAGCCTACATTCGTCAAAAAAAAATTAGCTCAGACGAAATACACAAATCTTTCAACTTACCTTATATATATCTATATATATAGAAAGCCATATTAGCTGCGTCTATTTAATTTTGTCCTTCCTTATATATAATATATATATATATAAATGGACTTTCACCGAATTAAAACAAATCACTAAACAATTAAAAGAATTCGCTCTATTAACATTCACAAATCTACACGCACGCGCGCGCGCGCGCGCACACACACACACACCTCTGTATATATTATGAAAATCAGACAAAAAAATACCAAACATATTAATTTAATTCAAATGAAGCTAAACGTATATTACTTAAAAACAAATGAATTTTCTCCTTTTAAGAGAATCATTTATTATAAGAAATTAATTACTCAATATAAGAAATTAATCATTAAACGCACGCGAAACACACGTGTTTGTCCGAGGCCTTTTGAAAGGGGCGAGCGGTCGCGAAGTATTTTGGTGCGAATTTGCTCTTCTAGCTTTCCGTGCCTTTGACTTTTAATTAAAAAATGATTTTATTAAAGGCGCTGGTTATTTCTCTTGCAAACTTGTATGGCATCAGCTTCTTAGTTTATTGAAATGAATAAAAATGGAAAGGTATATTATCATTATTGTGCATTTTTCAAAATTAACACAGATTTTTGTCAGAGGAAGATATGGGAAACAATTCAAAAGACACGTTCGTCCTCCCTCATTCCCCCCACCCCATCTGTGCTTGTATATATAAATAAACGAATGAACCACTCGTGTGCACACACGCGCGCGCACACGCACACGCACACACACACACACACACACAATCCCGGAAACCAATGCATTTTTTCATCTCTCCGTGGAGCAGAACGAATCACACGTGTTCACCCTGAGACCTTTTGAAAGGATTCTAGGTCTAATTAACCTCTCTGCCTCGGCAATTCCTTCACTCGATTCTGTAATAGAACAACGGAAATGGCTATTTTTAATCTTATGGAAAATGTAAATATAGCTAAGGAGAACAAAGAAATAATGATATCAGTAAACTCTTCCTAAACACCAGTAAAACAAATTTCATGATTTTACTAATAAAAGAAATGTATATCTTAATGAATTTAATGTTAAAGAAATCGTCGTAAAGGAGTGTACTGTAACATAATTTCTTGGTGTAATGCTAGATAAGAATCTGCAATGGAGTGATCATGTAAATTATATCGCGAAAAAGATTTCAAGGAGCGTTGCTATAATGTTTTCGGTTCACTTTACGCACACACACACACGCACAGATTTTTGTCAGAGGAAGTGTGGGTCACACACACACACTATATATATATATATATATATATAGTGTGTGTGTGTGTGTGTATATTTTGTTTTGGTAAACCTTTCATGCGTTTCAAAAACAAAAAATATTACGAGCTTTTCACCTTAGAGTGAATTAAAACAATTTTACGAAAAAGAAATTCAGAATTAAGTTATATTTAGTTTCCTTGTAGAGACAGATGAACAAGCCAATGATAACCTATATTTTAATATAAATAATTTCTTTTTATCATAACTCGTCCAAGCAGCGATGTTAAGCAACGATGGATCTGGGTAGTAGTTGGATGGGAGACCGCCCTCCGCAACAACCAACTCGTCGAAGGGTGTGAAGAATGTGCGTCTACACACATCACAGTCTCTCTTCTCAGCTTCAACTACACGGCTTTCACATTTGGTGCTTTTACACTGTTCACATATCATGTGACATTCTTTACAATGTCTCACTACATCATCCGCAAACTCGAGACACCCCTTACACAAATCATGATGTCTCCCATATTTTCGACTTTTGTCATAACTCGCGTAAAGCCACCTTATATTACGGATGGGGAGATACGCTGCCCATATTTTTAATATAAATAATTTCTTTTTATCATAACTCATCCGAGCATATTTTTATTTAATACGCATGTAGATTTAATTAATATCGTCAGCACTTTAAAACCATCTCTGAAAAATTCTGAGCAGTTATGTCTTACACTAACCGACGCATCTAATATGAATTAAATGAAAAACATTACTTCATTCGCATGTACATGGAAGTGTTACTCATGAAAACAAATATTTTTAATATAAATAATTTTCTTTGTCATAACTCATCCGTGCAGCAATGTTAAGCGACGTTGGATCTGGGTAGTAGTTGGATGGGAGGCCGTCCACCAATTACAGTAATAATAATAATTAACTCCTTTTCGCCGAATTTGAACACGGTGAACTCTGTCATTATCATTAAAAACTGTGTAAAATCTCTTTTCGGGGGAAAACCATTATTTTAATATAATTAAATAATTTTCTTATCATAACTCAGCCGAGCAACGATGTTAAGCGACGTTGGATCTGGGTAGTTGTTGGATGGGGGACCGTCCACCGCAACAACTAATTTATACTCGATGAAGGGAATGAAATAAATATGCACTTATTTTTATTGAATGCACATTGTAGAAATAATTAAATAACATCGCCGAAACCTTCCTCATCACTAAAACCTGTGTGGTATATTTTTCTGCGCTTTCTTAGTCGGCTTATCCGCCTTTTCGGCACAGGTTGAAAATCATCCGAGCTATCATAGTCAGTAGCGTACAACTTGCGCTTCCTGTGGAAACGTCAAGAAAAAGAAAAATATTCTTAGCTCCTTTCATTTGAGAATAATGTATAAATACGCTGCATGTAACGAGATAATTAAGTAATAAATAAATTATGATGTAGTAGTAATATTTTTCACCATCTGTTAAATGAAATAATCATGAACTTATCCTTTAAAAGATCCTTATTGTTTAAATACATTGCATGTAATGAGGTAATTAAGTAATAAATATTTGATGCCGAAAGTGACGTTCTAGCAGTGAATGACGTATCAACTTACTTTGCACTAGGCGGCTTTTCTTCCCTAGCAGCCTCGTTGGAGGTAGATAATACAGCCGGCTTTGCAACATCATGCTTTGCAATAGAGATAGCAGCAGAAGGCCCCGGCTGTTCAGTAAACATGGATGGGCCAATTTTACATTGAGATCGGCTGTGGAGTAGAAATATTTCTTTTCTATAACATGTGCCTATATATATATATATATACAGGGTGGGCCGTAAGTTTCCATACATAGGAAAATTAAACGTTTGTTTTTATGTTTCAGATACCCTAAGAATGCGCGTTTGACGAAAGAGCAACGAATTGAATTGGTCCTGTGGAGTGGCCTCCCAGATCCCCAGATCTCACCCCCCTTGATTTCTATCTTTGGGGGCACTTGAAGGCCATGGTGTATCAGGAAAAGATACGAGACATAAATCATCTAAAGGAACGTATCACCAACGCCATTACAAGCATAACGTCAACTGTGCTAATGCGTGTTCATCAACAGTGGGAACACGTATTGAAATGTGTTTTCAAAACAATGGCAACCATGTAGAGCATATTATATAAATAAAAATGGTTGTCCATAAAAAAATGTTTATTTTTCCTATGTATGGAAACTTACGGCCCACCCTGTATATATATATATATATATATAGTTTGGAAAAGATGATGACTCATGAATTTCATCGTAAAACACTAATATACTATTTCCTTAATCCGCTTGCACAGTATATAATTTGTATGCATAGAAGTATTATTTTTCACTATCTGTTAAATGAAATAATCTTGAACTTATCCTTTAAAAGAGCCTTATTGTGCAAATACATTGCATGTAATGAGATAATTAAGTAATAAATATTTGATGCCGAAAGTGACGTTCTAGCATTGAATGACGTATCAACTTACTTTGCACTTGGCGGCTTTTCTTCCCTAGCAGCATCGTTGGAGATAATACAGCCGGCCTTGCAACATCATGCTTTGCAATAGAGTTAGCAGCAGAAGGCCCCGGCTGTTCAGTAAACATGATGGGCCAATTTTACATTGAGATCGGCTGTGGAGTAGAAATATTTCTTTTCTATAACATAATAAATGCCTATATATTATATATATATATATATATATATATATATATATATATATATATATATATATACACACTTTGGAAAAGATGACTCATGAATTTCATCGTAAAGCAATCTAATATACTATTTCCTTAATTCACTTGCACAGTATATAATTTGTATACATAGAAGTTGCATTTAACTCATGCAATATTTATCTTCACGGAGTAATTCAATTAAATCTAGTTTATGCAAGTTTATACTTGGTGAAACAGCTCATTGGTATTTTATCGAGAATATAAAGTTACTTACATGCACTGCTCCTCTTCATCGTCTGAAACCAGGTCTATAACTTCTATTTTTGTATGAGCAGAAAAACGATGGCATTGCTTTAATGCAGCTTCCGCTTTCAACATCATAGCCAATATTATTTTCTCCTCTTCGCATGTATATTCTGGAAAGTATACATCGTCTTCAGGATTCCTCTTGCCTGACTGTGGCCGCAGCTCAGTCTTGATAGTATGGATGGGGTTTGAAGAGAGACCGTCAGCAATAACGGCTATTACAGCACAATCGTCATCACCATCATCGTCTTTCACATTGTAGCATCTAGAAAAAGCAAAGAAAATCACATTGTGAAAATATATAACTAACATATTCATAAAAAGGAATAGGATCTAATGAGTCATCTTTTAATATATATGAATGTATAATGTTCCCTAAGATTATGAATTACGTTACCTTATTAGCACTTCGATGTTTTCATCAACGTCGGCAACCAGAGCCCTTACACGCTCTATTTGATGCGCTCAGCGTCAAAGAGCCTAAGTCGGAGTGATTAGCCATGCTCCCGTGAATTGTCTCGACCTAACGATTATTTCAAAGTAAGTACAAAGCGAAATATAATTATGCCCGTTTATATACCTGATGATTAACCTCAGGCAATTGTAAAGCTGTGTGTGTGTGTGCGCGCGCGCGCGCGCTTATTGTTTCTCTCACCTGTGAGTGAAGGGGCGTACCCCAACTAAGTGTGGGCGTGGCTAGAAAGCTACTATAGGCATATGGGTTGCCCCTACAATTATTATACCAGTTCATTATTTGTCACAGTAGGAAAAGGTTCTTGATATAGGATGGCTATCTTACACAGGTTTGATGATTTTCTTTGTCAAAATTATATCTTCATCATAACGAAATTATAGCTGAGTAATATCAGGGCATGCATTTTGTAGTGGCTGATCATTCTAACCATTGTTTTGTTTGTGATAAATCTAGAATTTAAAAATTACTTTTAAAAAATATTATTTCCGACAATTTAAATCCGCGATGCTATAGATGGAAAAGAGACATTACATGTAGCTAACATTTAAAGATCATTGCATTTATCCATATTTCGGAACATGTATAGTTATTATACTCTTTTACAGTAATGACGATGATGCAATGTATTTTGCCGACGTGAACGGGAGTTCGACTGATTTTCACGAAGCCCACAGATGTACCAAACAACGACGACGACGGCGTGCCAGGGGCCTATCGAGGTTAGTTAATATTTCCTTTATAATGATTTTGAATGTCCAATCAAATAAAAAAGAAATACTAATGTAAAGATATTTTTTTATTATTATTATATGTATTATATGTATTGAATATGTGTTAGGCTTTAGTTTCTTACCATTGATTAATAAATAAGCACGAGTCAATTCATAAATTGTGTATTTCAAGAAGTGAAAGATATTAAACATTACTGTCAATCTCCCTTTTTAGCTCACATAACACTGGTTATGCTATATATATATATATAATTAGTTATGCACTTTGGAAAGGCTTTATGTGAAGTATAGCACAGCGCTTTAAACTAAATGTATTAAATCAAAGTACATATTAGTCGCACGTTTATTATTTCGTGCATTAATTAACTAATGCCTTGATGCTATTTAAGCTTACGTAAAATGAGTTATTAGTAACGATATTACGGTTTATTATTATTATTATATTGTATTTCAGCTATTCAAGTCGTATGTTTGAGGGCCCGAGTACTTCAACACCGAATAGAGTAAGAGGGTCTTCGCGCAGACCACGTAATGCCTCGTCGACCTCTGATGACACGCAACCCCGAAAGAAAGCAAGGTAAGAACTAATGTCTTAAGCTATAGCTCCAACGATAATTTTATGAAATTCAATAGATCATACAATTATTTTCTATATAAAAATATATGTCTTATTTAAAAGATGTAATTTCATGGAAAATAAAATTACGTATATTAAGAGCATGTTTCGTATGCTTAATCCCGATTAAACGTATCTATTTTCACTCTTTAGGTTAGATTTTTCAGATATAGGTGACAAGGACAATGCAGCTTTTTCATTGAGCTCAGGCAGCCCACGTTCTTTGCGATATTTGAGCACCACGTTACTGATGTCAGATTCAGAGTTCGAGTGGCTATACGAAAGATGTAAACAACCAGTTCAGGGCTTCACGCTGAACCATGTTTGTCCTCCTTCAGGAAGCGAGTCGCCGTTTCCTGACTCTCCGCGCTTGCCAATCCTGAGAAGAGAGGACTCAGGATACGAGCAGGCGGACTCGAGTGTGTCCACTGTGATATTCGAGGAAGGTTTTGACGATATTATTTAATTATTTCTACATGTGCATTCAATAAAAATAAGTGCATATTTATTTCATTCCCTTCATCGAGTGTAAATTAGTTGTTGCGGTAGACGGTTCCCCATCCAACAACTACCCAGATCCAACGTCGCTCGGCTGAGTTATGATAAAAAGAAATTATTTATATTAAAAATATTTGTTTTCATGAGTAACACTTCCATGTACAGGGTGTCTCAATATACATGCAACCCATGTCACTGCTAATAATTCTGCCAATATTAATGTTCTCGTTCTATTTTTTCAGATTTGAAGAGAGGAGACGATAACAACTAATAATTATCAATCAAAATGCCTTGGACAAAGGAGGAAATTTTTTTTGCGTCACTACTTATTTGGAAACGAAATCATTCAAAACTGTGCAAGCGAAATTTCGCAGGAAGTTCAACTTCAACAATTATCCCCAGAAAAGCCAAATTTATCGTTGGGCACACAATTTCAAGCCACAGGATCAGTAAACAATCTCAACAAGAAAGCAGAAACACCCAGATCTGGCAGGAAGGTGACTGCAAGATCTCCTGACAATGTGAATGCGGTGAGAGATTCTGTCGGAAGGAGTCCGAAAAAGTCAATCCGAAGACGTTGCCAAGATCTGGGTCTTTCACGTGGGTCAGTGCAAAGAATCTTGATCAAGGATCTTCAGCTGTACCCATACAGGATCCAGATCAAGCATAAACTCACACCAGCTGACATGGCAAAACGTGTTGTGATGTGCCGGTGGTTCGAGAACAAGATCGAAGAGGATCCTGACTTTCTTGATGTTTGGTTCAGCGACGAAGCACACTTCTTGCTCAGTGGGTATGTCAATAGCAAGAACAATGTGTTCTGGGGCACACAAGCCCCAGACGAGGTGCTTCAGAGGCCCTTGCACTCTGTGCAGGGTGTCAGGGTGATTGACAACTTCGCTCGTCGGCTTCAAGTGTGTCTGCAGCGCAACGGCGGTCATTTGGAACATGTGCTCTAATAAATGTATCCTTTGATCTAGAGACCTCAAATCTTCAGTTTTTAATTATCATCATATCAGCTTCCAGGAAATGTAATCTTTTTTGGAGTTTATTTTCTGAGTAATAAATTATTATCATGTCAATGGGTTCCATCTATTTTGAGACACCTGGTACATGCGAATGAAGTAATGTTTTTTATTTAATTCATATTAGATGCGTCGGTTAGTGTAAGACATAACTGCTCAGAATTTTTCAGAGATGGTTTTAAAGTGCTGACGATATTAATTAAATCTACATGCGTATTAAATAAAAATATGCTCGGATGAGTTATGATAAAAAGAAATTATTTATATTAAAAATATAGGCAGCGTATCTCCCCATCCGTAATATAAGGTGGCTTTACGCGAGTTATGACAAAAGTCGAAAATATGGGAGACATCATGATTTGTGTAAGGGGTGTCTCGAGTTTGCGGATGATGTAGTGAGACATTGTAAAGAATGTCACATGATATGTGAACAGTGTAAAAGCACCAAATGTGAAAGCCGTGTAGTTGAAGCTGAGAAGACTGTGGTGTGTAGACGCACATTCTTCACACCCTTCGACGAGTTGGTTGTTGCGGAGGGCGGTCTCCCATCCAACTACTACCCAGATCCAACGTTGCTTAACATCGCTGCTCGGATGAGTTATGATAAAAAGAAATTATTTATATTAAAAATATAGGTTATCATTGGCTTGTTCATCTGTCTCTACAAGGAAACTAAATATAACTTAATTCTGATTTTCCTTTTCTTTTTCGTAAAATTGTTTTAATTCACTAAGGTGAAAAGCGCGTAATATTTTTTCTGTTTTTGAAACGCATGAAAAGTTTACCAAAACAAAATAGACATATATATATATATATATATATATATATATATATATATATATATATATATATATATATATGTGTGTCCCACACTTCCTGACAAAAAACTGTGCATGCGCGCGCGCGCAAAGTGAACCGAAAACATTATAGCAATGCTCCTTGAAATCTTTTTCGCGATATAATTTACATGATCACTCCATTGCAGATTCTTATCTAGCATTACACCAAGAAATTATGTTACAGTACACTCCTTTATGACGATTTCATTAACATTAAATTCATGAAGATATACATTTCTTTTATTAGTAAAATCATGAAATTTGTTTTACTGGTATTTAAGAAGAGTTTATTGATATCTATTTCTTTGTTCTCCTTAGCTATATTTACATTTTCCATAAGATTAAAAATAGCCATTTCCGTTGTTCTATTATTACAGAATCGAGTGAAGGAATTGCCGAGGCAGAGAGGTTAATTTGACCTAGAATCCTTTCAAAAGGTCTCAGGGTGAACACGTGTGATTCGTTGTGCTCCACGGAGATGAAAAAATGCATTGGTTTCCGGTGTGTGTTTGTGCGCGCGCACACACACGAGTGGTTCATTCGTTTATTATACGTATATACAAGCACAGATGGGGTGGGGGGAATGAGGGAGGACGAACGTGTGTTTTGAATTTTCCCATATCTTCCTCTGACAAAAATCTGTTAATTTTGAAAAATGCACAATAATGATAATGATAATACCGGGTGTCCGAGAATTATCTGTACAATTTTTTGCTGTTATTAAAAGTCAACCATGAAGTGTAAAAATTCCGGTGTTGTCCCATTTTACAGAGAATCTCTGTTTTTTCTGATACCACGTTTTGACAAGTTTTTTAGAAATGTACGCGGGTGACAGACATTGATGATTTAAAAGCAAGAATCACAGCTGCTATTGAGCGAATTGATGTGGATATGCTGCAGCGTACATGGCAACATTTGGAGTATCGATTGGATGTTTTGCGAATCACTAATGATGCACATATCGAATGTTTGTAACAACGTTACTTTAATAAAAGAAACTTTTGAAAATACAGATTCTAAATAATCTTGTTTAAGAATTTTACGTGTTATCAAGAATTTTATTAAAAGATGAAATTGTACAGATAATGTTCGGACACACTGGAATTTCTAAAAAACTTGTCAAAACTTGGTATCAGAAAAAAACTTAATGAGATTCTCTGTAAAATGGGACAACACTGGAATTTCTACACTTCATGGTTCTTTTAATAACAGCCAAAAATTGTACAGATAATTCTCGGACACCCTGTATACCTTTCCATTTCTATTCATTCATTTCAATAAACTAAGAAGCTGATGCCATACAAGTTTGCAAGAGAAATAACCAGCGCCTTTATAAAATCATTTAATTAAAAGTCAAAGGCACGGAAAGCTAGAAGAGCAAATTCGCACCAAAATACTTCGCGAGCGCTCGCCCCTTTCAAAAGGCCTCGGACAAACACGTGTGTTTCGCGTGCGTTTAATGATTAATTTCTTATATTGAGTAATTAATTTCTTATAATAAATGATTCTCTTAAAAGGAGAAAATTCATTTGTTTTTAATTAATATACTTTTAACTTCATTTGAATTAAATTAATACACGTTTGGTATTTTTTTTGTCTGATTTTCATAATATATACAGAGGCGTGTGTGTGTGTGTGTGTGTGTGTGTGTGTGTGTGTGTGTGTACACGAGTGGTTCATTCGTTTATTATATATACAAGCACAGATGGGGTGGGGGCTTTGGGGAGGAGGGTCGTGTGCTTTTGAATTGTTTCGCAAATTTTCTTTTCGCTTCGTTATTCGTGACTTAAATATTTATACTAAAAATTAAGTGTGTAAAGGTTTAAATTATTTATTTAATAAACATAATTTAATTGGATTCATCGATTAACTACCATCATATATTGTGGTATTTTGAATAATATTGTTTAATTTAATAAATATTGCTATCTGGCAACTGAATACATGACGCTATCTGGCAACATGGCGGATTAGAGGTTTATAAAAGACCGAGAAGCTGATGACGGAGCAATTGCAAGCTCGGCTCCCAGCCGAGCAAGGACTTCTGGTCCTATCTCTTTCTGGCCCTTTTGGAAAACCCCTGAGGCCTCTTAGGTTAGGTAAACGAAAATAGCTTGGGGGAGGAGAATGCCTCCAAGTTGCATCTCTCTCTCTCTCTCTCTCTCTGGATGTAGTAAACTTTATACTTGGGGTGTGACAGCCCTCCGGTCCCGAGTCGTGGGATTCTAGAGGAACTGGCTGCCAGTTCCTTTAGGTTCTCTCTCTCTTTCGGGAGGGCGGGTGAAGTATTTTGCACAATCCGTCCCGTGGGTTACTAGGACCCCATCCCATCCCTACTCTGTCCTTTTAGCTTACGTTAAGGTTGTTCTCCTCTGACTGCAAAAAAAAAAAAAAAAAAAAAAAGTCTTTCTCTTCTTTTACTATTAGGACCCTACTGCTACCTCATGCGTGGGAAGAGAGGCTTTGGAACCTCTATAAATAACACCATTTAACGCTCGTAGGTTGTGAGAGACTGGGATGGAGGGGTCCCAGGCGTAGGGGCGCGATGAATGGAGTGTGGCTAGTGCCCCGTTAAGCCCATTCCTAACGCGTAATGGCCTGACCAGCCCCCTGCGACCGTTCTTTGGTGACCAATTGATGGTGCTTGGCTGTACTGCTCTGAGGTGAGAGAGCTTTACTGCCCAGCTGGCTGCCAGGCCAGCGTAAAGTCTCGGGCGTAGCCTCTGGGTCTGGTGGGATATCCCTTGAACACTGGATTCTAAGAGTCTGGCCGCTTGTGAGTGACTAGTAAGACTTAGTAAGGGGCTGCATCTCGCTGTCGCTCCTGGCGGAAAATCCGTGACGCCTGCGTCGCGAGTGTTTGTCAGTTGGTAGCTGCGACACGTTTGGGACTGTCCGGCCCTGGGGAGACCTTTGGTCGGTGCGGCAGCAGGAGAGGTGTAGTCTTCTGGAAGGGATGAACGTCACTTGCAAATAGGTGGATGCGTCTACGCGCGGGAAGAATTCACCCCCCCCCCCTTTTTATATACTGGTCAGAACGTTTTTGAGATTTTCATTGCTAGAACGCTTTATCTTATTCAGAGTATTCAGAATTTGAAAAAAAAAAAAAGTTACAATGACTGGACCGCAGAAATTGAAGGAATGTGAAGTGTGAAGTGAACCAGTGGGTGACGAACTTCAAAGAAGCTTGCTTCGAGAAGATCAACCACTCCAGCATGTGCCGCTTTTGCGAACTCATGCGGTTTTACGAGAAGCTAGAGGAGAGGGTCCGGCGGCTCGAGTCGTCCAGACCGGCTGTTGGAGGTGCGGCAGTCACTGACGAGGCTGCACTGCCGCCTAACCCGGAGCTCATTCAGGATAGGATAGCTGCCGTGGAAAGGCGGTCCAGCGATGGAATGGACAGATCTCGGGACCGCGGAGAAAGGGTAGAGGTGCAACCGGGGGCCAGGGTCCTAAATCAGTGTCAGGAATCGCCAGCGACCCACGTGGAATGCTTGGAAACGCGGCGTAAGGTGGAGGGCGCAAAGAAGGGGTGATAGAGAAGGGTGGGAAGGGGCCGATGAAGAAAAAGGGTGGGAAGGGGCCTACTGATGGCCCAAAGAAACCGAAGGATGTAGCTACCGGTCGGGGTGGGTCGGGTGGTGTAACTGCGTGTATGGGTGGCGACGGGTTTCGAAAGGTCTCAGGCAAGAAGGCTGCGAAGCCGAAGCCTGAGACCCCAGTTGCCCCTGTCAGGACCTCTAACCGCTTTAGTCTCCTGTGCTCGAAGGAGGAAGACACCGTTTTGATTGGGGACTCACAGATCAGGGGCCAGGAGAAGTACTTTGCTTCTGCAAACCGGGATGGGAGGAAGGTAAGGTGCTTACCTGGGCGGGGAACGGCGCACTTAAGGAAGGAGGTAGAGAAGGTGCGCGTGGCTAGTCGGAGGACTGCGATCGTTGTCCACGCTGGTGGCAACGACCTGTTCCTCAAAGGCGGTAGGGTAGGTTTCAGAGGGATCATCACCGAGATCATGTCTCTTGCGGATGATCTAAAACTGAAGACAGACAGGGGAATGTTAATGGGAATTTTACCGCGAATGAATGCCAGTGACCACGCACTCAGTAAGGTCATTGGCATCAACGAGAGGGTGCAAGACTTGTGCGTCCCGCTGGGCGTGAGGTTTATTGACCCCTTCGACGCATTTTCAGGTAGGTGGGACCTTTACCAGAGAGATGGTGTCCACCTCAATAACAAGGGTAAAGGTGTGCTAGGCGCGCTGCTCGACCGGCACCTATACAGAATGGTGAGGTCGAGTCCGGGGAGAGATGATGGGCCCCCACCGGGGAGGGATGATGAGCCGGTGGCGGACGTACCTTCAACTGAAGGGTGCGTCCAGGTACAGGTGGGTGACCCTCCTCCTACGTTGGAGGGGGCTCAGGCTCCTGCGGAAGTTGCCCCCTCGTTAGTGAGGGGCTCTTCAACTCCCGACAGCCCTGGCTGTTCGGGAAACGGGTCGTGCTAGGGGGCGGTCAGAATAGGGGAAGCTCCCTCCGTGCAATGCTTTTTAATGCTAGGTCGATCAGGAACAAGTTTGCGAGCTACGGGCGCTCTTAGCATCAGAATACCAGGATATCGTTGCTATCACCGAGTCCTGGATTCATACTGATCGTAGGGACTACGTTGGGGAGTTCGAAATTCCCGGGTATAGAATGTTTCGCAAAGACCGCACCCGTGGGGAGGGGGGTGGGGTACTAATATACGTCAGAGACACGTTGAGTCCGGTTGACTGCCAGTTCCGGTCGGAACGGGAGCTGCTTGGCGTCGATCTGAACGTGGGAGGGACGAACTATAGGTTAATCTTGGTGTACAGACCTCCGCATCTCCTCCTCGAGGAGGATACAGCCCTGTACACCGAACTCAGTAGCCTGCTAGGGGATAGGGTGTGTGTAGTTTTAGGAGACTTCAACTGTCGCGGCATAAAGTGGGAAAACAGGACTGCCGATGCTGAAGGGAGGAGGCTAGTTGACTTTGCTGATGAGAACTTCCTCACTCAGTGGGTCAACGAGCCTACACGAGGCGAAAGCGTTCTAGACTTAGTATTCACGACCGAAGACAACCTCGTCACTGGCCTCACCGTTGACGAATCATTGGGCGGGAGTGATCACGGTCTTATTAGGTTCCGTGTGTGCGTCCCTCGGGTGAAGCGTAGTAACTCGAGAGGCAGTAAGCTCGATCTCCGGCGGGCGAACTTTGTTAGCCTCAGGGATAGCGTAGGAGAGATGGGGTTAGAGGTTGGCGGCGATGTTGAGGGAGTGTGGAGTGCATTCCGGGACGAGTTTATGGTGCTGCAGTCTGCTGCCATACCCTCAAAACCGGTCACCCCTGCTTCAACGCAGCCTAAGTGGTTCAATCGTGACATCGCTTCGGCTATCCGAAATAGGAAAGTAGCGTATAGGAGGGCGAAGGCCAATCGTTCCCACGAGAACACTGAAGCGTATGTCCGCCTGTGTAGGGAAGTGAAGGCGAAGGTTAGGCTAGCGAAACGTAACGAAGAACTACGGGTGGCAAGCCTCTGCAAGGGGAACCCTAAGGATTCTTCAGTTATGTTAATAGTAGAAAGCCCATTAGAAGCATGAAGTCCGTTAAAGGACAAGCGGCGTTCTGCGGACCTCCGACGCGGACATCGCTAATGTGCTTAATGAGTACTTTGCGGGAGTGTTCACCAGGGAGGATACCCGCGTCATCCCCGAGCCAGGCGTGAGGCACGAAGGTGCTGGCCTGGATAGTGTTAGATGTACCGCGACAGTCGTTGCCGATAGAATAGACAAACTGAGCGCGTTTAAGGCTCCTGGGCCAGACCAGTTTCTCCCCAGAGTGTTGCGAGAAGTGCGCGACCAGGTGGCTCCCCACCTGGCTACAGTCTTCAACAAATCGTTGGAGATGGGCCAGGTGCCTGGTGACTGGAGGGAAGCCAACGTGACCCCTATCTTTAAGAAAGGGGATCACGAAAGTCCAGGGAACTATCGTCCCATTAGTCTCACTTCAGTTGTAGGTAAATTATTAGAAGGGATAATAGCGATAGGATCGTTGACCATTTGGATTCCTACAAGCTGCTTGGGGACTCCCAACATGGGTTTAGACGGCATAGGTCGTGTCTCACCAACTTGCTCGAGTTTTTCCACGTCATGTTGAGTGAGTACGATAAGAGTAGGGCGATTGATATACTTTATCTCGACTTTCAGAAAGCCTTTGATAAGGTACCTCACCGCCGGCTAATGGCGAAAGTGCGCGCGCTGGGTATCGGTGGGGAAATAGGTAGGTGGATTGAAAACTGGCTGAGGAATAGGCGGCAGAGGGTGGTAATTAAAGGGGCTAGTTCGGGTTGGGCCTCGGTCACTAGTGGGGTTCCTCAGGGTTCCGTTTTGGGGCCACTGTTGTTTATCATTTACATAAATGATATCGACGGTGGCATCGTCAGTCGGATCGCCAAATTCGCTGATGACACCAAGCTTGGGGCCAATGTTGGGACGCCCGAAGCGATCGAGGAACTGCGTGCGGACCTAGGTAGGATAGGAGAGTGGTCCGAAAAATGGCAAATGCCGTTTAACTTGGGTAAATGCAAAGTGATGCACATTGGCTACGCCAATCCCAAGTCGGACTACTCGATGTTGGGTAGTAATATCGAGGTGACTGATTTAGAAAAGGACTTGGGTGTGCTAATTAGCAGCGACCTTAAGTTTACGAAACAGTGTGTAGAGGTGGAAAAGAAAGCCCAGAAACTATTGGGTTATATCAGGAGGCAATTTCAGTTTCGGAACAAGGAGATTGTGCTCTCACTGTACAATTCCCTTGTTCGGCCGCACCTGGAGTATGCTGTGCAGTTCTGGTCGCCCACCCTCAGGAAAGATATTGAGAGGCTGGAGCGAGTGCAGGCGAGGGCCACAAAGTTAATCCCTTCCGTTAGGCATATGGGCTACAATCGACGGTTACGCGCCCTGAACTTGTTTTCGCTTGAAACTCGGAGGCTGCGCGGTCAACTGATCGAGGTTTTCAAGCTCTTACGCGGGTTCAACGATGTCGATTTTAGAAGTATGTTTAGTTTAAATGATAACCCAACTCGCAACAATGGTTGGAAGTTGGATTTGAAACGGTTTAGGACTAGTGTGTGTGGGAATTACTTTACGTATAAGATCTGTGACACATGGAACAGGTTACCTTCGGAAGTTGTGAACAGTTCCTCTGTGGATCAGTTCAAGAAAAGGGTAGACGAAATCTTGCACACTATTTGAGTGTGTAAAGACATTTAGGACCTCAGTCTGCGGAAATTTCTTTTCCTATAAAATAGTTAATATCTGGAACCAACTTCCCTCAGAGGTTGTTTCCAGTCAAAGTGTAAATGTGTTTAAAAATAGGCTAGACAAAGTACTGAATACTCTCATGTGAGCAAACTAAATATAGAGCTATTTATATATTCTCCACTTTCCTGTAAAATTTCCTTGGCTACTTTTCCAGGGTCAAGGTATTTTCTTCAACCTTTTTCCGTACCTGCCTCTGGCAGGGAGGGAGCGGAGAGAGCCTTCTACTTTTCTATCCAGTTTTCTACTACTGCTAGGATAGTTGAAAGAAAAATAAACTTTTACAAAATTTTCCCTGGCACCTCTTCGGTATGGGCCGCAAGGCCTTTTGAGAGTTCTCTCTCTCTCTCTCTCTCTCTCTCTCTCTCTCTCTCTCGTGTACCCCTCCCCCCCCTTGGCTCAGCCAACTGGCTGATTAGGAGCCTATAAAACAACGCCTACTCGGCTGAAGTCTTAATATGCACTTGGCTCCTGCCAGGTGAACACCTCTCCTCCTTTCTGGCCCTTTGGGGAGAACTCCGCCTCCAAGTTGCATGCCCATTGCAACCCCATTTTTGGGTTGGCAACAAACGCATCTTTGGGGGGAAAAAAAATTTTTTACCCAAGGAGGATGGGGCCCCGAAAGGGGCCCTCAAGGGGCAAATGCCCTTCATTAAGGACGGTGAGACCCCACAAATGGGGTGAGGAACTTAAGGGGGCCCCCTCATACAGAAGGCGAAGGCCTTCAGGGTGCCCCTCCAGGGACAGGATTTCAGAGCACCCCAACTTCCTCTCCCTTTTTGCTATCATACTACTGTCATACACAAACAATTAAGCCTTTTTTATTTATATCAAAATAATATTGATTTTTATATAAAAAATAAAGAAATTCACTGTTTTGTCTTAAAATTTCAATTCTGCATTTAAACAGTTTTACGCCACGGTTGTACGAACATGAACGCAAATATTTAAGGAAAGCCTATTTCGTGTACGATTTACATAAAATCTATTTTGTATTATCTGATTATATTTATAGTTTAAAACAAAGTATTTTATCTTTCCTTTGGCTTATTACAGTTCAAAACCATCACGCACAATATGATTCCCAAAATCCAAACAATCCAGACAACGAACTTGGAAATCTGCACGACTGGTGGGTATCATTGCTTTAACCTATTTTAAATGCATATTTCCTATTTTAATTAAGACATACAATTTACACTTACAATTAATTATAAGCTCGCTTCTGGATTGAATTTTTAACGAAGTAACGAATAAAATTAATTAATTTTGATTTTCAGAAATTAATAAAATTAGATAACTTTTAATAATTTATTTTAATTAAACAATAAATGGTCTATTGGCTTTTAACACTGTAATTACTTTATCACCAAACATTACCGTAAATAACTAAATTGCCTTCCATTTTCAGTCAAGGATTAGTCTTCAGAATAAAGTGTGCACCAATTGTCACACACTAAACACGACCCTGTGGCGGAGGAACTCAAATAGGGACCTAGTTTGTAATGCATGTGGTTTGTATGAGAAATTACATTCTGTGAACAGGCCAATGAGGATTTGAAACAAAATAATTCGGGTAAGATACGAAAGCCACTTATTTGAGTATATATTACTTTGCTTAATCATAAAATTTAGGAATGGATAAGTCTTCTCTACAAACATAATTCGATATTTGAATAAAAAAATTGTGGTTCAGAATTAAGTTAATTAGAATGTTCGTTTCCTTATTTATTAGTTATTTTAATGAAAATAGTACAAAAATATTTCGTTATCTTTCAGCGTCGAAACAGGAATAAAAAACCAACAGTGTCATCCTCCTCTTCGTCAACAACAGCCTCCCTCTTCGCCACTACTTCAGCGTCGTTACCACAGGGATCCTCGTCTTCGGCGTCCTTCTGACATGGATGGTCAGCGTCATCCATACCGTGGTCAACAGCAACTCCTGCGCAGCATACAACGTTGCAGCAGTCCCTGACGTCATCGTACTGTGCACCTCTTCAGTACAACGACCTTCAAAGTAATGTTGGTAAGTGTCGCCCTTGACACTTGTCATTGGCTCATGAGAAAGTTATTCACTTCTTTATATGCTCCATGTTCAAAAAGGTGTTGAGGTTAAATTAAATAATGGATAAATATTGGTTATCATATGATATTACACTACTAAAATTGTCGTTTAATTTCATTTAAATTACTCATTTCGAAACTTTCAGAAATATCGCGTCTGGCGAGTCATTAGGAGAGGGATACTATGGCGCTCAGAATGGTACTCGATCAACTCCACGTATCCCCTTCTCTCTCCCCAACAATGTTTCCGATGAAGACGAAACAACGGCAGACTTTCTTGACCGCGTCTCCCAAATGGCGCACATGGCGTGTAACTAACAACTTCGCGGGACACCCCTTCCTTAAAATGGTATCGCAATCGCCTGAACGGACCAAGCGACCAAATTAGCCCAACCAAGGAGACAGCCGGCGGGATCGACCCACAGCCTCACTGCTCAGAGTCCGCCATGCACCACAGCTACTCAGGTACCGGATGCCCTAAATTATTCCACTTTTATTCTTGTTATATTATTGAACTACTTATGCTGAATATTAGTCATTCGTAATTGTATTACTTCCGTACAGTAACAATTAAGAGTATTTTTCCCAATTCGTATTTAATTTGATATTCAATCAAAGCAGCAGAGATATTATTTAAGAGAAAATTACTTTATTAAATTTCAATAGTAATAATTTCTACATTTCTTAACTTTTTGAACAGAATTGCACCTCGGATCAAGGTTCACAGCGAATCTTAAGCTATTTCCTTGACTTTGTTGAAATACAAAAGGGAATTTTTCAGGTACTTACTCCCCCACCGCTCCAAACACAACTTTGTTTTCCTTTTATAAGTGCCATTTCTCTACAGACTGATGATGATTCCACACATCATAAAAGTTACTACTTCGGAATCGTTGAAGAAAATTATCTAATCTGCCATAGCCTATCGTTCTTTACGGTCATGTTAATTCCTTGACCATCCAATTTTTTGGTTTCCCCGAAATTTCGCAGCAAAATTATTTTCCCTGACTTTCCACGTCACAATGAATCCTGCAGATGTATTAAATTTTTCCCAAACAATTTGTGTAGGATAATTTCTTTGAGAATTTTATTTTTCAAAGTTAAATTTTCATAGTAAAATTTAATCTTGAAATGGAAATACATTTTCAGACTATACAATTTAATTTGAAGCTCTCTATTAAATTTTAAAAGTTCATTACAAAAAATCTCAACATGGTGAAATTCTTGGGGGGGGGGGGGGGGGGGGGTCCCTAATTCTTTGGCTGGGGGAAGGGGTGGAGAATACTGTGGCCGTCAGTTGTAGGGGAGTATTTCATCCATTTTATAATGATTACATCTCATTCAATGCCATCCCAATTTCCATTTTGGGTCATGAAGTAGGAATTTCACATTTGGGAAAGTAGATGAATGGGAATTGTTTCGGATCAGCAAATAGAAAAGCTTATAAGTTAAACGTTTCAAATTCTAAATGATTCTTGTAATGGGTGCTATAAGGATATTACAAGTGCTCTGAAGATATTGTGGCCAACGAAAAGTGAAACTAATTTTCTTTTCAAATATTTCAGTAAAAATGGTGTAATTTCTTGCAATTCTTTATATTGTAAATTTACAAAACTATTATTTGCTTTGAAAATATAATTTCAGCTCTGATTTTTATCTATAATAAATAGTCGAAATAACATGAAATCATGTCTCCAATATTTCATTAAACTATTTTTATTACTTTAATACATACACTGTATTTGCATGGGATCCATTTGGTGTAGTCTTAACATTCGGATTAATTTTTATTTCAGAATATGGTGGTCAAAATATTACAGCCTAATTAACTTTACGGGATCAACTCCGCAACTTTCATTACCTTCACGTTCAGCACAGCGAGCCCAACTCTTGGATACTCATGAATGCTAAACTGCTGCGACCAACTGACCTTCGTGGAAACTAATGAATTATTTAACTGATAAATGAAGTTACATTTAATTAAAGCTTGAGTTATATTTACGAATGTGCAAGCTGATGATGGCTGTCTGAAAAGCCGATCCCTATTTTTAAATTCTTATTGCTCCTAAACTAAAGGAGATATCGCAACCGTCTTTCACTGCTTATAGTCCTAACCCTCATCATTTGTTACAGGTAAACTATGGCTTGAAATTAAACGAAGGAGCAGCAAAAATTACATCACGATATGAAGTATGGCAATCACTTCAGAAATATTTAGTTATATTTTTCTGCGTCGAAACAAAAAATATGGTCGTTGTCAACAGTAGCCTCCCTCTTTGTCACTTCAACGTCGTTACTACAGGGATTGTCATCGACATCAGCCTCCCTCTTCGTCACTTCTTCAGCGTCGTTACTACAGGGATCGTCATCGACATCCATACCGCAGTCAACAGCATTGTCTGTGCAGTACACAACATTCCAGTAGTCCCTCACGTCATCCTACTGTGTTACCTCCTCAGTACAATGCAAGTGAGTCACCTTTGGCACTTCTCACCCGATAGTGAGAAAATTATTCACTTGTTTATATGCTCCATGTAGAAAAACGTGTTTTTAAATTAAATATTCGATAATTATTGGTTATCAAGTGCAATTACAGTGGAATAATTTAAATGAAATTCAGCCTTTTAAATATATATGTAAAATGAGGATGCCAGTGGGCATCGAAACTGACGTGGAAATAAACTGTCTATTAGAGTGGCTTTTTATTATACGTTGAAAATCTTTTTCAGAAAGGATTGAGTTTGGCGATTCATTAGAGAGTGATCCTTTGGCAATCAGCATGGCACCCAGTCAACCCCAAGTGCAGTTTATTGAACGCTCTCCAAAATAGCGCACATGGCATGTAATGGAGAATTTCATGGAACATGCCTTCGTCAAAAGGGGATGGCTAAGCCTGACCATCAGCAGAGTAAGCGACCAACTAACCCCAACCAAGAGACAATGACCGGAAGCGAAACCACAGCCCCACTGCCGAGTCTACCATACACCCTAACTCCCGAGGTACCGGGCGACCTAAATTACTCCTTGGCTTATTACTGAACTTCTTAAATTCAATAGTAATTCTTAAGTGTATTACTTCCGTACCGTAACAAGTGATATTAAGTATTTTTCTAAATTCCAATTTGATAATTAATCAAACGAGTATAAAGGTTTATAATGAGAGAATTACAATTAACTTTCAATGGTAATAATTATGTAATTTCCCTCTTAATTTTTTAAGTAAATCGCATGTTTTTAAGTTTCTTAATTATTACTGTGGAATCATTTTTTATACTGGGGAGGGGGTGGTGGGGTCACTGCTAAATTTAGCTCTGTTGAAATGGAATATATTTTCAGAACAAATTTAAAATTGTTATAAAATCTCTTAACATCGTGAAATCTTAAAGGAGTCCCAATTCATTTAATTAAGAGGGGGGGGGGATACGGAGGCCCTCAGTTGTCGGGAATGTCAGGTTTATAAAAATATGTATTGTACTAAGTGACTTCAAGTTCTAAAAGAATGTTTGTAATGAGTACTATAACGATATTATAGGTTTACGAAGATACTGGTGCAGTAGTAAGGTTCAAATATACATTAAGTTTTACTTTGACCAAAAATTTCAATTGCATTAGGACTATTCCTATTTTGACAAATAGGAAATTAACTGCATTTATCATTGTCTATAATTTCCCAGATGAATTATTCATATTTTGATGAAGTACTTTGTTCCTAATTTTTGGGATTTAATTCCTCAGTTTCTCTGTTCTGCAAGATGTTACAGATTGTCGCCTTTAATTGTTAGCCATTTTTACTGGAATGCATTTTTTCACAAATTAAATTTCTGCGTGCCCGACATTCCGAACTGACGCTGATATCGATGTTATTGAAGAAATATCATGGTATTTCTGAAAGGATAAAACACGCATAAAAGTTCATATTGATGTACCCAGTACGCATAAATACTTTAAATTTATGTAAATACTTAATACCATGCAAATTTGTTTTTAAATACCAGTTACTCTAAACTGGAATTTAATTAAGTAATAAATACACATACACAACTTTGAAAATGGAATGTATTTACGATGGATTTAGGTTAAGTACATTTTTTAGTGTTATGTTTAGTAGTTTGGATTGCCTTTTGTGTGGATAGGAAGCCTCAAAGAGAATCGACAGAAAGACTACATAAGCATAATTATTTTTTCCTGTAACTGTTCCAAACTGTATTCTTGATTTGCAAAAAATGAGAAATACGCCCAATAATGGGAAAAAATATTTTTGCAAGCGATTTAAGAGTATTTGAAAAAACTAAATTATGTTGATGTACAGGGTGTCCCAGAATTAACTATATTTCAATGAAATGGACAAATTTTTTAAAAACACTTATTTATGTTATGTTTATGTGTTAATATGTAATAAATTTCTAAATTTTTTTATTAATTTTATTTCATAATTTTTTCATAGTTTTATTTTCATTCTCTTTCAGAACCCTATTAATAATGAATACACAAGACGCATCTTTGTTGTAACATCCCTTATCAAAGGAATGCAATGTAATGAAATCAGAAAAATTTACGAGAAGATTCCACAGAACCGGTCCTACAGACAAGCGATTCTCGTGAACTTGTGAACAAATTTAAAAGAACTGGATCCGTACACGACGAGTGGGAAGAGGACGCCCAAGGACAGCACGTAACAGTACCGAACAGGTACGACAATTGTTTGAGGATGAACCAACAACTTCGGTTAGGGAGGCCGGTCAAAGACTCAACATATCCAAGACAACAGTTCATAGAATCTTGCGTTCGACACTGATGAAAAAGGCTTATCACATTCAAGTACTGCATGCCCTAAATGAAGAGGATTATCCAAATCGAGCAGCAAGGTGTGCAGAAATTGTGGATCAAATCAAAAATGAAAGTTTATTGGATAACATCTTATTCAGTGATGAGGCGACTTTCCAACGTGTGGTAAAGTCAATCGACACAACTGTCGTATCTGGTCCAATGAAAGACCGTCTGAAGTCATAGAATGGCAGAGAGAGTCTCCAAAAGTTAACGTGTGGCTTGGAATGACCAAATCCAAAATTTATGGCCATTCTTCTTTGCGGAAGCAACTGTAACATGTACCGTCTACCTTGATATGCTTCAGCAGTTTCTCGAACACAGCTTCTTGATGATGGCATTCTTGATAATGTGTGTTTCAACAAGATGGAGCACCATGTCATTATGCTCTAATTGTTCGAGAATACCTCAACAGACGCCTTCCGAATCGGTGATTGGACGTGGAGGACCTCGACTTGGCATCCGCGTTCTCCGATTTGACACCTGGATTTCTTTGCATGGGGTTTCATAAAAACAAAGGTTTATCGCCAAAAGATTAATAGTTTAGCTGAACTTAAAGAACGCATCCAGTTGGCAGTGCGGGAGATAACACCTGAAATGCTTCAAAATGTGTTTCGCAGCGCTGAAGATAGATTTGAAATTTGCAGATACACAGACGGTGCACATGTTGAAACTTCTCAATAAAGTTTTGACTTATGATTTATAAATCATTTGTTTTTGTATCATTAATTTAGTAATAAACACAAAATTATGTCAGTTTTATTAAATTTGTCCGATTTCATTGAAATAGTTAATTCTGGGACACCCTGTATTTATAATTATAAACATTTATATACGCATTTAAATACCGTGAAAAATGACAAATACTAAAATACATATTTACTATATTTATAAATGCAAATACATTATACTGATTATGTTAAAACTGAATTTACATAAACTTAATTTTAATGCGAAGTTTTACTTTGCAGTCATGGAAGAGTCAGAATTTAAGTCAAATACGCATCGAGTGGCAATGTTGCCAACTTTTTTTTTTTTCCCCGAATTAATTTGACATAATTTTCGCAGGACCATTTGAAACTATTATATTAGTCTCCCTCGAGACTAAGTAACGCCTGGTTCGATCGCGTTAGCCAACCGAAATAAATTGGGCGAGGTGAACGAGACGAAGTTACAGTGGTCTTTGAATGAGTAGTATTTAATGTTAAAGAAGTGTACGAGAAACTCGCCGGCGATATTAACCTTTCATGCCGTATGGTCACTCAGTTGACCATCAAATTTATGAGGTTTTAGTCTTTCTGGAGATATCACAAGTGTTTTTTTGTGGCATGAAAAGAAACGAAAATCAGGTATGAAAGGATTAAGAGTCCCCCCGATGTAGATAGGCCACTAATAACAACGTATAAGCAAATTAATCCTGAATTAGTTCCTAACCACAAACTACTAAACGTGTTACTACTCATTAGTTTTTAAATACAGACTACAGAATAAATTTGAAAGCGGTGTTACCAGCTTTGATAAAAATGGTGACAATGTTAAAATGGATGCTACGAGGCTTTCGGCAAGTCCCTTTGAAAACTCTTCACTTAATGTTTTTGTAATTAAAAACAATACCGGTTCGGGAAATAGTAGTTCTAAGTTCTTTACTGACAAAAAATGATTCTGAACAGGAAAATTTCAAATTCAGTTTGTAAAGGCGCCTACCTTTGCTCGGTGCTAAGCGAAAACTAATGTCAACATGGCACTTCCCACAATACATTGCGGAGAAGCATTGTGTGGGTATTTACAGTGTGTCCGTAAAGTCATGGTGGGATTTTAAGTAGCTATATTTTGCAACGAAACATGATAATGAGATGAAACAATGCCAAATTAAGAACAACTCTCAGAGTTGTATCTTGTAGTAGTCTAGGCTAAGCTTAACCTTTATCTCGTAGTTAGTCTAGGCAGTTCCACATGCCTATGTTGAACATGAGCGTAATAGCCCGAAAGTTAATGTGTGGTGTGCTCTAGCACGAGATCGAGTGATTGGCCCATTTTTCTTCGCGGAACCCACTGTGACGTAACACAACTACCTCGCTATGTTGGACATTTTGCAGTACCCCAATTTATTGACAATAAGGTCATCTTCAGCAAGATGGTGCTCCTCCGCACTATGCCAACGTTGTTCTAGAATTCTTAATGAAAAATTTCCACAGTGATGGATAGGAAGAGGAGGATGAAGCCATGGCCTCCACGCTCTCCGGACCTGACACCTTTGGACTTTATTTGTGGGGTTACGTAAGCAAAGGTGTACAGGTGTACCCATTAGGGATATTCATCATTCACGAGCGAATCACGGAAGCTATCGCATCGTCACTCCTGAGTTCTTGGGCGTGTGTGCTGGAATTGAATCACCGCCTAGATGTCTGCAGGGCTACAAGAGGAGCCTGTATCGAACTACGTTAAATAAAGTTATTCTTTTAGAGTTGTTCTTCAATTGCCTTTTTTTCATCTCTATCATGTTTCGTTGCAATAATATAGCTATCTAAAATCCCACATGACTTTACGGACACACTGTACATTCCATTTTCAGTGTTTATTATGTTTTTAGTAGTTGAGGCTTCCTATCCGCAACAAAGGCAATCCAAAGAGACGCAACAGAGACTACATAAATCATAACAGTACAGTTTGGAACAGTTACAGGAAAATATTAAATCTTTATTTGCAAAAAAAATGAAAACCCATACGCCAATAATAGTAAAAAAAAGATCGGAAGCGTATTTAAAAAAGTATTTGAAGACCTGTATTTATAATTACCAAATACATCCACAATTATTTAAATACAGCATTTAAATACCCTGAAAAATATTATAATACAGTATTTAATGTATTTAATATTTATCAAATACAGTACTGTCAATATCTGAATGTATTGAATTTATTAAAAAAAAACTTAATTTTAATGCGACATTTTAGTTTGCAGTCATGGAAGAGATGAGAACGAAAGTCAAATACGCATCAAGTGGCATTAACAACTTTGTTCTTTCGGATTTAATTTGAGATATACTTCGAAAGACCACTTTAAAGCTATTATATTCGTCTCCCTCTAGGCCAAGTAACGCAGTTCGATCGCGTTAGCTCAACCGAATAAATTGGGCGAGGTTGAACGAGACGAAGTTATTAGTCTTTGAATGAGTAATATTTGATGTTAATGAGTGTACGGGAAAACTCGCCGGCGATATTAAAAGTGTCCCGATGTAGATAGGCACTAATAATAACGTATGGGCAAATTAATCCTGAATTAGTTCCTAACCAAAAACTACTAAGCGTGTACTACTAATTAGTATAAATACCGAACTACAGAATAAATTTTGAAAGCGGTGTTATCAGCTAAAGTAGGGGTGGGGGGTTTTGTCCGGGGAAAGTATTCCCGGATAAATGGTAGAAAACCAGAGTGCGAGAGGCTCAACCTTAACTCGTAATAACGACCTGAAAGAAACTCAAACACTTCACTCAGAACCACACCCGGAGAATGAATTAATAGCTTCGAAAATGGCAAGTAAGACCAAATATCCCAAATGCCTGGTCGAGTCCTTACCGATATTGAACTCTGACGAATACTCGACACGAGGTTACCACCCAAAGGTATAAACTTTTAATAATAAACAATGGCTCTCCGATTTCTAATAAAAATCGTGGAAATAAATCTCAATAGTAATAATAAAAAACTAGGAATCAATACGAGTTGAAATAAACCTGAGATATATAAATATACTTTGAAGTTATAAACAAAGTAAGCTATTTTTTAAATTTAACCTTATACCTTAAGGACTTACCGACAACTAAATACACGGTGAATATACGATTCACCAAATACAAAAACCTATATTGTAATGCATTTAGGCTAACGCGATGGTAGTTTATAATGCGATGTAAGCTCACTTTGAACTAGCAACGTGGGCTAACCTCTTAATTCCAATACGTAACAAAAAATAAGCTAACTACAAATAAATGTTAAATAATCAAATTCTTAATCAAGACAATTAACAATTCAGATTATGTACAATCAAATCCGAAGACCAACGCTCACTAAAAGCCGGTAAGCTGAAAAGTCTGTTGCAGGTTTCAAAGACAACCTTTCAAATAATTCAAATAAATTAAACTCGAGAGTATAAAATTTAAAAACTGGAAAACGTGATGGTTTTAACCAAATAAAACAATTTAATAGCAAAGTTGGCTGCACAAAAGCAACAAAGTATATATCCAAAATTTGAACCTTCTCGCTCGCCAACCACGACAGCGTTCATCGTATGATTTCAAAAGGTTGGCAGCATGTTTTATGTTGCCGGTTTCTATGGCGATGTTGAGCGAGCCCACAAACAATATTGCATTAAATGTGTGTGTGTGTGTGTGTGTGTGTGTGTGTGTGTGTGTGTGTGGTGTGTGTGCATACACTATTTCAAAAATATTCGGACACGCATACTTTCAACCAACTTCCGGTAGGCGTCTATCGAAATACTCATCCATTCCTCTTGCAAAGCCGCTCCCAGAGATGGTTTGGAAGAAGGCCGATTTGGCCGAAGTCTGATGCGGCGCTCCAATTCTTCCCAAAGGTGTTCAGTGGGGTTAAGGTCGGGACTCTGAGCCGGCCAGTCCAACTTCTCGACATTGTTATCCATAAACCAGTCCTATATGCACTTTGCGGTATGACATGGAGCATTGTCGTGCTGATACTGGCAGGGCCCATTACCATAGTACTGCCAGAGCGTAGGGAGCGCAGAATTATCCAAAATATCCAGATACATCTTGGACTTCATGGTTTCCGGCACGACAACTAACGGACCAAGTCCCATCCAGCTGAAACAGCCCCATACAATCACAACCTCCACCGAACTTTACAGTTCGGCGTTCTGCATTTCTGGCGGTGATATTGGACTTGTGCGCAGCTGCCCTGCCATGAAATCCAAGTCTATGCAGCTCCCGACGAACAGTTGACGTGCTGACAAATGTTTCCATGGCCTGTTGCACCTCCGCCGTGATGTTTGCCGCAGACGACGTGCGTGAGGTACGAACACTCCTCTGTAAGACTCTTCGACTACGCTCAGTGAGTTTGTGAGGCCGTCCAGACCATTTTTTTTTTTTTTTTGTTGTAATGGCACCTTCAGCCTTCTATCTTTGAATAACATCCGCTACAGTACATTTCGGAATGTTCAGACGGCTCGCAGTTGCGTGCACAGAAAGGTTACTTATGTGGCATCCAACCACCATCCCACATTGAAAGTATAAGTTCGGCTCCACGTGGCATACTGGCGTCTAATCCACTGCTACTGCCCAGGCAGACATACAGGCTTTATATTGAGGACTTTCCAAGCCACTGCGCATGCGCTAGTCCACAATACGTAATTGTGGCGGGGTGTCCGAATACTTTTAGTAATATAGTGTATTTGTTAAAAGTATAATTCGCGAACCTATCCAAATACTTTTGGACACATGGTGCGCGAACCAATCAGCAGTCGAGAAATTTTACTTCCTCCCGCGTGCTATATTTCCTCTGAATAAGGGCTCGTTTTTCATAAAATTCGAGTACTTGGAGAACAGCTGATTGTGGTGGCGTCAGCTCGCTCTTGGAAAAACCAGATGGTAACAACTCTGCGCGCGCGCGCGCGCGCGCGCACACAACAATATATATATATGTTACGCCCCGTTTGTGTAATTGCCTATTTCATGAAATGGGCAACTTACTGCCCATTACATGAAATGGGCATTTATATTGCCCAGTTCGTGAAATGGCCAATCACGTGTATGACTTAAAATCTTATACAATTCTACAAATGGGCAAGCAAAATTCCGCCCATTTCACGAACTAGGCAATAAAAATGCCCACTTCATGTAATGGGTAGTAAGATGCCCATTTGCAACACCTAAACATTGCCAGTACGAGAAAATGCTGTTGAAACACCTGCACCACCACCGCTGGAGCCAGACCACTGGCCTGCGCATGAACCAGACGTGCACCAAGTATCACATAAGGACTTATCACAAGACGATGCTGCTGTACACGCTGCTGTACTTGCACGGCAAAAAGCTCATGAGGGCATAGTGCTACAAGCAGAAAATGTTGACGAAGTAAAAAAACCGTTGCCAGTGGTCGTCGTTGGTCATAATGTGGTAGTTACAGTATCTCAATTTGATCGTAGTAAAGGTAATCCTCCTAATACAATAGGTATAATTCTTGCTAAGGACGACGGTGGCTGCACAGTAGGAACAAAAGTCGGAGTAATAAATGGTAAACTTTCAAGGAATCAGTTTCAGGAAATATCACTAGATTTAAGACCAGTATAGTGAACAGATTCAAACTAAGCATTTGCGAAATTGTTAAACTACAAAGTGTTTGTGGAGGACAAAGGTTCAGGAGGTGCCATTGTAGAAGTAAGTCTAACTAAACGATGTTATGTTTGTAAAATAATCTTCGTTGCAACAGCGCCTGTCACAGTCACAAATCGTATGAGAATGTAACTAATCATTATCACTTGCCTTCTTTTTAATGTTTACTTTTTTAATAAATGATTCAGTCGAAATTTTAATTTTCCTTCATACAGATGCCCATTTCATGAAATGGGCAAGCAAAATTCTGCCCATTTTATGAACTCGGCAATTATATTGCCCAGTTCATGAATTGGGCAATTATACAAACGGAGCGTAACACACACACAATATATATATATATATATATATATATATATATACACCGGCACAGTTAGATTCCCGGCGACGGCAGGTGGCGCACAGCTCACCCAGCTATGCATCGTTCCATACAATAATATTACTTAGTAGATCAGTGGTTATGACGCTGGGCTGCTGCTGCTCGGGAAATAGAGAGATGAAATCCAGTAAGGACCTCGTATTTTCTGACCACCCGTGGTGGACCGAAGTTCGGATTCCCTTTAAAAAGTCTTCATACGGACAAGTTAAGTCGCAGGTCTAGGGTGGAGCAATAAGTTTCACCTTCGTTTGGATGAACAATTCGGGCAGAAGCAGAACCAAGGTTACCAATATCTATGAGAAATTAGTTAGAAGGCCGTTAAATTTATAAAACAAAATTACTTTGAAAGAAGATAATTTTTTATTCGTTGCAAAGAGATACACATTATAAACACACAGACAACAGATAAAGAGAGGTACCTAATCCGGAACTAAACCCTGAAACTATTCAAACAGTGGGAAGTAGGGAAGGGAGTGCGCAATTTATACTATAAAAAGGCAGTCCTGTCCGTCCGTGGACCGAATAATTGATTCCCCAGTAATTATGGGACCGTAGGCCCCCTAATTATTGAGACCTAAGGCCCCAGCACCGCAGGTCTAGTTAAATGGGCCCGTAGGGCCCACTTCTGCTGGTATTCCTAATTTGAACTTTGCTGAGGAACCTCCTCAACCGTAAAAAGTACAATATCTTTACCGTTATTGGGTCAAAGGTATTTTAGCCAATCGCGCTGATAGGTTTTAATTTGCACATTTGATGTTGCAAACCAGTTCAAAACAAAGCCGATCCCGTCCTAATTTTGGAACACCCTGTAGTCTTTTATCCACATTTCTCTCCCATCCCCAACTTCCCTCCTCCTCGTATGCGCTCATATATTTAAAATCACCCAAAATTACGTCGACATTGTTTTAAACTATCGGCAATCTCGTCCAAACATCCCGTGCAAATACATCCTGTATCCCATTCTACAGTGGTTCATAATTATAACAAAACAGTTAGGAATAGTATTTAGAATTTTTAAAATTTAACTTTCAGCAAATCAAAAAAAAATAAAAATATTTGAGAAAGATGCGATAAGGAGAGGTTATACGAGGTTGGAAAGAGGGAGAAGCATTTATTTTCAACGAGAATCATTATAAGGAGTCAATTGTAAATTTACATCGGTTGAAGATAAGGATTTATTTGGTTTTTATTTTTTTTCTGTTTTCGAGAAATCGGACAAAATCATAGCCTGGTTTGGTTTAAGCAGACGTAGTCTGAGTTTTGTTATAATTCATAATCATTTCCTTATTTCACCTCCCAGTTGTATAATACGGAATACTTTCTACATACTTCAAATTAAAGCAAGTTCACCGTGTGTGTGTGTTATGTATGCGAGATGAGATGGTCATATTTATATTGTCATGTAACCGTTGGTTACTTAATTATCACACGTAAACGCCCTGCTTCCAACGACTACACCTTATTTACCATGTCAGAATTGGCATTTACTGGAGGCTAATTCGAACGACAGACAACCAGAGACAAAATCAACAAATCACGTTCAATTCCTTAGACTTATCATCGGGTTTATGAAAATGGCCAGTCAACGTGAGTAAATTAATTACAATTAAATAGTTAAAAGGGTACTGAGAATTAATAATGTCTACAGTATTTGACACATCCACCAACCCACTCCCCCATATATATATTTTTTTATTTTTTTTTTTAGCCCATACACGTCTGTCATCTTTTCTCAGCGGAGAGCTTTGCAACGCATGCGTGCAGGACTCGTGAGAAGCTCGACTGAATTAATATTATACTGTACAATTTTGACTTACCGATAACGTAATTACAGTAAATTGATTATACACTCCTCATATTATAAACTTGTTCATAACAGATAAAATGCCTTGTAAAATTTATGTACCTTTTCGATGTGTACACTACAACACAATATCCGATATGTAACAGTCTTTTTGATTTGCAACGTTACTGCGTGAAATACTTTCGTTGCTTGCCAATATTTTACAATATAAAAAATTTAATCTGAACTTTTATTTTACAATTAAAGTATTATAAATACTTTTGTTCTTTATTTACGCAGTTTAGGTATTGAATAAATAAATAAATTATTACAAAATAAGGTTCTTTTTGCACTTACATTTACGGGAATCACGGTGCGACCTCTTCAGGCATTTCGGAGATCTGTACTGGAGCATCGTCTGCCATATGCAGTATCCAAGGTAAGCCAAATTCTCTATGCACAGTGTGTCAAAGAACTTCATTACATTTTTCGAGGTTGTTTTAAAACTAGAAACCGAATGGGAGTGTGAACCTTGGGGACCGGAGTCGAGGTGTCTCACTACATTAAAGGCAGATGTGTGTCATACACAAACAATTAAGCCTCTTTTTTATATCAAAATAACTGATTTTTATATAAAAAAGAAGTTTACTCTTTTGTCTTAAAATTTCAATCCTGCACTTAAACAGTTTTACGAAGATGAACGCAAATATTTAAGGAAAGCCTATTTCGTGTACGATTTACATAAAATCTATCTATTTTGTATTATCAAATATATTTATAGTTTAAAACAAAGTATTTCATCTTTCCTTTGGCTTATTACAGTTCAAAACCATCACGCACAATATGATTCCCAAAATCCAAACAATCCAGGCAACGAACTTTGGAAATCTGCACGACTGGTGGTATCATTGCTTTAACCTATTTTAAATGCATTTTTCCTATTTTAATTAAGACATACAATTTACACTTACAATTAATTATAAGCTCGCTTTTGGATTGGATTTTTAACGAAGTACCGAATAAAATTAATTAATTTTCAGAAATTAATAAAATTAGATAACTTTTAATAATTTATTTTACTTACAGTAAATGGTCTATTGCCTTTTAACACTAATTACTTTGTCACCAAACATTACCATAAATAACTCGCTAAATTGCCTTCCATTTTCAGTCGGATTCGTCGTCAGAATAAAGTGTACACCAATTGTCACACACTAAACACGACCCTGTGGCGGAGGAACTCAAATAGGGACCTAGTTTGTAATGAATGTGGTTTGTATCAGAAATTACATTCTGTGAACAGGCCAATGAGAATGAGAAAATAATTCGGGTAAGATACGAAAGCCACTTATTTAAGTATATATCACTTTCCTGAACTCAGGAATTCAGGAATGAATAAGCCTTGTCTACAAAAAGAACTCATATTTGAATAAAAAAAACTGTGGTTCGGATTTAAGTTAATTATAATGTTCGTTTCCTTATTTATTAGATTTATTTTAATGAAAATAGTTCAAAAATATTTCGTTATCTTTCAGCGTCGAAACAGGAATAAAAAACCAACAGTGTCATCGTCCTCTTCGTCGACAACAGCCTCCCTCTTCGCCACTACTTCAGCGTCGTTACCACAGGGATCCTCGTCTTCAGCGTCTTTCCCACATGGATGGTCAACGTCATCCATACCGTGGTCAACAGCGTTTTCTGTACAGCACACAACGTTGCAGCAGTCCCTGACGTCATCGTACTGTGCACCTCTTCAGTACAATGACCTTCAAAGTAATGTTGGTAAGTGTCGCCTTTGACACTTGTCATTGGCTCATGAGACAAAGTTATTCACTTCTTTATATGCTCCATGTTGAGAAAGGTGTTGAGGTTAAATTAAATAATGGATAAATATTGGTTATCATATTCTATTACACTATTTAAAATTCTCGTTTAATTTCATTTAAATTACTCATTTTGAAAAACTCAGAAAATATCGAGTCGGGCGATTCATTAGGAGAGGGATACAATGGCCCTCAGCATGGTACTCGGTCAACTCCAAGTATCCCCCTCTCTCCCAAACAATGTTTCCGATGAAGACGAAACGGCAGACTTTCTTGACCGCATCTCCCAAATGGCGCACATGGCGTGTAACTAACAACTTCGCGGGACACCCCTTCCTTAAAATGGTATCGCAATCGCCTGAACGGACCAAGCGACCAAATTAGCCCAACCAAGGAGACAGCCGGCGGGATCGACCCACAGCCTCACTGGTCAGAGTCCGCCATGCACCACAGCTACTCAGGTATCGGACGCCCTAAATTATTCTACTTTTATTCTTGGTTATATTATTCAATATTCAACATAAGTAGTTCGTCATTCGTAATTGTATTACTTCCGTACAGTAACAATTGATAGAGTAGTTTTCCTAATTCGTATTTAATTTGATATTTAATCAAAGAAGCATCAAGGTTATTATAAGAGAAAATTACTTTATTTCAATAGTAATAATTTCTAAATTTCAACAGAATTGCATCTCGGATCAGGGTTCACAGCGAATCTTAAGTGATTTCCTCGCCTTTCCCTGACAATTTTGCAAACATCGTCCCTCACCGATTTTTTTTTTTTTTTGGCTATTTTAAACGTCCTCCTCAATTCCCCCCCCCCCCCCGAACACACAACCCTGTTTTCCTTTTATAATTAATTGCCATTTCCTTACAGACTGTTGATTCCACACACTATCATAAAAGTTACTATTTCGGAATTTTTGAAGAAAATTATCTAAATCTGCCATAGCCTATCGCTCTTTAGTCATGTTAATTCCCTGACCATCCAATTTTTTTTTTTTGTTTACCCGAAATTTCGCAACAAAACTATTTTCCCTGACTTTCCAGGTCGCTATGAATCCTGCAGATGTATTAAATTTTTCCGAAACAATTATTTGCGTAGGAATTTTTTTATGAAGAGAATTTTATTTTTCCAAGTTAAATTTTTCATAGTAAAATTTAATCTTGAAATGGAAATACATTTTCAGATTATACAATTTAATTTGAAGCTCATTTTATTCAATTTAAAATATTCATTACATAAAAGCTCTTAACATGGTGAAATTCTTGGGGGAAAGAAAAAAAAAGTTCCCAAATTCTCTGGCTGGGGAAGGGGTGGAGGATACTGTGGCCGTTAGTTGTAGGAAAGTTTTTCTGGTTTATAACAATATGTATTAGATCGTAACTAATTGACCAGTTATAAGTTGCCATGTAAGTTTGTTATGGGAGTATTTCAACCATTTTATAACGATTACATCTCATTTAATGCCATCCCAATTTCCATTTTGGGTCATGAAGTAGGAATTTCATATTTCGGAGAGAGTAGATGAATGGGAATCGTTTCAGATCAGCAAATAGAAAAGCTTATGAAGTTAAATTTCAAATTCTAAAAGAATTCTTGTAATAGGTACTAAAGGATATTGCAGATGCTCTGAAGATATTGTGGCCAACGAAAAGTGAAACTAATTTTTTCAAATATTTCATTTAAAATGGTGTACTTTCTTTCAAATCCTTTATATTGTAAAGCCTTACAAAACTATTATTTGTTTGAAAATATTATTTCAGCTCTGATTTTTATCTATAATAAATAGTTGAATGAAATATTCGAGACACGATTTCATCCTGTTATTTCGACCATTTTCATTACTTACACTGCATTTGCATGGGACTCATTTTGGTGTATTCTTAAATTTTAACCCGAATGTTAATTTCAGAATATGGTCAAAATATTACAGTTGAATTAACTTCTACTGGATCAACTCTGCAACTTTCATTACCTTCACGTTCAGCACAGCGAACCCAATTCTTGGATACTCTCATGAAGGCTAAACTGCTGCGACCAACTATCTTCAGCTTACGATCCACGTTCTACTCATCAATTCCGACTTTGTGCCAACAGTTAATGTTGAGAAGTGGGGGGGGAAACTTAAGTATTACCTTGAACATTCAAATAACTGAAGTATCGAGAAGTAATTGTAACTTTCTGCGATAATACCTCGTGCTAAAAGAAACGTGGGAACTAATGAATTATTTAACTAATAGATGAAGTTAGATTTAATTAAAGCTTGAGTTATTTTACAAATGTGCAAGCTGCTGATGATTGTCTGAAAAGTCGACCCCTATTTTTAAATTCTTATTGCTCCTAAACTAAAGATATCGCAACCGCTCTTTCGCTGTTTTAGTCATAACCCTTACCATTTGTTACAGGTAAACGATGGCTGGAAAATTAAACAATGAAGGAGAAGCAAAAATTGCATCACGATACGATGGCAATCGGTTCAGAAATATTTCGTTATATTTTTCTCTGTCGAAACAAAAAATATGGACGTCGTCGTCGTCGTCAACAGCCTCCCTCTTCGTCACTTCAGCGTCGTTACGACAGGGATCGTCATCGACATCCATACCGCAGTCAACAGCGTCGTCTGTACAGCACACAACATTCCAGTAGCACCTCGCGTCATCCAACTGTGTACCTCCTCAGTACAATGCTGGCGAGTGTCACCTTTGACACTTATCACCCGATAGTAAGAAAATTATTCACTTTATATGCTCCATGTAAAAAAACGTAGAGGTTTTTAAATTAAATATTCGATAATTATTGGTTATCAAGTGCAATTACACTATTTTTTTTTTTTTTTTTTTTTTTGTATTGGGGCGTTTACCGCCATTTCCCGCTATATGGTAGCGGATATCATGGCGAGGCGGAATACGAGAAAGAGAAACGGAGACGGAGAAAAGGCACTAGAAAAGGGAGAAACAGCGGACTACAGGTGAGAAGCCACCTAAAGCTCAGATAGGATGCGAGATTGGGAGAGGAAGAGGAAAAGACGGTCAAGCGAGAAGAGAGGGCTCTCAGCGAGCATAAGGCGTAAACGTTCGGGGAGGGGGAAATCAGAAAGGAACGGAAAAGCGCGACGACGTACTGACGACAGGGTGGGGCATTCCACAAGGATGTGAGAGACGGTGAGGGGCGACTGGCAGGAGGCGCAACGAGGAGCCTCCTGCCGGAACATAAGATAGCCGTGCGTGAGCGCGTATGGCCGATGCGAAGCCGCGCAAGGACGACCTCTTTGTGTCTGGAGCGGTGGAAAAGAGGACACCCAATATGACAGACGGGGGCGGATGGACCAGAGTTTATTTCCGTGGCATCGTCCCAGGACTGTTGCCACATGCGATCGTAAAAGGAACGAAAGACCTGCACATAGTCTGAGAAGGGGAGCGGGCGGGGGAGGGGAGGCAGCGAGGCGGCGGACCGGGCTAAGCGGTCCGCCCCCCATTACCGGAAACACCAACATGGGCGGGAACCCAGCAGAAGGTGACCCGGATCCGGTGAATGGTGTGCAGGACATGGTACTCCTGTTGAATAAGGCGTACGAGGGGGTCCGGGGAATCATAGCGCTCGAGCGCCTGAAGGGCGCTCAGCGAGTCCGAAAAAATGGTACAGGAGGACCGCGAACAACCCGATACCAGACGGAGGGCTTCCAGAAGGGCAAAGAGCTCCGCGGAAAAGATGGAGGCCTGAACCGGCAGGGGGATACCCCGAGAGGTAGGTGACAATGACGGAGAGAAGACGGCGGCCGCGACACCTGCAGGGGGCGCGAGCCGTCGGTGTAGACGGGAACGTCGTCCGAATGGACGGGAAGATGGGCCAGAAAAGAAGACCGGAGGACGGCAGGAAGAGACTCCTTACGCAGGCCACGGAGCGCCTGGCAACGGCAGATAGGGGTGGTCCGCCAGGGGGGCGACAGATCGAAGGAGAACGGCAGAATAGAGGGTGGGGGGATCCCCAGGGACGAGAAAATCTCGGCCAGAGAGGCAGCGAAATGCCACGTGTCAGGCCGGGGTAGCGCCTGGGAGATCGCGGAGAAAAGTAGGACTTCGGGAGGCGGCAGATGCGAAGGTAACACTTCGCCATGAGAAGGCCCGGCGAAGGGCCAGGGGGGGGTGTCCACAGTCCACCTGAAGACTAGCGACAGGGGACGAGCGGAAGGCACCCGACGCCAGGCGAAGGCCACAGTGGAGAAGAGGATCCAGCATACGGAGTGCCGGAGAGGAGGCGGAACTGTAGACCACACAGCCGTATTCGACACGGGATTGCACCAGGGAGGTGTACAGGCGCAGCAGAGTACGCCTGTCCGCCCCCAGGTCGTGTGGGACAGATGACCCAAAAGGGAGAGGGTGCGGCGAGATGTTTGCGCAACCGCCTAAGGTGTGGAACCCAACCGAAAAATCCGTCGAGGGTCATACCCAGGAATCTAACGGATGGGACGAGGGGAGAGTAGTGCCGGCAAGGGTAAGAGCGAAGGTATGCGACAGACGGAGGCGCCGAGGACGGAAAAGCATACTGGAAGACTTAGAGGGTGAGAAAGCATAGCCAACCGAGGACGCCAGCGAACCACCGCATTGATGGCTAGCTGGAGCCGACGTTCAGCCAAGACGGGAGGCGGCCAGAGCAATAGATAGCCAGGTCATCGGCATAGAGGGAGCTACGAACGGATGTAGGCAGGACCGTAGCGACTGTGTTCATCACGAGTGAGAACACAAGACGCTAAGGACACTACCCTGAGGGACACCCTCCTCCAACGGAAAGCGGTCAGAGAGGGCAGAACCGATGCGGACGCGGAAAGAACGGGCGGACAAGAAGTTATAAATAAAGGAAGGGAGAAGCCTACGAAACCCAGGGAGTGTAAGCAGTCGAAGACCGCGCTCCGCCGGGTAGTATCGTAGGCCTTCTGGAGGTCGAAAAAGACGGCGAGTACAAATTGACGCCGGGAGAAAGCCTCCTGCACGTCATGGCTAAGGAGAAGGAGGGGGTCGGTGGTAGACCGGAAGCGCCGGAAACCAGCCTGGGTAGCAGGGTACTGGTCACTCGCCTCCAAGGTAAAGGACAGCCGCGAGGCGACCATCGCCTCCATCACCTTGCAGGCACAGCATGTTAGGGAAATGGGGCGATAGTTCGACGGGAGTGAGGGGTCTTTATCGGGCTTCGGGATGGGGACGACGATGGACTCACGCCATCGGTCCGGAAATGAACCCTCCAACCAAATCCGGTTATAGAGGTCCAGTAGAAAGCTGAGAGCAGAGGGGTGGAGATGCCGTAAAAGGTCATAGGGGATATTATCGGGGCCGGGGGCGGAGGGCCTCCCGAAGCTCTGTCATGTGGAAGAGGTGATTATAGGGGTCATTCCTATGAGGTGGAAATTCCGGTGGGTCGCGGCGGGAGTGGGGGAATCGGAACTGGAGATGGCTGCAAAGTGCGCCGCGAGTGCGTTCGCGACGGCCTCCGGATCGGACACGAACTCGTCGTCCCCGACCCGAAGCACCGGGGGTCGAGGGGGACACGGGTCCCCTCAAAGCTACGCACCTTGCGCCAAACAGTCAAGGGGGCAGTCGAGGAGGAGATCCCGGACACGTAACTTCGCCAGGAGGTACGCCGGGCCAGTTTCAGGACCCGACGGGCCACTGCCTTCAGGCGCTGAAATTCTATCTTGTGCTCCAGCTGGCGGGTCCGGTAGAAGCGGCGGCCGGCACGGCGCCGCTCCTGAACGGCATGGGAGCACTCTGGGGTCCACCATGGGACGCTTCGCGGTCTGGGGGAGCCAGAGGTACGGGGGATGCAACTGGCGGCAGCCGAGAGGATCTTACTCTCGAGGAAGGCGAGGGCCTCATTGACGGAGGGAAAGGCAGGAATTGATGGCAAGATCGCCGTGCCCCTCGCGTATGCGGCCCAGTCTGCTCGGGCGAACAGCCAGCGCGGGCGGACAGAGGTGGGGGGGAGGAGACGGGTCGGGGTAAGACACACTGGGAAATGGTCACTGCCGGAAGAATCCGGCAGGACCTCCCAGGTGAACTCCGTCACGATTTCGAGGGAAACCAGGGAAAGGTCGATACAGGTGAAACTGTCATGGGCCGAGTGAAGGCAGGTTGGGGAGCCATCGTTCAGAAAGGTGAACTCGAGCTCGTCCATAAGGGAGAAGGGTCCCGGAGAGAAAGGTGGAGCAAACGTCCCCCAGGCCGGGTCCCGACTGTTGAAGTCCCCGAGAATCAGAAAAGGGCGGGGAAGCTGGAGAATTAGGTCACGGAGAGAATCGGGTGGAGGGCGTACGTTAGGGGAGAGGTAAGAGAGCAGACCGTGAGCTGGCGCCCCAAGAAAAGGCGCACGGCCACAGCTTGCAGGACTGTACGGAGCGGGAGGGGGCGGAAAGGGACGGAGCGGTGCACGAAGACCGCGGCGCCCCCCCTCCCCGCCCCATCGAGAGGCGGGGAAGGGAGCCCGCAGTAACCGGACACTCGAGGGAGGGAACGGGATCCCAGAATCGTCTCCTGAAGGCAGAAACACGCCGGACACCTGGAGGCCAGGAGAGAGGAGAGACTCTCGAGGCCTACCAGGAGCCCGCGGATGTTCCACTGCAGGAGCGAGGTATAGGGAGGGGTAGGAAGGTCAGCGTAAAGGATGATTATGGGGTGGGTGGGCCGATCGGGCGGCCCGAGATTAAAGAGGGAATCGGAAAGCCCCGGAGTTCAGTGAGGGACGCCGAACGAGGGCGAAGGCGAGGGTCCCCCCGACGAGGGGGCGATGTGGAACCAGACGCCGGCAAGTCCTCCAGAGGAGGAGTCTCCCGGACGTCCGGGGGAGAGCGATGCAGAGAAGGGGATGTGAGAGGTATCCAGAATGCCCCTCCCTTCACCGGAGGTGCGGGGGAGGCAGGACTACGAGGGGGAGTGGAAAATAATACCTCACCCAGAGGCATTGGCAGGTCGAGGAGAGAGATGGGGCGGGTCAAACGCGGGGGCGTGCACGTCCCACCCACGCCGACCAGGCGGGCGAGTTCCCCCTCCAGTGGGTCCATCGACCGGGCCGGAGAGGGGTGTATCTCAGCCTCCACCACGAGGGCCGACGGGGACCCCAGGGGGGAGCGTGCATAACGGTTGCGCAGTGGGGACGGTGAGGACACCGGGGCGGTAGGGCGAAGGGGGCGTTTGTGTTTAGGAGAGGAAGGTGATGCGAGGCTTATGGCGTCGAACCTTTCGGGGTCACCACTGGCGCGGCGCTTGCGGCCCCTATCCCTCCGTCGTGCGGCCCGCGTGGGTGACGGCGGGTCACGATCCGGAATGGGGGTGGCCGAAGGCGCCGGTGGAGAGGGCGTAGAAGGGGCAGGGGGGGTTGCCGACGAAACATCGGCGTTCGCGTAGGGAGCACGTGGGGACGCGCTGGTGGTACGGGGAGCCGCGGTAGGAGTCCGCTGGGCGGCAGAGGATGGACTGGGAGTAGCGGACACGGTGGGTGGAGGCGCGTTGGGAACCGCCGGTGAGGACGGGGTCCGGGAACGGAGAGCCTCGGCGTACGAGGCACCACGCCGGGCCCCGCCGCCACGCAACCGCTCCCGCGCCTCCCGAGCGCTGAGAAACTCTGATGAACAGAGGGCCCGAACCTCCCTTTCAAAGAGGAAGGACGGGCAAGAGCGGGATGAAGCAGGGTGTGGTCCATGGCAGTTGGTGCAGGAAGGCGGAGCAGTACAGGGCAAGGGGTGGGGAGGGCCGCCGCAGCGGACACACAACGGGGCCGGCTGACGGCAGGAGCTGCTCACGTGGCCAAACCTATTACAAAACTGAGCGCGTAGGATCTGGCACGTATGGTCGTACTGAGAATTCGCACGCTCGTCTCTCTCACAAATCCCCAGAATACCGAAACGGGGGGCACCAGTGAGTCGAAAGTGAGGAGCAGGCGAGGAGAAGGGGCAGTTGGGGACCGCGATCTGTCGGGAAAGCGGTACACCCTCACAACACCCTGGGAGGCGAGGTCAATCTGGAGGTCTTCCACCGGGATGGGTAGAAGACGAGCAGCGTAAATTGTGCCCTGGCACTGATTGAGGCGGGGGTGGGGAGTCACCGTGATCCCGCAGCCCAGGACATCGGGGATAGCGAGCAGAGAGGTGGTTTCGGCAGAGGAACGCGACCTTATCAAAATGGAGCCATCCTCTGAGGCCGAAGGTCAAAACGCGCCGTCCCCGTCTTCCCATGGATCGCTCGAAAGAGACGTTCGTGGTTAGTGGGGAGGGGCTTGGAGGAGGAGGGGCGGAGGACGAGGAACTTGTCCATCGTCCTAAGGCCGAGTGAAGCCGTCTGGCCAAACACCACCGGAACTTCGAGGGGCGAGAAGACGAGAAAGGCGGACGGCGACGTCGGGTCCCACGTCCCCCAGGGGCCGAGGGGGCCGGGGGCGATGAGGCCTGACCGGAGTGGGAGGCGACCGGGGCCGCGGGCCTCCCACCTGAGGGCGAAAAAGCAGGTGGGTCCCTATCGGGACGTGGAATATGGGGGGATCCAGGGGTCGGGGGGTCCACTGCAGGTCCATCCGCTACTGGCGGGGGTCGGGCAGCGGCGCCACGAGCCTGGGGAAGAGAGGGAGAGGAGGCGTCGCAAGAAGAGCAGACGGGGTGGGCGAGGGCTGCCGACTGCCCTTACCAGACCCACGGTCCAAAGAGGTAGTCAGAGGGAGGTCAGATGCACAAGCCGGGTCGTCAACGAGGTCCATTAGAGTTGTAAGTGTTTCCATAGAAAATTTTTATTGTAGTTTCGCGCCCGGGGCCGCGGGGAACCGATTACCCGGGGCCCAAGGGGACCAAGCGCACGCCGGCGGGGGGTGGGTGCCTCGTCCCATGCAGGTACCCCCGTTTCAAAAGGGGCCCTTGCAGCGTCGAGAGTTCTCCCCCGCCGGCAGCAAAGACCAAGGCCCCCCAGGGTCCCAGGCCTGGGCACCCTACCACCCAACTTAGTCCGGCCCCGGCCATGGGGGCGAGACCCCCAGCGACCAGCCCCGGCAGCCCACGGGGCGCGCGAAGTGAACAGAGAAAGCAGAAAAAACAGAGGGGGCAAGGAAGAGGGTAAAGAGGGGAAGACAGGAAAGAGGGGGCTGTAGGATAGCAGGGTATGCTAAAAGTCCACTTCGCAACCGGGCGGGGACCCGGCAGGGCCCCCAGCCGCGGCTGACCCCCCTCGCCACATGGAGGCAGGAGCCCGCGGGCGATCCACCCCAGAAAGACCGCCCGCGGGGAGGGGGAATTACACTATTTAAAATCCTGAATTTCATTTAAATTATTCATTCTGTAAAATACTTTGAAAATGGTTTACAGAAAGTATTCACTCTGGCGATTCATTAGGAGGGGGATACTATGGCCCTCAGCATGGCACCCAGTCAACTCCAAGTATCCTCTTCTATCTCTCCAACAATGTTTCCGATGAAGACGAAACAACGGCCCAGTTTATTGAACGCGTCTCCCAAATAGCGCACATGGAATGTAATGGAGAATTTCATGGTACATAACTTCGTCAAAATGGGATCGCTATAGCCTGACTATCAGCAGAGTAAGCGACCAACTAACCCCAACCAAGAGAGAGTAACCGGGAGCGAACAACAGCCTCACTGCAGAGGCTACCATGCACCGTAATCCCGAAGTACCGGGCGACCTAAATCATTCCACTTTCTTGGTTTATTATTGAACTTCTTAAATTCAATATTAATTATTCTCAGGGTATTCTTGCGTATGGTAACGAGTTAAAAATATGATTGGGGCTAACTAAGTGACAGTTTGTTATAGCTTTCATGAGAGTTTGTTACGAGGTTATTTCAGCCATTTCATGAGGATTACTTCCCACTCAATGTCATCCAATTTCCATTTTCGGTCCTGAAGTGGGGATTTCACATTTGAGAACTAGATGAATGAAATTATTTCGGAGCAACTATAAAAGTTCATGAAGCTAAACGGTGCAAGTTCCCAAAGAATGTAATGGGTGTTATAACGATATTAAGGTGTGTTAAGATACTGGGTGCAGTAAATTTAAAATATACATTAAAGTTTTACTTGGACCAAAAATTTCAATTGCATTAGGACTATTTCATATTTTGACAATAGGAAATTAAACTGCATTTATCATTGTCTATAATTTCAGATGCATTTTCACATTTTTATATTTGAATGAAGTACTTTTTGTTCCTAATTTTTGGGATTTAATTCCTCAGTTTTCTCTGTTCTGCAAGATGTTACAGATGCTCACCTTTAATTTATTAGCCATTTTTACTAGAATACATTTTTTGACAAAAGTTTCTGCGTGCCTGACATTCCAAACTGACGCAGGTTAGGTTAGTTAGTTAGTTTTTATCAGAATTAAATTTTCCTGGTGTAAATTTCTCTGCTTTGTAGAATTTGACACACACTTCTTGTGCAAATGAGTAAAACACTCCGTATTTTGGAATGGAAAAAAAATAGTTTCTATTCATTTGCACAAAAAATGGTTCGAGATTCGAACAGCAGAGAAAACTACACTAGAAAATGTAATTTTGATAAAATGTAGCCCCTGTGTCCAGCCAAATATTTACCCTTTAAAATGTATGTAAATACCAATACCTTACAAATTTGTTATTTAAATACCAGTTACTCTAAAAAATGTATTTAAATACAAATTAAATTCGTTTAAAGTTGTGTATTTATTGATCTAAATCGCTCCTAAATACATTCCATTTTCAGTGTTTATTATTGTTATAGTAGGTCATCCCATAAGTAACACGTTTTTTACGATAGATTAAGTTAAACTAGTCCTACTCGGTTAAGCATAAATTTTCCGAAGTTTATATCTAAGAAGATCTATCGTGTTTCGCTACATACTTTACAGACCTTGACCAGTGAAGACACGTTTTTGCTTAATGTGAACCCCTCAAACATGGCGGTATCAGAAGAGCATATCAGCATATAATGCTTTACTAGTTCAAAAAGGGAATATGCTACTGAAGCAACGCGAAACATTCAGGACGTTTTATGGCAACGATATTTGCATGTGAAGAAAAGATGGTTTCAAAAGTTTAGGAATGTGACTGCTGTTACAGATGCAGCACGCTCTGGACGCCCTGCTGAGTTTGATGACCTGTTGTTAGCCTCACTTGAAGACTGTTCAACACTGTCGAAGATTGTCCCAGAAACTCAAGTCATCCCGTCCACCATCCATCGACATTCGCAACAACTTGGGAAAGTGCCTAAGTTATGAAAACGCCACATGAATTGTCGGTCGACAATCTGAGGGTGCGGTAAACCATTAGCACAGCTCTTCATTCCCGTGAACTCCAAGATCCGTTTTTGCACCGTTTAGTGACTGGTTATGAAAAGGGGATACTGTACCAGAATGTTAAGCGCCGTCGACAGTGGTTTTGTGCCGGAGAACCAGCGACACCACAGCCGAAACCAAATCTTCACCTTCGAAGGTGTTGCTTAGTGTTTGGTGGGATAAAGGTGGTGTAACACACTTTGAAACGTTACCACACAACCAAACAATTACCGTCAAGTCTACTGTCAACAACTGGATCGATTGAACACTGCACTAAAAAGAGCGAGATCTCTTTGGTTAATCGGAAAGGAAATCGTGTTCCACCACGACAACGCACGTCCTCATACCACGCGATCACTTCTGCAAAAATTGAGCAGCTTGGGTGGGAAAAACTTCCACATCCTCCAGACCTTGCTCCTTCAGTTTATCATCTCTTCAGGTCTGCAAAACTGTCTTGACGAGAAATGGTATACTTCTTTAGATGACCTGCACACCAGTCTTTGTACTTTTTTAGCCTCAAACCGCCTGAATTTTATAACATGGCATTGAAAAGCTTGTAGGACGTTGGCAGTGTGTCACTGATTCCGATGAATAATATACTAGATTAAAAGTTTCAGTCGAGTTTTTTTTTGTCCTTCAATCCGAATCTAAAAACGACATTACTTATGGGATGACCTGATAGTTTGAGGCTTCCTAATCCGCACAAAGGCAATCCAAAGAGCGCAACAAAAGACTAAATAATCATAAGCATAACAGTACAGTCTGAACAGTTACAGGAAAAAATATTAAATTCTTAATTTGCAAAAAAATGAGATACTCCCAACAAGTTTTTTTGCAAGCGTATTTAAAATACTTGAAACCTGTATTTATAATTACAAAATACATCAACAGTGACAACACTACTGTATTTAATACCCCTGAAAAATGTTATCTATAAATACGTATTTAAATACGTATTTAAGTAGTTTATCAATACATTACCGTCAATATCAATGTATTGATTTTAAAAAAAAAAAAAAAAATCATTTTTAATGCGAAATTTTAGTGGCAGTCTTGGAAGAGATCAGAACGAAAGTCAAATACGCATCAAGTGGCATGTTGTCAACTTGGTTTCTTCTTTCGGATTTAATTTGACAATATTATCGAAGGACCACTTTGAAACTATTATAATTCGTCTCCCTCTAAGCCAAGTAACACCTGGTTCGATCGCGTTAGCCCAGCCGAAGTAAATTGGGCGAGGTTGAACGAGACAAAGTTATATTAGTTTTTGAATGAGTAGTATTTAATGTTAATGAGAGTACGGGAATAACTCAGGAATACTCGCCGGCGATATTAAGTGTGTCCCCGATGTAGATAGCCACTAATATACGTATGGGCAAATTAATCCTGAATTAGTTCCTAACCACAAACTACTAAACGTGTTACTACTCATTACTTTGTTAAATACCGACTACAGAATAAATTTGAAAGCGGTGTTAATCAGCTTTTGAAAAAAATGGGTGACTTAAAATGGATGGCTTCGAGCTTTCGGTAAGTTCCCTTTGAAAACTCGCTTCACTAAATTTTTGTTGTAATTAAAACAATACGAGTTCGGGAAATAGAAGTTCTAAGTTTTTTAATGACGCAAAATGATTCTGAACAGAAAATTTTCAAAATTCACTTTGTAAAGGGGACACCTTTGGTCGGTGCTAAGCGAACTAATTTGTCAACATGGCGCTTCCCACAATATATTGCGGAGAAACCACGGTGTGAGTATTTTCGATTACTAAATTTTGAGATGTACCCCAACAATATTAGTAATCCGCGCCCGCCTCTGATCGTGGTTCGATCGATCCAATTGAGGTCTCAGTCTTGGGCGACTAAAGTAGGGGATGTAACCAAAGTGAAAGAGGCTCAATCTTAACTCAGAATAACGACCTGAAAGAAACCTCAAACACTTCGCTCAGAACCACACCTGGGGAAAATGGATCTTTTCCGTTTGACTGCCGCCATTGAAACAATTAAACATTTGTATTTTAACTGAAATTCTTGATACAAAGTAAGTTACTTTATAAAAGCTTTTCTTATTTCCCCTTCATATTTTGTTTGTTATAAACAATTTTAATTACTTTCAAGATCCATGCTTAATTTTTAAGTTTTAATAGTGTACTCAGAAAAATAAAGGGATCACCTGAAGATCAGGGCCTCCAACCTTCTTTAGTTAGCTTTATAAGGCTAACTAACAAAAATATCACGACCTAACCTAACCAATCGTCAAGGTCGTACAGTTGACCTAACGAATGGTTAGGTTAGGTCGTGATATTTTCGTTAGTTAACCTTATAAGGCTAAGTAAAGAAGGCTGGGGGCACTGACCTTCAGGTGATCCAAATAAGGAAGTTCAACTTATAATATAAGTCATTATAAGGGAAAATTAAGAACAGCTTTTTTATAAAGTAACTTATTTTGTATCAAGACAATTAAACACTTTGTATTTTAACCGAAATGTTTCAATGGCGCAGTCAAACGGAAAAGATCCGAATGAATTAATAGCTTCGAAAATAGCAAGTAGGACCAAATATTCCTAATGCCTAATCGAGTCCTTACCGATATTGAACTCTGACGAATACCCGACACGAGATTACCACCAAACTGTATAAACTTTTAATTAATAAATAAGCAATGGATCTCCGATTTCTTATAAAAATAGTGGAAATAAATCTCAATAATAAACTACGAATCATACGAGTTGAAAATAAACCTTAAAGATATAATATACTTTTGAAGTTATAAACAAAGTAAAGCTATTTTTTAAATTTAACCTTATACCTTACGGACTTAACCGACAACTAAATACACGATGAATATACGATTCACCAAATACAAAAAACCTAGTATTGTAATGCAATTAGGCTAACGCGATGTTAGTTTATAACGCGATGTAAGCTCACTTTGAACTAGCAACGTGGGCTAACCTCTTAATTCCAATACGTAACAAAAAAATAAGCTAACGACAATAATGTTAAATAATGAAATTCTTAATCAAGATAATTAACATTCAGATTATCTACAATCAAATCCGAAGACCAATGCTCACTAAAAGCCGGTAAGCTGAAAAGTCTGTTGGTGGTTTCAAAGAAAACCTTCCAATAATTCAAATAAACAAAACTCAAGAGTATCAACTTTAAAAACTTTGAGAACGTGATGGTTTTAACGAAATAAAACAATTTAATAGCAAAGGAGTTGACTGCACGAAAGCAACAAAATATATATCCAAAATTTTAACCTTCTCGCTCGCCAACGACGACAGCGCTTATCGTATGATTTCAAACGCCTGGCAGCGTGATTTATGTTGCCGTTTCTATGGCGATGTTGAGCGAGCCCCACAAACATATTGCATGAAATTTATACATATATACTGTATGTTACAGGTACATTTCGCGAACCTATCCAAATACTTTGGACACATGGTGCGCGAACCAATCAGCAGTCCAGAAATTTTACTTCTTCCCGCATGCTACAGTATATTCCTCTGAATAATGGCTTGTTTTTTATAAATTTGAGAACTTGGAGACACAGCTGATTGGGTGACGTCAGCTTGCTGTTGGAAAAAACAGAGGGTAATGACTTTGTTATATATATATATATATATATATAATATATATATACACAAACTCAGAATGGTTCCCTGAGAACAATATATGTTAACACAGACCGTGCATGGCACAAGGAACTCTTCTGGAAATTAAAATCCACTATAGTCCGACATAGTAATGATAAATGACAAATACCATAGTTTTTTTCCTTTTTCATGATTTTAGCCCGACGTGGGCAACGGGTCTCTCGCAAAGAGATCCCATAAATATAGCTTCCCTCACCAGCTATCTGCAAAGCAGACAGGATCCATCTTTGGCTAAAAATACAATAGTTACCCCCTTTGCTTTGATTTATTCAACACGACGTGAATGCAACGAGTCTTTTACTTATATAAGAGTTCTGATGTAGGGATCTAGTTTGCTTTAAACCCTAGATCCACGTCCCAAAGCTGGATCCTGTCTGCTTTTGCAGATAGCTGGTGAGGGAAGCTATATTTATGGGATCTCTTTGCGAGAGACCCGTTGCCCACTCGGGCTAAAATCATGAAAAAGGAAAAAACTATGGTATTTGTCATTATCATTACTTATTCGGACTTAGTGGATTTAATTTTCCAGAAGAGTTCCTTGTGCCATGCACGGTCTTGTTTAACATATATAGTATATATATATATATATAGAGGCGGGCCACCAGCTTGACCTCCGTGTGAAGAGAGACCAACGCACGAAACAACATAAGGTTCATAAGGTATATATAATATGTATATATAATTATATAATTAGGAATTTCACGTAAAAATGTACGACATTTGTCATGGTAACAAGTTAAAACTACCCCAAAAATAAAACTATTCTATATGTGTTGCAATGTTTTATAAGTCATTTTGCTCCTATGTAAAAAACATTAATTCATTTATTTTTTAAAGGGAATGCGAAAAAAAATGAATTAATGTTTTTTATATAGTAACAAAATGACTTATAAAACATTGCCATATATATATAATATATATATATATATACCCCCTCGATTAGGTACTCCGGCTTGCCGGCCGGGGGGGCTCGTACACCTCGTGGGTTGTTGGGTTTCCTCAACTCCTCGCGGGGTGTGGGCGAAGAGTTACCTAGTTGCGTTTTTTTTTTTTTTTTTTCCCCTTCCTTTTCTTTTTGCTCCCCTTTTTTTCCGTCTCTCCCGGAATTTCTTTTGTCTTGACTCGGTCTTGTGCCTCTGTCAATTGTAGTATCCCCCCCCCTCTGTTTTTGCAGTCTTGGGGTCATCGGGTGCACCCGCCGGGGGGCATCGCTCCGTGGCTGAGCCGTGCTCTGGGGACGGTACGGGCGCCCGGACCGCTGCTGCGTCTGGATTGGGTCTTTGCTTGGCCCTTAACGGACAAATCTCCGTAGTGCCAATCTGCTGTTTTTAAAACGACAGTCAGGTTGGGGGGCGGGCTACCCGGGACGTTGGGCCTGCGCCTTGAAGGATGCAGCGGCGGATGGTGCATTGCCTTGGGTCCGAGGCTGTCTTTTTTGTAAAGCTATTGTTTATGGGTTCAATTTCAAACTTCAATCCCCTCCTGTTGACGACTCTGGCCCGCCCTTGGATTTGGATAAGACTACTACTTCTGGTCGTTCAGCGGCCTCTGCCTCCGCTGGATTGACCTTCAAGCCGTATGGCCCCCTCTCGTCCTCTGCGGCGTCTGGCTCTCGTGGCCGGACTCGTGGTGGCCGTAGGGCGGGGTCTTCGCGGCCCTTGTTCTCTCGCCCACTCTCGGTTACCGTTACACATGGACCTGTCCCTGCTGTCAATTTCTGTCCGGTGGACAGGTTCCTTGTTCTCCGCCCTTCCGCTGGCTCCCTTCCGGGCAACTCGGAACGGGTGTTTCAGCGCCTTAAGACGGTGGGGGTTCCCTGTCGTTATGATATCCGCCCTCTGAAGGATGGGTCTCTTCTTTTGAAGTCCCGTTCTTCGGGGTGACTGAGTCCCTTCTACAGTTGCAGGATGTCTTGGGTTGCAGAGTTTCTGTGACTCCCCATCCGCAATTGAATAGCTGTCAGGGCACCATTTTCGCTTCCCGTCTGCTGTCAATCCCGGTTGGCGAGTTGCAGGAGGATCTTGCCCCCCAGGGGGTAACGAAGGTCTTCCGCTTTTCGTCGCGCCGGGATGGTGCTCTTACCCCGTCCGCTCGTCTGCTCCTGACCTTTGACTCCCTTGTGCCTCCGGCCCAGGTGTTCTGGGGCGTGGGTGATCGCCGGTCGTGTGAGTTTTCGGTGCGACCATATGTGCCTGACCCGCTTCGCCATGTTAGCTCTGCGTGCCGCCGTGAGGGTAAGCTATGTGTCCGCTGCGGACCCTACCCCGTGCACGAAGCCCCCGCGGTGCTCGAACTGCTCGGGGGCCCACCCTTCCTCCTCTCGGGACTGCCCCGTTTTCAAGTTTGAATTCGAGGTGCGGTCCTTAAGGACTACCGAATTCCTTAGTGCGCGGGAGGCGCGCGATAGGGTCCGTGACCGGGAGCCGCGGCGGGGGTTGTCCTATGCTGCGGCTCTTGGCCCTGGCGGGTCCTCGGGCCCCTCCCGTGCTACCCCGGCGTCTACCGGAGTGGTGCCCCCCTGGAAGTTCCGGGGGTTGGTGGTCCTCCTGGCGCCGCGGGCCTTCTTGTTCCTCTGCCTCACTTTCAGACATCCATCTGATTCCCTGCCTACAAGTGCCCCTTCTCCCTCTCCGGCCTTGGGGTCTGGATCCTTGCCTACTCGTCTCTCGGGTGGGGAAGGTGATGCCCCGAAGGGGAGGAGGAAGCGTCGCCGTGGTCGGAGTCGGAGTCCTCCAGACCCGATCATGACCGCTGCTCGCCCTGCTTCCCCTTCTTCACCGGAGGGGAAGCGGCGCGCCGCTCCTGATCCGCTCGGGACTCCCCCCCCCTATACGGAGGGCTGGTGAGGCGTCACCTCCCGGTGCCCCGACCAGTGTCCGGGTGTCGGTTGAGGTACACCGCCCCATGACACCCTCGATTACTGACTCTGTTCCCATGGTGGACCCGGTCGAGAGGAGCCTGGCCCTTCTTCATGGAGTCTCTCTCCCTTCGGCTCCTGCTGAGAGTGGTCGGGTCTCTCTCCTGGATCTACCTCTCCCACCTGTGGTGGACCTTTCCTCCCCCCCCCCGTCAGTGCTTGTCTGGTTTGACGAGCCCTCGAACATCTGGTTCTCCCCAGCCCCCCTCTGGTGGGGAGTCGGGGGTTTCGGCTGGGCCCGTCTCGTCGTCTCTCCCCCCCCAGGGGAGCCCCCCTCTGAACTCCCTGTTCCACTCTCCACCTCTCGTTCTACTACGGGTGAAGCAGCTGCGGGTCGGTGGCCCCTACCCCCCCGTTCGGGGTGAGTCGGGGAAGCCGATTCCGTCCCTGGTTACGGACCGTTGAGTTTGCTGCTCAGCTTGGTCCGTGGCTATTTCTCTGTTTTCTCTGCCTTTATAATGCCACTTCCCCTTACAGTTCCATTTTGCATTGGAACTGTAGGGGGCTTTTAGCTAACTGGGAGAACCTTGCCTCCCTGCTGGAGAGCGAGCGGCCTTCCTGTGTTTGTCTCCAGGAGACTATCCTGGCTGCGCGGGGACTCCCTCGTCTCTCTGGCTATGTTGGTTTCCCTTGCACCCCGGATGAGCACACACGCCGGCGGGGTGCGGCGATTTATGTGCATCATTCGTTACCATCGCGAGGTGTGCCTCTTCGCACTTCCTTGCAGGCTGTGGCTGTGCGGCTCTTTTTAGATCGCCAGTACACTGCCTGCTCGATTTATATTCCTCCTCATGACCCTCCTTCTCGCGACGCGGTTCGCGAGTTGGTGTTGCAACTGCCTCGACCGTTTCTCCTCCTCGGGGACTTTAACAGTCGCGACCCGGCTTGGGGAGATGTCCGGTCGACTAATGTTGCTGGTATGTTGCTCTCCTTAATGGAGGAACTTTCCTTTGCGTGCCTCAATTCCGGTGAACCTACTTCCACGAACCCACGGGTTCATTTACCTGTATTGATCTCTCCTTGGTGTCCCTCGATGCCTTACTCGATTTTTCGTGGAAGGTGTTGGGGGACTCTTATGGCAGTGATCATTACCCAGTCTGTCTTGAGCCGGTCGGACCGCAGCCGGGTGTCTCGTCTCGACCGAGGTGGTGCCTTGCGCGGGCTGACTGGCCATCCTTCAGAGCTCGTTCCGTCATTGCCCGTTCGGTGTTGAGCTTTGGCTCTGTGGATGAGAGCTTGGAGTTCTTCGAGCGGGTATTGATGGGCGTCGCGGAGGACTGTATTCCTCGATCTTCCGGTAACCCGCGGACGCGTAGCGTCCCGTGGTGGACTCCAGCATGTCACCGGGCGGTGTGCGAGAGGAAGAGGGCGACGCGCCGCTTCCACCGCACCCGGCGCGCGGACCACTTGATTGAGATGCGGCGGGCGAAGGCTTTCGCCCGCCGGACTCTCAAGTTGGCCCGTCGGGCCTCTTGGCGTGCTTTTGTGTCCGGCATTTCCTCGTCTACCCTTCTGCTGCTGTGTGGCGGAAGGTACGTAGTATCGAGGGGAAGCCGGTCCCTGCTAGTCGCCCTGTCCTTCGGGACGGGACGGCTTCCTTTCGGATCCTGCTGCTGTGGCCGATCGGCTGGCTGGGGCTTTTGCTGCGGTTTCCCGTTCGCCTTCAGCTGCGGATCGTCCTTTGTCGGATGTTACGTTCCCGCCGCCTGGGAACGAGCCCTATAACCGTCTCTTTACGATGCGGGAACTTCGGGCTGCCTTGGCAACCCGTCGTTCTTCCGCCCCTGGCCCTGATGACATTCCGTATGACTTTATTTGGAATCTGCACCCGATGGCCCTACACTTCTTGCTGGATCTTTTCAACCGGGTGTGGGTTGAGGGGTCGTTCCCTTCCCGTTGGAGGGAGGCGATTGTGGTCCCGATACCTAAGCCGGGGAAGGATCCGGCGGAGGTGGCGGGCTATCGGCCTATTGCCTTGACGAGCTGCTTATGCAAGCTCCTTGAAAAGATGGTGGCCGTCCGACTTTCCTTTACACTGGAGTCGCTTGGGTTATACCCCCCGACCCAGTATGGCTTTCGTCGATTTCGGGTACTCTGGACCCCCTTCTCCTTGGTCATGATGTACGGGAGGCCTTTTCCCGCCGGAATCTTGTTCTGGCCGTCTTTTTCGATGTCCAAAAGGCCTATGACACGACCCGTCGGGGAGTTGTCATGGACCGTTTGAAGTCTCTTGGTTTTGTGGGCTTTTTGCCCACATTTCTTCGTAACTTCCTCTGCCGTCGCACTTTCCGCGTCCGTAATGGGGCGGCCCTATCTGACCTGTATGTTCAGGAGGAGGGGGTGCCCCAGGGGTGTGTCTTGAGCGTCTCCTGCTTCAATCTGGTCATGTCTGCGCTACCGGGAGCCCTTCCGCCCTCGGTGCGATGTTCCATCTACGCCGACGATCTGGCTGTCTATGCCGCGGGGACGAGTCCCCCCTCGTGGAGAGGCAAGTCCAACTCGCGGTCAATCGGGTTGAACGCTGGGCGTCGTCGGTGGGCCTTACGCTGTCTTCCCCGAAGACTTCGTGTGTGGCCTTCCTTCCGTCGAGGAGACGGGGATCCGGCGCCGTCCCGACCTTTAATCTTACACTCGGGGGTCAGCCTCTGGCCCTCGTTCAGTCAGTGCGTTTCCTGGGTATGGTTTTCGACAGCCGTTTGAGCTGGGTTCCCCACCTTCGCCGGCTGCGCGAGTCTGCAAGACGTACCCTGGATTTGCTGGGACATCTGTCGCATACTACATGGGGCGCGGATAGGCGGACACTCCTCCGTTTGTACGTGTCCCTGGTACAGTCAAAATTAGATTGGGAGTGTGGTGTATGGCTCCGCCTCCCGTACGGCCCTTCGGATACTGGATCCGGTCCTCTCTAGAGGACTGCGCATGTCATCTGGCGCCTTCCGCTCCTCTCCGGTTGATAGTCTGCAGGTTGAGTGCGACATCCCTCCCTTGGGGGATCGGAGGTCGTTCCTCATTGCTAAGCACTATCTCCGGATCCTCCGTCTTCCCAACTCTCCTCTGTTCCAGGTGGTGGAGAGGGCGTTCTGCCGGGATGGGGGTTGGTATTTCACCGACACGGTGACCTCCCTCCTCGATGGTATGGGCACTCCTCCTCCATCCGTTATACCGGTCTCTTTCAAGGGTGTTGCACCTTGGGAGAGCACCCCTGTTGCGTGCTGTAGGGCGTTGCGCCCCGTTCGCAGGGCCGATTCTGACTCTGCCTTGCTTCGGTCTCTGTTCCTTCAGCATGCGGCGTGTCACTCTGCATGTATTGCGGTCTTCACGGATGGCTCGAGGTCGTCGGGGGGCGTTGGGGCCGCGGCTGTTCCCCAGTCGTCTGCCCTTGCTCCCCGATGTACCCGTCTCTCTGATGAGGCTTCCGTTTTCACGGCGGAGCTCTATGCCATTCTGAGCGCTCTGGAGGTGGTGCGGGAGCATCCGGATGGGTCGTTTGTCATCTATTCGGATTCCCGCAGTGCCCTGGATGGCCTGGAGTGTTTTGACCCTGTCCACCCACTGGTCCGACGAATCCAGCTACTGTGCCATACCCTTGTCGCTTTTGGTGGCAAGGAGGTGGTATTTTGCTGGGTCCCAGCACATGTTAACGTGGCTGGAAATGAGGCTGCCGATCGAGCTGCCCGTTCCGCGTGCCGAGTACAGGTTTCACCCGTGTTCCTCCCCTTTTCCGATTATATCCCTGGCTTCCGTAGGTTTTTGCGCTCCCGGTGGCAGAGTCGCTGGGATGGCGCTACAGATAACAAACTTTGCAAGATTAAACCCAAATTGGGATGTTGGGCCTCTTCCTTCCATCGGTCGCGCCATAAGGAGGTGGCTCTGGCCCGCCTCCGTATTGGCCACACCCACCTGACCCATGGCTATTTGATGGCCGGGGATCGGGTGCCCCGATGTCCCAATGTAACGTTTTACTTACAGTTGCCCACCTCCTGGTGGAGTGTCCGCTTTACTCTGCGCTGCGCGCAGAGTATTTTCCCTTTTTGGAGAGCGTCGGCCTTGTGATAGGCTTGGCGCTATTCTATCTGAAGGTCCCTACTTTTCGATAACCGGGTTGTTCTCCTTCCTCTTTCGCTCCCGACTTCTTTACCGGCTGTGACTCCGCTATGATCTTTCTGCTTCCGCCCCCCCCTCCTCCTCCTCCCCGTCTATTGTTCATTTCCATTAGCTGTTCCATAATCTTCGTCCTGTGTTCGCTCTGCTATCCACCTTTCTTTTGGTGGCCATGAGCGGTCATACTTTGAAACAAAAAAAAAAATTATATATATATATATACACACACACAACGTGTGTAATTGTGAAATTCATCCCATATATATATATATATATATATATATATATATGCGCCTCGGTGGTGTAGTGGTTAGCGTCGCTGACTACGAATCTATCGGCCCCGGGTTTGAGACCCGACGGCAGGCCGGCGCGCAGCAAATCCCAGCTGTTCATTCTTCCACACAATAAAGAAAAGTGGTTGGTAGATAAATGAGTACCCTAGGTGGCCAAGTGGTTAAGACGGTGGGCTGCTGATGGGGCGTGGTTCGGATTCCACGTTAAACTGTAGGTCTAAGGTGGAGTGAAAAGCTTGACCTTCGTCAGACTGAACAATTCGGGCGGAGGCTAACCAAAGGTGTATATATATATATATATATATATATATATATATATATATATATATATATATGTTACGCCCCGTTTGTGTAATTGCCCAATTCATGAACTGGGCAATATAACTGCCTAGTTCATGAAATTGACAACTTACTGCCCATTACATGAAATGGGCATTTATATTGCCCAGTTCGTGAAATGGGCAATCAGGTGTATGACCTTTAAAATCTTATACAATTTTACAAAATGGGCAAGCAAAATTCGCCCATTTCACTAACTGGGCAATATAAATGCCCATTTCATGTAGTCCTAATGGGCAGTAACTTGCCCATTTCATGAAATAGCCAATTACACAAATAGGGCGTAATATATATATATATATATATATATATATATATATATATATATGTCACCGGTCTGCTGTGGTTAGCATCGCTTACTACGAATCCACCGGCACAGAATTAGATTCCTGGCGACGGCAGGTGGCGCGCAGCTCACCCAGCTATTCATCGTTTCATACAATAATATTGCTTGATAGATAAATGGTTATAACGCTGGGCTGCTGCTGCTGCTGCTGCTGCTGATCGGCAAGTCGAGAGATCAAATCCGGGTAAGGACTTCGTAATTTCTGACCACCCGTAGTGGACTGAAGTTTGGATTCGCTTTCCCTTTAAAAAGTCTTCATACGGACAAGTTAAGCAGCAGGTCCAGGGTGGAGCAACAAGCTTCACATTGGTTTGAATGAGCAATTCGGGAAGAAGCAGAACCAAGGTTACCAATATCTATGAGAAATTATTTATAAGGCTGGAAAATTTATAAAACAAAATTACTTTGAAACCTTAATTAAGATAATTTTTCACTCGTTGCAAAGAATAAAGAGACACATCATAAACACAGCCAACAGATAAAGAGAGGTACTTAATCCCGAACTAAATCCTGAAATTATTCAAACAGTGGGAAGTAGGGAAGGCAGTGCGCAATTTATACTATAAAAAGGCAGTCCTGTTCATCCGTCCGTCTGTAGATACCATATATTTACTATTAAGCGATTCTGAACATAGAAATAAATGCGGTTTGCTTTCTTTCAACTTTTACTCTACCGCGTTAAGATTTTCATTGCTGCTGCCTTTTCAATTAATTAATTATTAGGTCAATAAAACTATAGAAAAGAACGCAGCACTGGAAATATTAAGCTTCACATCCGAACCCATTAAGATTTGTAAAGATTAAGATTTTCATGGCTGCGTTCTTTTCAATTATTCGGTCAATAAAACTATAGAAAAGAACGCCGCAATGAAAATCTTAAGCTTCACATCCGAACCCACTGTATCAAGATTTGTGAAGCTTAAGTTTTTCATTGCTGCGTTCTTTTCTATAGTTTGACCGAATAATTGATTCCCCAGTAATTATGGGCCGTAGGCCCCCTAATTATTGAGACCTAACGCCCCAGCACCGCCGGTCTAACTAAATGTGCCCGGAGGGCCCACTTTTGCTGGTATTCCTAATTTGAACCTTGCCAAGGAACCTCCTCAACCGTGAAGAAAGTACAATATCTTTATCGTTACTCGGTCAAGGGTATTTAGCCAATCGCGCTGATAAGTTTTAACTTCCACATTTTATGTTTTTAAATCAGTTCAGAACAAAGCCGATCCTGTCCTAACTTTGGAACCACCCTGTAGTCCTTTATCCACTTTTTTCCCTCCCATCCCCAACTTCCCTCCTCCTCCTATGCGCACATATACTAAAATCACTAAAAATTGCGTCGACATTGTTTTAAACTATCAGCAATCTCGTCCAAACATCCAGTGCAAATACACCCTGTATCCGATTCTACAGTGGTTCCTGCAACACGCTCATAATTTTATGATACAAAAGGCTATCAAATAGTATCAAGTTCTGAGTTGTCGAAGAAATATCTCCATTTTTAATATTAACGACGGTATAGAGTAATTACATGATTTCTAAATGATAATGACACTTCTTGTTTTCATCATATAGGGATTATTTTATTACATGGACAAGAGCTACATCGTGTCCAGTGTCATAACACCGCTTCCAGTCGATCAGCGAAGTTAAGCGACATTCGGTCTGTACAGGGTGTTCGAAAAGTCCCGTCACCCTCTACAAAATTTACATATTGTAATACCAATTTTATTTTTGTGTGATTACTTGAATTTATGTGGTTTATTCACATTTTTTTTCTTTTCCAGGTATTAGAGTTGTGTGAACAATGCAGACCAGTCCACTTACACTCTGGAGGAAAGGATAATGATGAGCACATGGGCTCATGAAAGGTCACACACTGGCAAAACGATGCATGATATCCAGAATGATTTCAACACATGATTCAATAAGGCTGCACAACCAAACAAGATGGCATTACGCTGGGAGAAAAAGCTGTTTGAAACTGGCTCCATCAAGGACAGACCACGGTCGGGAAGACCAACAACGCGAGCGGAACAATGTGAAGGTGTGATTGCATCGGTGGTTCGTTCACCGAAAAAAATCACTTCGGAAACGATCACAAGAACTCGCAGTCCCCATGTCCACAATGAGAGATCACATGACAAAAGATCTCGGCATGAAACCATACCGCCCATCATTTGTTAGTGAATTAAGCGATTCAGACGAAAATGATGGTGCACACACAGATATTCTTGATTAGTAACTGTATTTACTGTAATTAAAGTAATTGTTGCGAGTGACTCGTTTCTTAAATTACACATACCACATATAAATACAATGAATTACACAAAATATAATTGATATTACAATATATACATTTTGTACGGAGTGACGGGGCTTTGCAAACACCCTGTACAACATTTGGATAGGGGACCGTCCTCCGCATGAAGTTTATGTAGTGAGACGTGGTTCGGATTACGCGTAAAACTGTCGATCCTCAAAGTTGTATGATGCAAGATGTTCCTAAAAAGGTTAAACAACCCCCATCAAACACCAACAATCATATATTAAGTTGGTTCACAAAAAGGAACTTGATAATAATTCTGCTTTTATTTTTGTGCTAAATATTTATCTTCATAGAAGAAAAGGATCACCTGAAGATCAGGGCCCCCAGCCTCAATTACCAAATGATATCTTCGTTAAAACTACGAAAATATCAAGACTTAACCTAACCAATCGTCAAGGGCGTACAGTTGACCTAACCGGGCATTCAATTTAATTTATTATTATATTTGGTACTGTAAAGCAAAAAACAACAATACATGGAGGCCCTGATCTTCGGTGATCCAAAGAAAATGTATTGATTGAGATTTCTACTTGACATTTCCTCTCCATTTGTAAACATGAACCCCAAACTCCCATAATATATTTTGTTTTTCTAAAAAAAAAAACACATAACGATTTATAGCTGTTTCCTAGATATAAGTAAGGCATATGATAGGGTGAACCACAATATTTTATTTCCAAAACTCGAAGACAGGAAGGTTCCCATGTACATATTAAATTTATTGAAATTTTGGTATTCCCACCAATCTTTCACTGTTAGGTGGGGCAATGTACTATCCGGGTGTTTTGGCTCCTCTTGCGGGGTGAGACAAGGCTCCTTGCTCTCCCCTATGCTGTTTAATGTGTATATTGAAGGATTAATTGCTTCATTTAATGAGGCAACAGTGGGATGTTGTACAAGGATAAATAACTTAGTTTATGCCGATGATATGGTGTTAATAAGTCCCTCTGATGTTAAGGTCTGGATCGGCTACTAAAAGTCCGCGAAGTGTATTCGCAGAAACATGATATTCTTTTTAATGTTACAAAAACTAAGGTTATGCAATTTCATCCTAAAAGCTGTAATCAGCCAGCTGATATAAGGTTTAAAATGAATGGTGAAGTAATTGAGGAAGTACAAGAGTTTATTTGGGTCAAACTATTACCAGCTCCTTGAGTAATGACTCAGATATAAGAAAACAATCTCGAAGCCTGTGTGCTGAAGCGAATATGACCATAAGGAACTTTCGATTCTGTACAAGTGAAGCTAAAGATACTCTCTTTCGTACTTTCTGCAGTAATATATACGGACAGCAACTGTGGGTGAATTATAAAAAAGGTTCTGGCAGAACTCTAAATTTGCTGTACAACGGGTCTTTTAGACTCTTACATAAATTACCCCCGAGATGCTCAGCTTCGCAAATGTTTGCTACCCGCAATGTCCCGATCTTCCCGGAGGTAACAAGACGCACTCAAGACAGTCTAATGCAAAGAATTAAAAAATCAACCAACCCGATCATCCAAGCTATCCATGAGTCCTGCCATTTATCCTCTAAGCTATGGACTTCTTGGTACGAAAACGTCTCTCTGTAGCTCCACTCAACTTCGACATTACAGTATTATTTCTTATCAATTGTATATATTTTTATCCTTAATATGTGAACTGTCATTGTATTAATATTTGTCATATGGACTATAGTCTGCCAATAAACCTTTTCATTTTCATTTCATATATATATATATATATATATATATATATATATATATTATATATATATGGTGCATATAATGTGATGAGTATAATGAATTTGAAATTGTAAATATAGTTTTCATATCATTCAAAATTTCTTAATTAAATTTAAACCAATTTCTCTTGAATAATTTTTGCTCGGGTTTAAAATTTCTCCTTTGCCAATTCTCTTCTAATGAAATAAATGCGATAATAATTATCTGAAGAGAGACATTTTCAGTCTACAGGGTGTCCCATAAGTCCGGCATCATAGGAAAAATAATAAAAAAAGGCAAAACAAAAGCTTTTATTTACAGAACGTGCTCAATATGTCCACCATTGTTTACAATACACAAATTCAGACGTGATACCCAGTCAGCAAGCACACGGTGAATGATGTCAGGAGTAATGGTGTTACATGCCCCAATAATGCGCTGTCGCAAATGTTCAACACTCCTAATTTTCTCTGCGTATACCAGCGCTTTCAAGTGGCCCCAGAGATAAAAATCTAGTGACGTGAGATCCGGGCTTCTAGCTGGCCATTTCACAGGCCCTCGACGTCCTATCCAATGACCAGGGAGTTGTTGGTACAGGTATTCCCTTACTTGGATGCTGTGATGTGCAGGAGCGCCGTCTTGCTGGAACCATGTTGAGAAATTTCCTTCTTCGTTCAAGACACTGGGAAATGCTTCTTCCTTGAGCATACGTAGGTAGGTGCCTCCAGTGACATGTTCATCGGAAAAGAGGGGGCCTATGATGAGATCCTTCCAAATGCCACACCATACCATCACCCGAGATGCACCTTGTTCCTTTGAAGAGGTATACCAGTGAGGGTTTTTTGAGACCAGTAGCGGGTGTTCTGTCGATTTACCTCACCATTTCCATAAAAAACAACCTCGTCACTGAACAGAATGGTGGACGGGAAATTGGCATCCCGAGCATAAATTATGGTTTGTAGAAATAGAAAAATATGAATTTCTCCTATGATGCCGGACTTAGGGGACACCCTGTAGAATGAAATTAGAGGGAAAAAGTATAAGAACGGTTGGATCTTTTCCTTAATAGCACCCCAAAATTTCTTCTTTTCAGTTCGTAACAATTTTTGGTTAGGTTAAGGCGTGATATTTTCGTTAGTCTTAACGAAAATATCACGACTTAACCTAACCAATTGTCAAGGGCGTACAGTTGACCTAACCGGGCATTCAATTAATCTAGCTAGTTGAGTCGTGATATTTTCGTTAAAACTACGAAAATATCACGACTTTACCTAACCAAAAATTGTACTAACTGAAAAGAAGAAATTAGGGGTACGATAAAGGAAAAGATCCGAACAGTTTACTTTTCACTTCTTATTTAAACAAGTTTTATTTACCATAATATTTCGTGTAAAAATAAGAATTAGTCACTGCGAAGCCCTACATTAACCTTCGTTCTTAATGTATGCGGGTGATATTTGCCAAACATTAAAACTGTGCTGAGATCGATCCAAAGAATGGTCTGCACAGAAGAATTGCGCGAAGATAACCTCTGCTAAGAAAAGCGCACAAAGAAGTTCGTTTGAGGCCAAGGCTACACGAGTGACTTTGTCGCTACGTCACAGTTCCGGTGTCGTAGCGACACAATCGCAGTGGCTGTTGCAAACTACAAGAGCTGCGACAAGTCGATGCGATTTCTTCGTTTTTAGTGCCACGTGGCAATGACGCCGTGGCAAAGTCGCTCGTGTAGCCTACCGCACTTGGAACAATGCAACGCAGCCATTTGTACGAGAATAATTGTCGTTGTGGCTGTCTGCCGTGTAGCCTACCGCACTTGGAACAATGCAACGCAGCCATTTGTAAGAGAATAATTGTCGTTGTGGCTGTCTGCCGTGTAGCCTACCGCACTTGGAACAGTACAACGCAGCCATTTGCAACAGAGAATAATTGTCGCAGTGGCTGTCTGCCGTATAGTTTGCCCAGTAGGAAACAACAATACACATTCTTTCTGATTTGTCGTTACAACTTCGTCGCAGCGACAAGGTCACTTGTGCAGCTTTGGCCTAAAGTGTGCCAAGAATTATTAAAGAGATGGATTTGCATTCTGGAAGAAAATT
>JAJOZX010004678.1:0-7500 GCA_023014485.1 Bathynomus jamesi | reverse complement strand
AAATAAAAAATATAAAATTAGAATTACGAGTCAATTTTCACGAAGTTGCTTAATTTAAAAAACGAAATTACGTTTCACATACTCCCCACACCCCCGGAAAAAAAACTTTTTAATTATTCTTCAAGAGCGCCTTAAAATTTGAGAAAAAAATTCAAGGTTTTAAAATTCGACTTGAATTGTGTGAGGTTATGCAACACAGGTTATGATTACTGAATGTTTTTCCAACATCACGTTGTACTGAAGACTAAAGAATATTTTGTCAAAGAGGATGCCATCCCCCCTCAATTCTTATTTTATAAGTACTTATTTTATATATTTTATATTATTAAAGTTTTTGGTGCTCTTCCAATATGTGCTCTACCGCGAACTGTGATCTACCATATTCCAATACGTGCTCTACCGTGAAACTAGCCTTATAAGGCTAACTAACGAAAATATCATGACTTAACCTAACCAATCGTTAGGTCAACTATACGCCCTTGACGATTGGTTAGGTTAAGTCGTGATATTTTCGTTAGTTAGCCTGGAATATGGAATATTAGTTGGAATATGGTAGATCACAGTTTCGCGGTAGAGCACATATTGGAAGAGCACCAGGTTTTTTTATTATATAGGGGGCCTAGTAGTAATATTAGATAGCTTAGAATAAAAATATCAGTAACTTGAAACTATTTGCCTATTCTATCTTCGACTGCTGTATTAAGCCGGATTAGTGAGGATTTACATTATATATATATACACAGTATGTGAGATATATATATATATATATATATATATATATATATAATATCGATCCAGAACCGTCGTTCGATTCCGCAGAAGTAAAGTTGGTTGGTAATTTAGTCTCGGAGAAGGGATTCCATCTATTTCACTGCAATTAAAAGTAAGTTGTGAGAAATGTCAAAGCCCTGCTGGGTATTAAGGTTTAGCATGTTTGGGTATAGAACTTCTTCAGACTTATGTTTAACAAAAAAAAACCATTTTGAACTTCTCAGTAATCTGGGCTCTTTACCTGTCTTCAGCAATTAAATGTTTTGGTCCACTAAAAAAAAAAAGAAGCATTCTGAAATAAGAAAATCAAAAAGCGGACACCCTACGCAGGAAATTGACCCTGCAATTGTGTCAAACATTTTGTGAAACATGCTGGAGACCTCCATAACGGTGTAGAGTTGTTTCACTGGGCACTGGGTACATGGTACTCGAAACGTTTTCAGCAAGAAATGGGACTTTCGTAAGCCTCAAAAACGTCTTAAGACATTTCCTAAACGTGAAGAACACCATCAGTCATCTTACTTCACCAAATGGTGAGTCAAACACCGAGTCAAAACTTAATTTTTCGTTATCACAAGTCCAACTGTTGCATAAACTATCTGGAGCATATGAACAGAATATGCTAACCATTATCGAACGCAGTCCGCATTCACTGACCTGAAGCATTTATGGACAATTCACATCTGGAAAAGAAAAGAATAATATTAACCTCGCAAAAAAAAATTAAGATCACCTGAAGATCAGGGCCCCCAGCCTTCTTTAGTTAGCTTTATAAGGCTAACTAACGAAAATATCACGACCTATTTTTGTTAGTTAGCGTTATAAGGCTAACTAAAGAAGGCTTGGGGACCCTGATCTTCAGGTGATCCAAAGTTATGTAAGTTGTATAACAAATCAACAACCAATGTGCATCAAACATTCTAGAACGAAATGCTCGTTTGACTGTTCTGTGTGCGTGCTATTTGCCACGATGACAAATCCAGCGTGGGGGAGAGATAACCTACAAGTACCCTGTGTTCAAAATTATGAGGTCAAATTTTGTTAAAATTTAACTAAATAAATGTTAATTTAAAATAAAATTGTCTTAAATTAAACATAAATTAAATTATTTTTAATTTTTCTTTATTTATTTTTATTTTTTTTTGTATTGGGGCGTTTACCGCCATTTCCCGCTATATGGTAGCGGATATCATGGCGAGGCGGAATACGAGAAAGAGAAACGGAGACGGAGAAAAGGCACTAGAAAAGGGAGAACAGCGGACTACAGGTGAGAAGCCACCTAAAGCTCAGATAGGATGCGAGATTGGGAGAGGAAGAGGAAAAGACGGTCAAGCGAGAAGAGAGGGCTCTCAGCGAGCATAAGGCGTAAACGTTCGGGGAGGGGGAAATCAGAAAGGAACGGAAAAGCGCGACGACGTACTGACGACAGGGTGGGGCATTCCACAAGGATGTGAGAGACGGTGAGGGGCGACTGGCAGGAGGCGCAACGAGGAGCCTCCTGCCGGAACATAAGATAGCCGTGCGTGAGGCGCGTATGGCCGATGCGAAGCCGCGCAAGGACGACCTCTTTGTGTCTGGAGCGGTGGAAAGAGGACACCCAATATGACAGACGGGGGCGGATGGACCAGAGTTTATTTCCGGTGGCATCGTCCCAGGACTGTTGCCACATGCGATCGTAAAAGGAACGAAAGACCTGCACATAGTCTGAGAAGGGGAGCGGGCGGGGGAGGGGAGGCAGCGAGGCGGCGGACCGGGCTAAGCGGTCCGCCGCCTCATTACCGGAAACACCAACATGGGCGGGAACCCAGCAGAAGGTGACCCGGATCCGGTGAATGGTGTGCAGGACATGGTACTCCTGTTGAATAAGGCGTACGAGGGGGTCCGGGGAATCATAGCGCTCGAGCGCCTGAAGGGCGCTCAGCGAGTCCGAAAAAATGGTACAGGAGGACCGCGAACAACCCGATACCAGACGGAGGGCTTCCAGAAGGGCAAAGAGCTCCGCGGAAAAGATGGAGGCCTGAACCGGCAGGGGGATACCCCGGGAGGTAGGTGACAATGACGGAGAGAAGACGGCGGCCGCGACACCTGCAGGGGAGCGCGAGCCGTCGGTGTAGACGGGAACGTCGTCCGAATGGACGGGAAGATGGGCCAGAAAAGAAGACCGGAGGACGGCAGGAAGAGACTCCTTACGCAGGCCACGGAGCGCCTGGCAACGGCAGATAGGGGTGGTCCGCCAGGGGGGCGACAGATCGAAGGAGAACGGCAGAATAGAGGGTGGGGGGATCCCCAGGGACGAGAAAATCTCGGCCAGAGAGGCAGCGAAATGCCACGTGTCAGGCCGGGGTAGCGCCTGGGAGATCGCGGAGAAGAGTAGGGACTCGGGAGGCGGCAGATGCGAAGGTAACACTTCGCCATGAGAAGGCCCCGGCGAAGGGGCAGGGGGGGTGTCCACAGTCCACCTGAAGACTAGCGACAGGGGACGAGCGGAAGGCACCCGACGCCAGGCGAAGGCCACGGTGGAGAAGAGGATCCAGCATACGGAGTGCCGGAGAGGAGGCGGAGCTGTAGACCACACAGCCGTAGTCGACACGGGATTGCACCAGGGAGGTGTACAGGCGCAGCAGAGTACGCCTGTCCGCCCCCCAGGTCGTGTGGGACAGATGACCCAAAAGGGAGAGGGTGCGGCGAGATGTTTGCCGCAACCGCCTAAGGTGTGGAACCCAACCGAAAAATCCGTCGAGGGTCATACCCAGGAATCTAACGGATGGGACGAGGGGAAGAGGAGTGCCGGCAAGGGTAAGGGCGAAGGTATGCGACAGACGGAGGCGCCGAGGACGGAAAAGCATACTGGAAGACTTAGAGGGTGAGAAAGCATAGCCAACCGAGGACGCCCAGCGAACCACCGCATTGATGGCTAGCTGGAGCCGACGTTCAGCCAAAGACGGGAGGCGGCCAGAGCAATAGATAGCCAGGTCATCGGCATAGAGGGAGCTACGAACGGATGTAGGCAGGACCGTAGCGACTGTGTTCATCACGAGTGAGAAACACAAGACGCTAAGGACACTACCCTGAGGGACACCCTCCTCCAACGGAAAGCGGTCAGAGAGGGCAGAACCGATGCGGACGCGGAAAGAACGGGCGGACAAGAAGTTATAAATAAAGGAAGGGAGAAAGCCTACGAAACCCAGGGAGCGTAAGCAGTCGAAGACCGCGCTCCGCCGGGTAGTATCGTAGGCCTTCTGGAGGTCGAAAAAGACGGCGAGTACAAATTGACGCCGGGAGAAAGCCTCCTGCACGTCATGGCTAAGGAGAAGGAGGGGGTCGGTGGTAGACCGGAAGCGCCGGAAACCAGCCTGGGTAGCAGGGTACTGGTCACTCGCCTCCAAGGTAAAGGACAGCCGCGAGGCGACCATCGCCTCCATCACCTTGCAGGCACAGCATGTTAGGGAAATGGGGCGATAGTTCGACGGGAGTGAGGGGTCTTTATCGGGCTTCGGGATGGGGACGACGATGGACTCACGCCATCGGTCCGGAAATGAACCCTCCAACCAAATCCGGTTATAGAGGTCCAGTAGAAAGCTGAGAGCAGAGGGGTGGAGATGCCGTAAAAGTCATAGGGGATATTATCGGGGCCGGGGCGGAGGAGCGTCGGGGGCGGAGGGCCTCCCGAAGCTCTGTCATGTGGAAGAGGTGATTATAGGGGTCATCCTATGAGGTGGAAATTCCGGTGGGTCGCGGCGGGAGTGGGGGGAATCGGAACTGGAGATGGCTGCAAAGTGCGCCGCGAGTGCGTTCGCGACGGCCTCCGGATCGGACACGAACTCGTCGTCCCCGACCCGAAGCACCGGGGGTCGAGGGGGGACACGGGTCCCCTCAAAGCTACGCACCTTGCGCCAAACAGTCAGGGGGCAGTCGAGGAGGAGATCCCGGACACGTAACTCCGCCAGGAGGTACGCCGGGCCAGTTTCAGGACCCGACGGGCCACTGCCTTCAGGCGCTGAAATTCTATCTTGTGCTCCAGCTGGCGGGTCCGGTAGAAGCGGCGGCCGGCACGGCGCCGCTCCTGAACGGCATGGGAGCACTCTGGGGTCCACCATGGGACGCTTCGCGGCTGGGGGAGCCAGAGGTACGGGGGATGCAACTGGCGGCAGCCGAGAGGATCTTACTCTCGAGGAAGGCGAGGGCCTCATTGACGGAGGGAAAGGCAGGAATTGATGGCGAGATCGCCGTGCCCCTCGCGTATGAGGCCCAGTCTGCTCGGGCGAACAGCCAGCGCGGGCGGACAGAGGTGGGGGGGAGGAGACGGGTCGGGGTAAGACGGGAAATGGAAGACACTGGGAAATGGTCACTGCCGGAAGAATCCGGCAGGACCTCCCAGGTGAACTCCGTCACGATTTCGAGGGAAACCAGGGAAAGGTCGATACAGGTGAAACTGTCATGGGCCGAGTGAAGGCAGGTTGGGGAGCCATCGTTCAGAAAGGTGAACTCGAGCTCGTCCATAAGGGAGAGAAGGGTCCCGGAGAGAAAGGTGGAGCAAACGTCCCCCCAGGCCGGGTCCCGACTGTTGAAGTCCCCGAGAATCAGAAAAGGGCGGGGAAGCTGGAGAATTAGGTCACGGAGAGAATCGGGTGGAGGGCGTACGTTAGGGGAGAGGTAAAGAGAGCAGACCGTGAGCTGGCGCCCCAAGAAAGGCGCACGGCCACAGCTTGCAGGACTGTACGGAGCGGGAGGGGGCGGAAAGGGACGGAGCGGTGCACGAAGACCGCGGCGCCCCCCCTCCCCGCCCCATCGAGAGGCGGGGAAGGGAGCCCGCAGTAACCGGACACTCGAGGGAGGGAACGGGATCCCAGAATCGTCTCCTGAAGGCAGAAACACGCCGGACACCTGGAGGCCAGGAGAGAGGAGAGACTCTCGAGGCCTACCAGGAGCCCGCGGATGTTCCACTGCAGGAGCGAGGTATAGGGAGGGGTAGGAAGTCAGCGTAAAGGATGGTTATGGGGTGGGTGGGCCGATCGGGCGGCCCGAGATTAAAGAGGGAATCGGAAAGCCCCGGAGTTCAGTGAGGGACGCCGAACGAGGGCGAAGGCGAGGGTCACCCCGACGAGGGGGCGATGTGGAACCAGACGCCGGCAAGTCCTCCAGAGAGGAGTCTCCCGGACGTCCGGGGGAGAGCGATGCAGAGAAGGGGATGTGAGAGGTATCCAGAATGCCCCTCCCTTCACCGGAGGTGCGGGGGAGGCAGGACTACGAGGGGGAGTGGAAAATAATACCTCACCCAGAGGCATTGGCAGGTCGAGGAGAGAGATGGGGCGGGTCAAACGCGGGGGCGTGCACGTCCCACCCACGCCGACCAGGCGGGCGAGTTCCCCCTCCAGTGGGTCCATCGACCGGGCCGGAGAGGGGTGTATCTCAGCCCCCACCACGAGGGCCGTCGGGGACCCCAGGGGGGAGCGTGCATAACGGTTGCGCAGTGGGGACGGTGAGGACACCGGGGCGGTAGGGCGAAGGGGGCGTTTGTGTTTGGAGAGGAAGGTGATGCGAGGCTTATGGCGTCGAACCTTTCGGGGTCACCACTGGCGCGGCGCTTGCGGCCCCTACCCTCCGTCGTGCGGCCCGCGTGGGTGACGGCGGGTCACGATCCGGAATGGGGGTGGCCGAAGGCGCCGGTGGAGAGGGCGTAGAAGGGGCAGGGGGGGTTGCCGACGAAGCATCGGCGTTCGCGGAGGGAGCACGTGGGGACGCGCTGGTAGTACGGGGAGCCGCGGTAGGAGTCCGCTGGGCGGCAGAGGATGGACTGGGAGTAGCGGACACGGTGGGTGGAGGCGCGTTGGGAACCGCCGGTGAGGACGGGGTCCGGGAACGGAGAGCCTCGGCGTACGAGGCACCACGCCGGGCCTCGCAGCCACGCAACCGCTCCCGCGCCTCCCGAGCGCTGAGAAACTCTGATGAACAGAGGGCCCGAACCTCCCTTTCAAAGAGGAAGGACGGGCAAGAGCGGGATGAAGCAGGGTGTGGTCCATGGCAGTTGGTGCAGGAAGGCGGAGCAGTACAGGGCAAGGGGTGGGGAGGGCCGCCGCAGCGGACACACAACGGGGCCGGCTGACGGCAGGAGCTGCTCACGTGGCCAAACCTATTACACTGAAAACAGCGCGTAGGATCTGGCACGTATGGTCGTACTGAGAATTCGCACGCTCGTCTCTCACCAAAGCCCCAGAATACCGAAACGGGGGGCACCAGTGAGTCGAAAGTGAGGAGCGAGGAGAAGGGGCGTTGGGGACCGCGATCTGTCGGGAAAGCGGTACACCCTCACAACACCCTGGGAGGCGAGGTCAATCTGGAGGTCTTCCACCGGGATGGGTAGAAGACGAGCAGCGTAAATTGTGCCCTGGCACTGATTGAGGCGGGGGTGGGGGTCACCGTGATCCCGCAGCCCAGGACATCGGGGATAGCGAGCAGAGAGGAGGTTTCGGCAAGGAACGCGACCTTATCAAAATGGAGCCATCCCTCTGAGGCCGAAGGTCAAAACGCGCCGTCCCCGTCTTCCCATGGATCGCTCGAAAGAGGCGTTCGTGGTTAGTGGGGAGGGGCTTGGAGGAGGAGGGGCGGAGGACGAGGAACTTGTCCATCGTCCTAAGGCCGAGTGAAGCCGTCTGGCCAAACACCACCGGAACTTCGAGGGGGCGAGAAGACGAGAAAGGCGGACGGCGACGTCGGGTCCCACGTCCCCCA
>JAJOZX010004677.1:325000-374834 GCA_023014485.1 Bathynomus jamesi | reverse complement strand
ATGCAAATCCACAGGAAAAAGAAAAATGATTCCAATTCCTTTCGTGTATTCAGAAATACACCTCGTCACGGAATGAAGGTAGAAGGCGAGATGACGAAAATATATGCATATGTACGAGGGCCACTCAATATATTTTGCCTCACCTTTTTTTCCTTTCTTTCCAAGTTTCCTCGTGAGTTCCAGAAATTTTGTACACAAGTAATTAGTAATTACATACCTTTTTTACAAGTTTTTATTTTTCCAAATAGTCTCCATCTTTTTCTACGGCTTTTCTCGGGAAATGATGGATGCTTATCTTTTCTGGGTCTAAAAATTCGGAGATGCTTGAATCAGTACAAATTTGAAGCTTATCGTAAGCCTACTAATAATAAATCTTCTGTGCATTTTTGTTCTGACCATCATCCCTCGATTAAATCTTCTATTTTCTCTGCTATGTTTCTTGGAGCATTGAGAGTTTTCAGTCCTGAATTTTTAGATTCCGAGTTATGCAATATCATGAATATTGGTACTAAATTATGTTATCCTAGATAACATAATTCATAATTCATTTCTAGATAACTGACTTAGGACAGCTAAGATTAGGTATTATAATAGTGTAACTGTAAAGGAATTTGAGCGTAAAAATGTCCTTAGCCGATCTTACCATGTTAATTTTAAATATCTTCCGACTTTACTTAAAGCAATTGGTATGAACGTAGTCTTTAAGTATAATAATACTGTTAAATCACGCCTCATAAAGAATAGCCCTGATAATGCGGTTGGCTGTGTGTATTCGATCGGATGTACACAATGTAACTCAGTATACAGTATATAGGTCAAACGGGAAAATCGTTAGATATCAGGGTAAACCAGCATAAATATGCGTGTGAACAGCGAATAATTCTAGTGCATTGTTTAACCATATGTACAGATGTAACCATAGTATCAAGTGGGATAGTTCTAAAGCGCTTGTTAAAAACACAAATATAATAATTGAAAGGAATATTCTAGAATGTGTATTTATTAATTTTAAAAATAATTTCAATAACAGTGTGCGCCTCGGTGGTGTAGTGGTTAGCGTCGCTGACTATGAATCCACCGGCCCCGGATTCGAGACCCGACGGCAGCCGGCGCGCAGCAAAACCCAGCTGTTCATCCTTCCACACAATAAAGAAAGTGGTTGGTATATAAATGGGTACCCTAGGTGGCCTAGTGGTTAAGACGCTAGGCTACTGATGGGGCGTGGTTCGGATTCCACGTTAAACTGTAGGTCTAAGGTGGAGTGAAAAGCTTGACCTTCGTCAGAACGAACAATTCGGGTGGAAGCTAACCAAAGGTTAAAGGTGTGGGAATGTATAAAACTGACAATATCCTGTTAAAATACCTTTTCCATTTAATCAACTCTTGTTAATCATTTGCTAATCTTTTTATTTATCTGTCACGTTGTACATATATATTATATTTTCGTCATCTCCCCTTCTCCCTTCGTTGTCTGACGAGGTGTACTTCAGAATACACGAAAGGCCTTGGAATCATTTTTCTTTTTCACTGTGGGTTTGTATTATTATATATATATATATATATATGGGTGTGTATATAGTGTGTGTGTGTGTGTGTGTGTGTGTGTGTTGAATGGATATTTTTCCGAATCGAATTATAGTGAGAACGCATAATACCTTCCATTATAAAGGTTCTTTGATATCATTATAATGAGTAATATTACGCCCTACAAGCTTCAAGATTAACCCAGAAATGCTAAATTGAAAATTTTATTGAGAAATAATGATATATTAGAGCGATAACACTCGTACTATTCCTTATTTTTATTAGGTATAGAATAGTAATTATTAGATGGTACTATTATCAACAGGAAGTGTCTATCTATCTATCTATTATATATATATTATTTAAAATAACCACTTTTTTAACCACTTAGCAAAATGAAATAGACCTGAGAATTATGGAGTTCTTATATATATATATATATATATATATATATTATTATATATGTGTGTGTGTGTGTGTGTGTGTATGTGGTGGGTGTGGTGTGCGTGTAGTCTTATAATGTACATGAATAAAAACAAAAAATTCAAAACCTTTTAAAGGATATTGTCACATAGTCCCTAAAAAACCCACTAAAACCCACTAACGAAACCTCCTCTGAGTTTTCTCAAAGCCTTCGTGAAATGGCGACTCTTTGGACCCGATTGCGGACAAAAAAAATATAAAATAAAGATTTCGTTTAATTGCGGTCAAACTTGACGAAAGACTGAAGGAGGGATCGGTAACAAAAACGCGTGGGAATCCATCTTTAAAGACGGCTTTAGAGGACCGCCGAATGAGAGAGAGATAGAGAGAGAAAATGTAATTTGAGAATATATATATATATATATATATCTACACATACTGTGTGTGTGTGTGTGTGTGTGTATATATATATATATTATATATATATATATATATGCATTTAACTGCAATGACCACGCAGTATATAAATGAATAGAAACGACGTAAATAGGAGCGTCTCTGCACACGGGGAAGAGAAATAACGAATAAATGAAAAAGGCGAACCGCCCGGGAATTGAACCCAGGGCCTTCCAATTGCCGGTTGGATGCGCTACCATTACACTACGGACCTCACCAATCATAAATCGAAATTCTCCTACATAGGGCAGAAACCAATGCCCTGAGAGGGCACCCTCGCAAATCGTGAATATGTGCATTTAACTGCAATGACCACGCAGTATATAAATGAAAAAACGACGTAAATAAGGAGCGTCTCTGCACACGGGAAGAGAAATAACGAATGCATTGGTTTCTGCCCTATGTAGGAGAATTTCGATTTATGATTGGTGAGGTCCGTGTGTAATGGTAGCGCATCCAACCGGCAATTGAAGGCCCTGGGTTCAATTCCCGGGCGTTCGCCTCATTTTTCATTTATTCGTTATTTCTCTTCCCCGTGTGCAGAGACGCTCCTTATTTACGTCGTTTCTATTCATTTATATACTGCGTGGTCATTGCAGTTAAATGCACATATTCACGATTTGCGAGGGTGCCCTCTCAGGGCATTGGTTTCTGCCCTATGTAGGAGAATTTCGATTTATGATTGGTGAGGTCCGTGGTGTAATGGTAGCGCATCCAACCGGCAATTGGAAGGCCCTGGGTTCAATTCCCGGGCGGTTCGCCTCATTTTTTCATTATTCGTTATTTCTCTTCCCCGTGTGCAGAGACGCTCCTTATTTACGTCGTTTCTATTCATTTATATACTGCGTGGTCATTGCAGTTAAATGCACATATTCACGATTTGCGAGGGTGCCCTCTCAGGGCATTGGTTTCTGCCCTATGTAGGAGAATTTCGATTTATGATTGGTGAGGTCCGTGGTGTAATGGTAGCGCATCCAACCGGCAATTGGAAGGCCCTGGGTTCAATTCCCGGGCGGTTCGCCTCATTTTTCATTTATTCGTTATTTCTCTTCCCCGTGTGCAGAGACGCTCCTTATTTACGTCATTTCTATTCATATATATATATATATATATATATACTGTGTGTGTGTGTGTGTGTATACAGGGTGGGCCGAAAGTCTGGACCCATAGGAAAATATTTATTTTAATACATAAATTACAACAAATGGTAAATACTTAAAATGAATATCAACTTTAACTCGTAAATGCGTATCCGTGATACTGTACAGTAGTTCGTACTCCAGTATAAATACTAAATACTTTTTTATTTCAGCCCAGAAATGGCTTCGAATCTAACAACAGAAGACCGGGTAGAACTTGTGCTCATGTACGCAAGACAGGGCGCTACACACAGAGAAGTTGCTACCGAATTCAATAGAAATCATCCTGATAAGCATCCAGTAACACATGCGACTGTTGGCAAGTTGTTTAAACGTTTCAAAAAAACAGGAAGTGTACATGATCGACGGCGTTCTGGTCGTCCAAAAACTGCAACTGATGAAAATACCTCTGCAATGGTATATGGAACTTTAACGAATAGTCCAGTAAAGTCAACAAGAAGATTATCAAATGAAACACGCATCTCGAGAACGTCAATTCGAAGAATTATTAAAAATCATAAATTCCATCCCTTAAGTGTCTCGATGTCAGAGGCCGCCAATTTGAGCATTTGTTATAATTTGTTGTTTATACTGGAGTACGAACCACTGTACAGTATCACGGATACGCATTTACGAGTTAAAGTTGATATTCATTTTAAGTATTTACCATTTGTTGTAAGTTATGTATTAAAATAAATATTTTCCTATGGATCCAGACTTTCGGCCCACCCTGTATATATATATATATGGGATGAATTTCACAATTAAACACGTGAAATGAATGAATGCTGCAAGCCACAAGGAAAAAGAAAAACAATTCCAAGGCCTTTCGTGTATTTAGAGCTACACCTCGTCAGGGAATGAGTCCCTGAATGAGTCTCATTCCTTGACGAGGTGTAACTCTGAATACACGAAAGGCCTTGGAATCGTTTTTATTTTTCCTTGTGGGTTTGCAGCATATATATATATATATATATATATATAAGCCCTATATATACAGGGCGTTCATAAAAGATCTGAACGATTTAATTCGTTAATATTTTTCATATTAAATAAGATATGAAGCATGTGTAAGCGATAGAGCAACTAATAAAGTTTCTGTACAAGAACAAGGTTGACAACCTCCATGACCTACGAATCAGGATCAGGGATGCAATAGCGATGGTCGATGCTGGCATGCTTGAACTCACATGACGAGAAATTGAATATCGATTGGATGTTGTACGGGCGACCAATGGCGCACATGTTAAAGTTTATTAAACATGTACGTAAAACCATTAGCTGTGAGGAGTTACAGGGACAAACTTGTTTCTTTGTATGTTACTGGGTTATCACATTAATAAATATTGAAATCGTTCAGATCTTTTATGAACACCCTGTATATATATTAGATTAAATTTATTTATTTTTTAGTAATATAAAATATCCGAAAGTTATTACAAGAAATGTTAATATTTTACATCGATTAATTATAACCGATTTATACGAGGAATATCCCAAATTAATTATATTAATAATTAATAATGATTTTAAAAGGTACGATTATTAAAATAATAACAATAATGATTAAAATAATTAACTTAATTACAATTCAATTATTTGTATAAAAGTTATTTTATTTTGAATTAATTTTTGTTACGTTTTAAAATGAAATAAAATAAAATAAAAAATTACTTTTAAAATAACTGATTTGATTTAAAATTTTAAAGGTTAGGTTGAAATAGTGGAAACATTTAATTTAAAAAGTATACCTTTAAAAATTAAAGAAACCATTTACATAAAAGACAAATTTTAATGTAATATTTTTAATTAATTTAACTTTACTTAAATAACTGTGTATATATATATATATATATACAGGGTGGGCGGAAAGTAGCTCCCTATTTTGGATTGGTAAAAAAACATGTATATTATCCATTTAATTCAGAAGAAATAATATGAAAAGGTAGGCATACATGGTAGGTTTTCTCTAAAATTCAATGTGGGCTCCAACTCTTTCCACCAGCTTCTGGAGCCGCCCAGGAATGGCGTCCACTGACTTTAGCAGGAACTCCGGCGGGATGGAGGACATGACTTCCCGAATTCGGTCTTCCAGTTCTTCCAATGTCCTCGGTTTGGTGCGGTAGACTTCTTCCTTTACCCACCCCCAAAGATCTGATATTTATGCAAGATGGCGCCCCTCCGCACTTCGCTCTTGTTGTCCGTGAGTGGCTGGATGCCCACTTCCCTGGGCGTTGGATGGGTCGTCGTGGTCCACATCAATGGCCAGCCAGGAGCCCCGACTTGACACCGTGCGACTTCTTTCTTTGGGGGTGGGTAAAGGAAGAAGTCTACCGCACCAAACCGAGGACATTGGAAGAACTGGAGGACCGAATTCGGGAAGTCATGTCCTCCATCCCGCCGGAGTTCCTGCTAAAGTCAGTGGACGCCATTCCTGGGCGGCTCCAGAAGCTGGTGGAAAGAGTTGGAGCCCACATTGAATTTTAGAGAAAACCTACCATGTATGCCTACCTTTTCATATTATTTCTTCTGAAATAAATGGATAATATACATATTTTTTTACCAATCCAAAATAGGGAGCTACTTTCCGCCCACCCTGTATATGTATATATATATGTATATATATGTGTGTATATATATATATATATACGCTTCGGTGGTGTAGTGGGTAGTGTCGCTGACTACGAATCCATCGGCAACGGGTTCGAGACCCGGTGACGGCAGCCGGCGCGCAGCAAAACCCAGCTGTTCATCCTTCCACACAATAAAGAAAGTGCTTGGTAGATAAATGGGTACCCTGGTTGGCCTAGTGGTTAAGACGCTGGGCTGCTGGTGGGGCGTGGTTCGGATTCCACGTTAAACTGTAAGTCTAAGGTGGAGTGAAAAGCTTGACCTTCGTCAGAATAAACAATTCGGGCGGAAGCTAACATATACATATAGATACACCAAAGGTTTTTATATATAATATATATATATATATATATATATATACCTCGTAGCAGGTGGTCTCTCTTCACACTAAGGTCAAACTGGTGGCCCTACCTCTAGACCTGGCCTGATGGAGGAGCGATTTGGTTTCTTCCGATCTCCATAACACATAGCCAGGTACAACCGGACTCACCTGGTACTGTCTTGAGCCAGACATCTAGTCTTCTTTTGAAGATTTTAACTTTGACCGCTGTGAGGTTCTGAGGTCCTTCGGAAGCTGGTTAAAAAATCTTGGCACCCTGACAACCAAGCTCTTTTCCTTCAGTGTTGAGGGTGTCCCTTGTCTGGCCTTTAGTTTAGCAACACTACACATTTTGCCTATATATATATAATATATTATATATAATATATATATATATATATATATATATATTTCCCATACGAAGCTAATCTTGAGTCTGACTAACAAACTGACAAACCTGTTTTGAGTTTAGTTTTCTATAATTTATACCCTCTTTTACCTTGAATCACTACCCAGTGGGTATGGTGATAAACCCAGAAATATAATATTTTGGCTATTTTGCGTATATGGTTCGAAACGAGGGCTTAATTAACAAATATCTTCAACCTCTGGAAAAGTTTGCTCGTTCAGACTATCATTAGTAAGGTATAGTAATAATAATAATAATAATAATAATAGTAATAGTCGTAGTAGTAGTAGGATGCTGTATAGATGACATGAGGATAAATAACTTGGTCTATGTCGATGATATGGTGTTAATAAACACTTCGCTGAAAGGTCTGGGTCGTCTTGTAAAGATTTGTGAATTATATTCACAGAATCGTGGCATTAATGTTAATGTTACTAAAACTAAAGTTATGCAATTCCATCCCAAAAGCTCAAACTAAACAGCTAATATTATTTTCAAAATAAGAGACGAACCAATAGCGCAGATATAAGAATTTAAAAATCTGGGTCAAACTATCACCAGTTCCTTGAGTGACGACTCATACATAAAGAAAAAATATCGAAGTTATTGCGCTAATCCAAACATGATTACAAGGAACTTCAAATTCTGTACAAGCGAAGCTTAAAGACACGCTTTTTCATACTTTCTGTTAATATTTATGGGCAGCGACTCTGGATTAATTATAAAAAAAAAGGCTCCTGTAGAACCCTCAATTTGCTTTACAACAGATCTTATAGACTACTACATAAGTTACCTCTAAAATGTTCAGCCTCTCAAATGTTCGCTAACCGGAACGTTCCGAGCCTCCCTAAGGTAACGAGACACGCTCAATACAATCCAATGCGAATAATTAAAAACTCAATCCAATTTCCCAAGCTATTCATCAGTCCTGCTTTAGATCTTCTAGACTGTGGACCTCTTGGTATGAAAGTGTTTATCTATAACTCCACTTAACTCTTGCATTAACTATCCCATTACACGTACTTCTTATTTTTACGAACCTGTTATTACTAATTTTATTATTTCTCGTTCCTTTACGTCTATTATCATCATTATCATTATTTCTTTATTACCGTAATCCTTTTTTTTGTTTTTCTTTTTTTAATTTATGGTCAATTAGTCGTATCGTTGATTACCTTGATGGATAATGTACTTTTTTAAAGGTCCGTGGGAGGGAGGGAGAGAGAGAGAGAGGAAGAATGCTCCGTTTCCTGCCAATAAATATTATTATTGTCATTATTATTATTATTATTATTATTATTATTATATTATTATTGGGTCGTCTTATTTATTACTTGTTTTTGTACTTATCTTATTTTTATTTCTTTTTGAATCATAATTTTTAGTTTTTCTTTAAATTTATTATTGTTGGATTTATCTTATCGTTTATTACCTTCGACAATATTGTACCATTTTTATGGGATTTTGTATCGTGCCAATACAGATTATCGTATCATATCAATAATATCAATAATAATAATAATAATAATAACTGGAATTGGGTTATCAATATGATTACTCCTCTCTATAAGGTATTAAATATCACAATAGAAAATATACTATATATATATATATATATATATATATATATATATATATATATATATATATATATATATATATCGGTTACAATGAACTGTACAGCGCTTATATATTAAATGAAACTCAATCCGTAACTTTAGCTGTAAGGTTACAGAATATGTAACCTTCACGTGGAGGACAGGATGTAATAAAAGGAGTAAGTGAATAATAATTGAATGAGTAAATGAATGAATAATGTTTTAAATATTTTATTTACAGAATAAATATTACAGTTTTTACAAATTTTTGTCGTTACAATTATTTTAACGTAAAATAAGTAATTGTCAATTAAAATATTTATTTCATTTGACCCTTAATTAAAGCTTCAGGCTTTACTGGGCTCTCAGTTTAATTAAAGATCAAACATCACTTTATAAGCATAGTTATGATCGATAATACAGAAATCAAGTTAAATAAAATAAATAGTCGAGCTTCACAATTATTCGTGTCGTTGTAAATTGAAAAAATGTATTTATTTTATTATTATTAATAAAGGTTATTCTATCTATCTATCTATCTATCTACAGAAATCATGAATAAGAAATATTAAATGATTTATTTAAAATATATAAACGAACAGACAGACGTAAATTAGACAGTGAATTTCAATATAACTTCGAAGTCACAAAAAACATTTTGAAAATATTAATTTATTTATTTATTTGTAAAATAAATATTAAAATATTAAAGTTTCTGTTACGTTACAATAATGCAATATTACAATTTATTATGTTACTATAATACTGTCAGTTGTATTATTTATTTTATATAATTTGACCCTTAATCTTTTGGCTTCACTGGGCTCTCAGATTCATTAAAGTAAAATTGATGATATAAATCACGTTTGAATTATGATTAAAACACAGACGAACTAATAGTGGAAATACAGTATATACGTATATACAGTATATATATATTATATATATATATATATATATATATATATATATTAACCTCAAGTTATTATTGTAGATAAGATACCAGTATTGAATATTATTTTGTGTCCCCCCCTCCCCCCAAAATTGCACATTATTTTTTAGAACGCCTCTTTGGATCACTGTATTTCCGTTGAGGTTTGTCAAATTGGAGCTGCAAACTACATAATGCTTTTAATGAATCGTTGGTATTTAGGGTATGAGACTCTCAGTTCGGGTATGGTATATACTAGATTCAAATGCCACGCGGAAGGGGTAGAAATTTTTTTTTTTTTTTTTTTTTAAATATCATATCCTCGGAGAAAGTCACAGTAAACATTTAAAAGACAAAACCAAGCTATTACTAATTAATGAATAATTTTTTATGCCTTTTATATATATATATATATATATATATATAAATTTTTACTTTTTTCGGCGAGCTTTTTGCCAAAACTGCGCGTTCATTCATTCTTATGGTTAATTGTTTGAACAGTGTGATAATAGGTTGAGTCTGCAGCTGCTATATAAATTTCTTCTCTCTCTCTCTCTCTCTCTCTCTCTCTCTCTCTCTGTTTATATATATATATATATATATATATATATTCGTCATTTTAAACGTTCATAATACAAGTATACAAATGTATAGTATTTGTTGTGGATATCTAAGTGATTTTTTGTACTTTGTAATAAAGGCTTTCAAAACACTGCCCGTATGGATTCCCTTTCTAGTACAGCTATTTTGGTATATAAGGTCAAAAAGCGAGTCAGTAAGTTCCTCGTTAGTGTCTATGCAGTTCTCAGTTTGGAATCTAATTCTGAGAGAGACCTTTCCAAAACCTATTTTCACAACTAATACGGACCAAACCAGATTAAAATTTTCATATTATACAAACCATTTACTGTTTATAGTTTATAACTGTAATTCCTTGAAAAATGTTGTTTTTTTATTCATGGTAGGCATAATCCTTCAAATGCCCCTAGGTGGTGTAATGGTTAGCGTCGCTGACTACGAATTCATCGGCCCCGAGATCGAGACCCGGTGACGGCAGGCGGCGCGCAGCAAAACTCAGCTGTTCATCCTTCCACACAATAAAGAAATTGGTTGGTAGATAAATGGGTAGTCTAGTGATTAAGACGCTGGGCTGCTGGTGGGGCGTAGTTCGGATTCCACGTTAACCTGTAGGTCTAAGGTGGAGTGACAAGCTTGACCTTCATCAGAATGAACAATTCGGGCGAAAGCAAAACCAAGGTAACGAAGGTTATAGTATTCGTGACCAATGTAATTTGCACAATATACAGGGTGTCTCAGAAGTCGCGCACCATAGGGCTTTATTTAGATTTACGAGGTTTACGGGTCGAAATGATTTATAACTTTATAAGTGATGTTTAATTACAATAAACGTTCGATAATGTTCGAATAATAAAATTAATAGTATGTACAGTTAATCAAAAAAGCTATCTTAAAATAATTAAATTGAATGAAGCTACATTAGCCAATGGTGCGTGACTTCTGAGACACCCTGTATATTTGAAACCTATAAAAAGGCCTATAGGGAGAGAGAGAGAGAGACAACGAGAAACGAGAACGAGTATATATACACATATATATATATATACATACAGTATATTCTAAATTTTAATTTGTTACCTCCTATATATAAAGATGTCTGCCCCAATATATAGCAACAATTATATCATGGTTTTGTTAGCGACATTATTTTAGTTTCTAATCATAAATTTCCCGAACATACACAGGTGCTTTACAATACACAGAGCATACACACATACTGTACAATACACAGGACATATATAGGATACGCGTCTATGGAAGATTTATATTGTTACCGTAATGCATTTCAACTGAATAATATATTACTGTGAATTGCCTTGAAAAATGCAATTTTTTTACAAACAAGTGTCTATGTATGTATGTATGTATGTATGTATGTATGTATGTATGTATGTATCTAGATGGAATTTTATATATATATATATATTACTTTGTTACTTTATGTGAGTTCGAACAACGGTTAGGATAACCTGCGGTCGACCCCTCTGCAGCATCCCGCCTCATTTGTGGGATTTGCTGAAGGAGGGAATTGATGTCTGATCTCCTCCTGCCCTCGTAGCCAGCCACGCATGGCTGGTCAGGGACTTTGCACAGGAATCTGTCCAGCTGGTTCTTGAAGTTATTCACGTCGGTGTGCTGGAGATTCATTCCTCACTTCTTTTGGTAAGGCATTGAAAAGCTTTGGGCCTCGTATTCTGAGGGTATTTTCCATCCTCGTTTTCATGGCCCATTGTCCCACCGCAGCTGGGACAGTACAAAATCTGCCTCTTCTCTCATTCCAGTTTGTTCCTATTTCATTTCTAAGGTTAGGGATAGAGCCCTCAAGTACTTTCCATGTATATATTATTGTGTACCGCTCGCGCCTTCTTTCGAGAAAGTAGAGTGTCAGGGATTGTAGTCGAGACCAGTAGTCTTCACCTTCCGTTTCCTCTATCTTAGACGTAAAAGTCCTTTTTATAGCTTCAATGTTCGCAATGTCTCGTTTTGTGTATTGGTTTGTGAGTACTGAGCAATACTTAATTAATTATTGGTACGACTAGGCTCTTCAATAATTTGAGCATGATGTTTGTTTTTCTGCTGCGGAAGTTCCTCCAGATGATTCCCATTATTTTTCTAGCCGTTGTAATTTTGATGTTATAGTACTCTCTGAATGCTGCATCCGACGACATTATGAGTGACTTTATGACTCCAAGATCCCTGACTTGTGGATTTAGTGTTATCTGTTTGCTTGCATAGTTTTGTACCCTTTATTCTGTAGCTCCTTGTTATTACCATATCTTAGAAGTTAGAATTTTTCTTCGTTGAACTTCATATTGTTGTCTTCTGCCCACTGGAATAATGTTTCATTGTCGTTTTGTAATCTTTCTATGTCATCTTCGTTCAATATTTCCTTGCCTAATTTTGTGTCATCTGCGAAACATGATACAATACTGTCCTTAATATCTGCATCAACATCTGCAATCATTATTTCATTATTATGAACAGCAAGGGAGTTAATACTCTCCCTTGTGGGACAGAGCTCACGACTTCCGAGACTTCCGAGTTAACTCCATTTATCACCACTCTTTGTGTTCTTTGCGTCAAGAAATTAAATATCCATCTTCCTAGCTTTCCAGTAATTCCTGTATTCTTAAGTTTGTGTGCTATAATTCCATGGTCACATTTATCGAAGGCTTTAGCAAAGTCAGTATATATTACATCCACTGTATGTTATGTCCCCGTTACAGTGTTTCCAATATTTTCTCCTGGTGGTCTAATAGCTGTAATAGGCATAATCTTTCAGCCCTGAAACCATGTTGATTTGGGTTGTATAAGTTCTTTTCTTGTAGGTAGTAGGTAGTTTTGCCTCTAATTATACGTTCAAAGCACTTTATAAGGTGGGAGGTGAGAGCTACCGGCCGATAATTCTCGGGCATTGCTCTGTTACCACCTTTGAATAAGGGGGCAATGTTCGAGTTCTTTAATGGAAGTGAAATTTGTCCTGTGTCGAGTGATTTCCTCCATAGTAAGTACAGCGGTTTGGCACTACTCTTTTTACATTTCTTCAGAAACGTGGCACTCCATGTGTCTGACCCTGGTGCCGAATTGTCTCGCATCTGTGATAGAGCCTCAGTTACATCTCCTTCAGAGAACTCAAAGTCCATTAATAGATTTGTGCCAAAATTTGTCCTTGGCTGATTTGTATCAATGTCGAAAAATTCGTCTGGGTTTTCTACTTTCATTTCGGACTTAGGGGTGCTAAACACAGAATTAAATTGTTCCTTAAACAGTTCGCTCATTTTCTGGGGGTCATTTGTGTGTTCGGCCTCCCCGTCTATCAACGGACCAATACTCTCTTTACACTGCATTTTCCTTTTCGCAAATAGAAGTATTTTGGGTTATTTTTAATGTTTTCTGCTACCTTGTTTTCCTCCTCGTTTGTCTTATGTATGAATGTTTGCTTTAGGTCCATTTCTATTTCGCCTAGTTTCCTCTCTAGTTTGAATCTCCTTGCATCAGTTCTGCATATGTGATGTTTTACGGTTTGCTTCCGTTGTCTATATAGTGTCCTGCTTTTTCTCTCGAGCTTGCGACATTTTCTTTTTTGTCTCTCTGGAACATGCTTCAGTAATATAAGTTTGGTTTCAGTCTCCATTATACCTAGTATTTGTTCTGGAGTCTTCGCGTGAAGTAGCACTTCCCAATTTACTTCCTTTAAAGCTTTATTTACACTTTACCAATCTACTTTCTTTGAATTTATGTTTACGCCTTCAAATATTCCTTTTGCCTCTCTTAGGTTATAGTCGGAGAAATTTCTGTGCGATACCTTTTTATTTATTATTATCTCATTCCTATTTGTCAAAATTAAATCCAAAACGTTCTCTTTTCTAGTGGCTTCACAGATTTCCTCAGTAAGGGCGTAGTGTCCCATCATATCTAATAGCATTATTGCTTGGGTTCTATCAGCTTTTGTAATGTTGCCATGAAACTTCTTAACATATATGACTTCGTCATTTTCCTTCCATGTTATGAATGGGAAATTAAAATCTCAGCAAATTAGAATATTTGTTGCCGAAGTTATGTATGTGTTTTTCACGAAGATACAACATCCTCCCCCAGTCCAGCCACTCTATCTGCTATGTATATGTTGTAGTCCAACAATGCTATTTCAGTATTCTCGATGCAGTTTTCACAGCCTTTTTTGCATTTATGTAAGTGTGTTTCCGTTAGGCATATGATATCTATGCTGGTTTCCGAGCTAAATTTTGCAAGTATTGCAATTTGCAGTCTATATGGTTTCTAATCTTCGTGTACGATTTTCCTAAATAATGGTCGCTTCTTGGTTGCATCGAGAATACTGAAATAGAGTAGTATGGCCGCAAAATGGAGGAGTGCAGGAATATTGCAAATGTTACAAGAGTGCCAAACCCAAAATGGGGTTGCAAAGGGTATACAACATGGAAGCGGAGTTATCCCCAAGCTGAACCTCCGAAAGGGGAGAGCCAATCCCCACCCCCCTTTGTTGCCAACCCAAAAATGGGGTTGCAAGGGGTATGCAACTTAGAGGCGGAGTTATTCCCCAAGCTGAAGCCCCCCAAAGGGGCATACCTAACCTGAAAAAAACCTCTTTGGGGGAGAAGGTGGGACGGCCTCACCTCCCAAAGGGGCATACCTAACCTAAGGGGACCTCTTTGGAGGAGAAGGTGGGACGACCTCACCCCCCCCCAAAGGAGCATACCTAACCTAAGGTGGAGTGAACCCACAGGAGGGTTCTTCGCTTGGCGAGAGCCAAGCGCATATGAGTCCTTCAGCCAAGCCGCAGCTCTCTTATAGGCCCCTAATCAGCCAGTTGGCTTAGAAGGCTGAATTGCCAGATTGCGCTATGTATTTAATTATTCCATATATTAATCAGCCAGTTGGCTTAGAAGGCTGAGGACTGCGCTGTTTATTTGCATATATTACTCAGCCAGTTGACACATCAGCCAGCGCCTCCGGGCATCAGTTGACACATCAGCCAGAGCCTGCGGGCGCCATCAGCCAGTTGGCTTAGAAAGCTGAGGATTGCGCTGTTTATTTGCATATATTAATCAGCCAGTTGGCTTAATCAGCCATAGCCAGCAGGCGCCACAGCCAGTTGGCTTAGAAGGCTGAGGATTGCGCCATGTATTTAATTATTCCATATATTAATCAGCCAGAGCCAGCAGGCGCCACAGCCAGGCGGCTTAGAAGGCTGAGGATTGCGCAGTTTATTTGCATATATTATTCAGTCAGTTGGCTTAGAAGGCTGAGGATTGCGCCATGTATTAAATTATTCCATATATTAATGAGCCAGTTGGCTTAGAAGGCTGAGTTGCCAGATAGCAATATTTATTTAATTAAACCATATACTAATCAGCCAGTTGGCTTATTCAGCAAGATCCAGCGGGCGCCACCAGACAGTTGGCTTAGAAGGCTGAGGATTGCGCTGTTTATTTAGTTAAGCATATATTAATCAGCCAGAGCCAGCGGGCCCATCACCAGATGGCTTAGAAGGGGGAGTTGGCACTCTTGCAACATTACGTAACATTTGCAACATTCCTGCACTCGTCCATTTTGCGGTCAAACTACTAAATAGCATTGCTGGACTACAACATATACAAAGCAGATAGAGTGGCTGGACGAGGAGGAGGGTGTTGTATCTACGTGAAAAACACATACACATGCGAGGTGAAGGTAAACAAATCAAACCGTACAGTCGAAATTATTATTTTAGAAGTAAAAGAACTGAACCTAACCATTATGGACGTCTACAGACCACCAAACACAACAAAAAGTTAATTCCAATTTGCCACTAATAAAAGAGAAAACATATTAAAATTACTTGAAACTTCAGCAACAAATATTCTAATTTGCGGAGATTTTAATTTCCCATTCATAACATTTCCCTTTTCTGAAATCTCCATTTTAGGAGATTTCCATGTTCACCACCACCTTTGGCTTTCCTCCCATTTCACTGACATCCCTAGTGAACTAGCTTACAACTTTTGTATCCTAAATGACCTAGAGCAGATTGTACAACACCCTACCCGTATCCCCGATAGCCTTGGAGATAGGCCCAACATTCTGGATTTATTTCTTACCCCTCATCCTTCTTCTTACTCTGTGAAACGTTTTTCTCCGTTGGGACCCTCCGATCACAATCTTATATATGTTTCTTGTCCTATCGCTCAAATTCGGTCTTTGGATCCTCCCAAGAGAAGACACCTTTGGCACTTCGGCGCCACTGATTTGGAGGCCCTTAGGCAGTACTTCTGTGATTTCCCATGGGATGATTACTACTTCCGTGGATGGTACCCTTCTGGGTGTGCAGAGCGCATCACAGAGGTGATTCTCTCTGGCATTGAGGCGTACATTCCATATTCTATTCCTACTACTAATGCAAAAAACGTTGGTTTAACTTTACTTGTTCTAATGCTATCCACAACAGAGAGGAGGCTTTCAGAAGGTACCGTCGCCATCCAACTCCTGACTCTCACTCAACTTATATTTCTGCATGGAATTGTGCAAAATCTGTTCTTCGATTCACCAAAACTTCCTTCATCTGACAAAAATGTGAAAATCTATCCAATTCTAATTCTTCTCGCTCTTTCTGGCATCTAGCTAAGAACCTCTTCAACAACTTTACTTCATCTTCTTTCCCTCCCCTTTTCCATTCCGACGGCACAGTTGCCATCTCTTCTCCTGACAAAGCTGAACTCATCGCTCAAACTTTCGCTTCCAACTCAACCCTGGACGATTCCGGGCGCTGTTCCTCCATCTCCTCCCCCCTCTGACTTTATTATGTCTGAAATTAGAACCTCTTCTAAACATGTTTTTTCTCCCTTATCTGGGCAGAATAGCGTATGGTGTTCCTCCTGTTGTTCTTAAGAACTGTGCTTCTGTGCTGACACCCTGCCTAGGCAAACTCTTTCGTCTTTGTCACTCATCTGGTACTTTTCCTTCCTGCTGGAAGTTCGCTTTCATTCAGCCTGCCCCAAAGAAAGGTGACCGCTCTCAACCCTCCAACTATCGTCCAACTGCTTTGATTTCTTGCCTTTCCAAAGTTTTTGAATCTATCCTTAATAGGAAGATTCTTAAACACCTTTCTTTTCACAATCTTCTTTCAGATCATCAGTATGAAGTCCGCAAGGGACGTTCGACTGGCGAACTTCTTGCATATCTCTCTGACTCTTGGTCATCCTCCTTTCGGGATTTTGGTGAAACTTTTGCTATTGCGCTAGACATATCAAAAGCTTTTGATAGAGTCTGGCACAAAGCTTTAATTTTGAAACTGCCCTCCTTCCATTTCTATCCTTCTATCTGTGCCTTCAGCTCTAATTTCCTTTCTGGCCGATCTATAGCTGCAGTTGTAGATGGCCACTGTTCTTCTCCTAAAGCTATTAACAGTGGTGTTCATCAGGGTTCTGTCCTGTCACCCACACTTTTCCTTTTAATTATTAATGAGCTTTCAATTTGCACTTCCTGTCCTATTCACTCCTATGCTGATGATTCCACTCTTCACTTCTCCACCCGCTTCCCAAAGCGTCCCTCACAGCAGTCGCTTCATGATTCGCGTGAGGCGGCTATGGGGCACCTGACCTCTGATCTTTCTGTTATATCTGATTGGGACAGAGAAAACCTTGTGGCTTTCAATGCCTCAAAAACTCAGTCCCTCCATCTGTCTACTCGTCACAATCTTTCACACGACTATCCCCTTACCTTCAACAACACACAAATCAAGCCTTCCTCTTCTCTTAACATTTTTGGTGTTTCCTTTTCTCGTGATCTTTCCTGGAAAGATCACATATACTCTCTTTTTAAAACAGCTTCTAAGAGGTTAGGTGTGCTGTACCGCCTCCCCGGTTTCTTCACCACCACTCAGTTGCTGTCTCTGTACAGGGGTCTTGTTCGCCTCTGTATAGAGTATGCTTCTCATATGTGGGGTGGTTGAACCCACACAGCCGTATTTGACCGGGTGGAAACAAAGGCTTTTCGTCTCATCAATTCCCCACCTCTTACAGATTGTCTTCAATCTCTCTCTCTTCGCCGCAATGTTGCCTCACTCTCTCTTTACTATCGCTATCATAACGGACATTGCACTTCTGAACTTTCTAACTGCATGCCTTCTCCTTTGAGGAGAGCACGCAGAACCAGACTTTCTACACTTTCTCATTTCTATTCTGTCCAACTATCTATTACAAGGGTTAATCGGTACTTTCAGTCTTCCATGTACTCAACCGGTCATCTCTGGAAAAATCTTCCTCAATACATCTATCCTCCCGTCTATGACCTCCCATCTTTCAAATGCAGAGTGTCTAGGCATCTCGAAAACCCCAGACCTTGATTTTGGCTGGCTTCTTCTTCTACGGGAGGGCCGCTGTTGCGGGCATTTGCCCTTGGTCCCTCTTTCCTACATAAGAAAAAATGGAAGAAAAAAATATATATATATTATATATATATATATATATAAATTGTACGTTTTTCGGTTAACTTTTTGCCAAAACTGCGCGTTCATTTTTTTTCTTATGGTTAATTGTCTGAATAGTGTGATAATAGGTTGAGTCTGCAGCTGCTATATAAATTTCTATATTTCTCTCTCTCTCTCTCTGTCGCGGGACAGGTACTAAGAACGTTCAAAAGGAGGGACAAGACAGTAATGATTCCCCTTTTGAGAAACTGATCATACCAAAACTTGACTACTGCTCAGTTTTGACGTCCCCATATAAAAAGGAAGAAATTAATAAACTAGAAGAAACGCAGAGACATTTCACAGCCAAGATTGATGGCTGCAAAGAACTCAACTACTGGGAAAGACTATGTAAACTAAATCTGTACTCCCTGGAAGAAGAAGAGAGAGGAATACCATAATCTATATATGGAAAATGATCGAAAAACTGGTACCAAATCTCAAACTAAACCCAATTACCATCTAAACAGCGCTGGAAAATAGGAAAGGCAGAATATGCAGTGTTCCTAACTTAAAAGCTTGACAAGGGGCCTCTTCAACATTGAAGGAAAATAGCTTGGTTGTAAGGGGGCCAAGACTTTTTAACCGGCTTCCAAAGAACCTCAGAAATGTTACAGAGATCAAAGTTGAAGTCTTCAAGAGAAGACTAGATGCCTGGCTCACGACGGTACCAGATGAGCCGGGTGTACCTGGCTATGTGCGGTGGAGAGCGCAAGAGAGCAACTCGCTCCTCCACCAAGCCAGGGCTAGAGGCGGGGCCACCAGCTTGACCTTCGTGTGAAGAGAGACCAACACACGGAATTTAAACGAGGTTAACGAGGAGGAAGTGTATATATATATATATATATACAGGGTGGGCCGTAAGTTTCCATACATAGGAAAAATAAACATTTTTTTATGGACAACCATTTTTATTTATATAATATGCTCTACATGGTTGCCATTGTTTTGAAAACACATTTCAATACGTGTTCCCCACTGTTGATGAACACGCATTAGCACAGTTGACGTTATGCTTGTAATGGCGTTGGTGATACGTTCCTTTAGATCAGTGGTTCCCAACCGGTTTTGGCTTATGGCCCCCTTAGGAACCTTATTTTTTCTGTGGCCCCCATAAGCATTATTTTCAGTAGGTAATATGCAGATTAACTCTATTTTACAAAAACAAATATATATAAAGGATATTAAAACAACTATTTGTATTCAGGTACAATATTATTTGTCACATAGGACTATAAACATAACAAAAACTAAACAGTGGCTAACAAAAATTTGCAGTTATTTACTTATATTATGTATTAATTATAAAAAAATATAATCAAAAGAAATACTGTACTTATAGCAATCTATTATAAATTAAAAAAAACTAGTAAAATTACTACAACTTCGCAATATTAGGGTAAACAAATAAGAGCTACTTACACACTACAGCGACGATCCACGTGATAAACAGACTGTAAGGATTTCAACCTGAAGTATTTTTATCAAGTCAACAACGCTGCCAGGCGCATAACGATCAAGCGCACAATGGAGTGCGCAGCACAATAAGCTTGTAAGATGCAAAATATTTGTTTACAGATAAATTCAAATTCTATTATAAAATATCTAAAAAAAAGGAAAATATATGTATTAATAATTTTTTAAAATGTAATTCAACTACATAAATTAAAATTATCTATTGGCCTAACTATAATTTAGGCTTCAATAGGTTGAGTCCTGTGGCCCCCTTCATGGAGTCTGTGGCCCCTCTAAATCTTAACATCTTCCTGTGGCCCCCGGTTGGGAAACACTGCTTTAGATGATTTATGTCTCGTATCTTTTCCTGATACACCATGGCCTTCAAGTACCCCCAAAGATAGAAATCAAGGGGGGTGAGATCTGGGGATCTGGGAGGCCACTCCACAGGACCACGCCGACCAATCCAAGCATCCGGAAACTGCTGATCCAAATACCGACGCACGTGAAGACCATAATGAGGTGGAGCTCCATCTTGCTGGAAGTAAACTGGGAAGTTACCTTCCTCGTTTAGCAGGGATGGGAAAATCTCTTCTTGCAACATGTTAAGATACCTTTCGGCATTAAGATTTCCACTGACAAAAATTGGTCCAATAATTCTGTCACCCCATATCCCGGCCCACACCATCACTTTACCGGCACCTTGCATCTTCGTCGGACTCAGCCAGTTAGGGTTAGCATTACTCCAATAACGTGTTTTGCCGATTAACCTCTCCATTGACGTAAAAATTTGCTTCATCAGTAAACAAGATCTTACGTCAAACGCATATTCTTAGGGTATCTGAAACATAAAAACAAACGTTTAATTTTTCCTATGTATGGAAACTTTCGGCCCACCCTGTATATATATATATATATATATATATATATATATATATATATATATATATATATATATATATATATATATATATAAAGCACACCGAACAAAAAATTAGTCACCCCTCTCAGAATGTACCTAATAACGTGTGACGGCGCCTCTGGCCTTGATAACCGCACGAATCCGGCGAGGCAGAGACTCTACGAGGTTGTGCATGTACTGAACATCGATTTGCTGCCACTCGTTCATCAGCCGGTCCCGAAGTTCCGCCAGAGTCCGTGGGTGTCTATTCCTGCGCTTCACATTCTGTTCCAAATAATCCCACAGATTTTCAATAGGATTTAAATCAGGGGATTTGGCGGGCCATTCGAGGTGAGACAGTGTTGCAGAATGTTCGTCGTGCCACTCAGACACACTTCTCGCCCTGTGCACACGGCAATTGTCGTCTTGGAAGACAGGAGTGGCAATGTGATGCTGCTCCTGGAGATGTAGGGCAAAGGGTACCAATTCATCATTTAGTATGCGGAGGTACGCCTGCTGGTTCAAATTCATCGTCACTGGAACGAGAGGGCCCATTTCGTGGTACGAAAAACATCCCCAGAACATCACGGAACCACCTCCAGCCTGAACAACACCTTCGACGCATTCAGGATTAAAGGCTTCATTGGACCTGCGATGTACTCGTCGCCTCCCATCATTGGAGAACAAACAAAAACGGGACTCATCGGACCAAATTACACGTTTCCAATCTGCCGCAGTCCAGTTTTTGTGCCTCTGAGCCCATTCATAACGTGCCAATTTGTGACCTGCTGTTAACAGCGGCCTCTTCCGTGGTACCCTGCTCCAGATGTCCATCGCATGCAGTTCTCGTCGCAATGTCCGTTCGGAAATTGGTCGCTGGAGAACCTCATTGGTTTCTTGGAGCAATTGTTCTCTGGTTTGAAAACGATTTGCAGTTACTAGACGAGAAACATGGCGGCGGTCCCTATTGTCGAGAATTGTTTTCCGGCCACAGTTACGCCGTCGATTTTCAGTTGATTGCGAACTACACCACTCTTTGTAAACTCGCTGGACAGTACGCGTTGACACACCAACAAATTGGGCTACTTCAGACATTTTGTGTCCGTGGGCTCTGCCAAACACGATGGCTCCTTTTTGCCACTGAGTAACGTCTGCCTCACGACCCATTTTGCAGACTATATCCAACACACACTTTGTTCTTCACCACCTCACGAAACAGATCTGATCCTGTGTGCTACGTCACCGCTACTTGTCACTTACCAATGCTACATCAGCGCCCTCTGTGTGACCTTGAACTTCCTACTATCGGTGCTATTAGGGGTGACTAATTTTTTGTCCGGTGTGCTTATATATATATATATATATATATATATATATATATATATATATATATATATATAAACCTTGGTTAACCTTGGTTTTGCTTCCGCCCGAATTGTTTATTCTAACGAAGGTCAAGCTTGTCACTCCATCTTTTATATATATATATATATATAGATAGATAGATAGATAGATAGATAGAGAGGTAGCTAGATCGATAGATAGATAGATATAGGAAATATATATTACTAGAATTATAAGATTACACTTACATTAAAGGCGTGAGTTCATCAAACAAAATGATTGCTGTTGTTGCCGTTCTGACATTGAAACTGTAATTTAACCGGAGTAAACATTCAGCTTTGATAGGAAGCCAAGTCTGGCGAAAAACGAATAATAATAATAATAATAATAATAATAATAATGATAATAATGATAATAATACTAATAATAATAATAATAATAATAATAATAATAATAATAATAATGTCTAGTCAAAAATACACCTCTTACGTCAAAATATGTGGAGAGAGAGAGAGAGAGTATCTCCTAGACAACTCGTAAATCACCTAAATTATTGAGGTTGTGGGGATTTGGAGGTTGGCTATCATTTTGCTAAAAGAATTTGACAATTTTATTAATCTGAGAAAGAACTCAATTAATAACGTCAAAGTTTTTAAACCTTCTTATATATACAGGGGTTAGACAAAATAATATGAACACCCGCCGATTTCACCGGTTATCTTTACGGACTGCTCAGACACAAAGTAAACGGTCAAATGACTGGCAAACCTATTTAAATGCGTAAGAGAGAGTGTATACGTCATGTTATAACCCTCACGTTGTTTTTACAGATCGGAGTGAATTATGAATTAGCAGTTATGAAAGACCTGTCAGACTTCCAAAGAGGGCAAATTGTCGGAGCGCGGATGGCTGGTGCATCGGTGACGAAAACCGCTCAGATGTTCAATGTATCCAGAGGAACTGTCTCTATGGTCATGTCTGCATACCAAAACCATGGAAAGACAAGCACCGACAAATGCAATAGTGGACGCAAGAAGAAGCTGTGTGATCGAGACCGCCGGGTGCTAAAGCGCATTGTGACAAAGAACCATAAGACCACAGCTCCAAAAGTGACTGCAGAGCTTAACCAGCATCTTGCAAGCCCGGTATCGACCAGAACTGTACGTCGCGAGCTCCATGGAGCTGGATACCATGGGAGGGCTGCAATTGCCAAACCCTTCCTTTCGCACATCAACATTGAGCGGCGCAGAAAATGGTGTAATGACCATAAGAATTGGTCAATAGACCGGTGGAAGAATGTAGTCTACTCCGACGAATCCTCCTTTACGCTATTTCCATGTTCCGGTCGAATTTACGTCTGGAGACAGCCTAAAGATGCTTATGACCCCGACTGCCTGACCCCAACCGTTAAGCATGGAGGCGGATCTGTGATGGTTTGGGCAGCAATATCGTAGAATACTCTTGGCCCAGCTGTAGTACTGCATGGTAGGGTTAACGCCCAGGTCTATCTGTCAATATTGGCTGACTAGGTCCATCCCATGGTCCAAACGCTATTTCCCAATGGCGGCGCCGTCTTCCAGGATGATAATGCACCAATCCACACCGCTGGGGTCGTTAAAAACTGTCCAAAAGCTGTATGAATCAATTCCCCGACGCATTGCAGCTGTTATTGCCGCTAAAGGAGGACCAACTCCATATTAAGAATAAAAACCGCCATTTATCAAGGTGTTCATATTATTTTGTCCAACCCCTGTGTATATATATATATATATATATATATATATATATATATATATATATATATATATATATATATATATATATATATATATATATATATGGGTGAACCAAATGTAGGTGGACAGTAAATGATAACGTTTATTTTGAGAATACATATTTAATTTTTTTGTATACTATAATACAAATAAAATTTAAATAAATTTAGTTATAATTTTAATATAATATAACAAAACACCATAGTTATAATGAACACCGTAGTTATAATATAATATAACACAAACCGTATTCAACCTACTGTCCACCTACTTTTGGTTCACCGTGTATATATATATAAGAAACTTGAATTACTTTCAAATATTTTCAGTTCGTTTTGGTAGCATATTCCAGAATTATACTGCCCCCCCCCACATATATATATATATATATATATAATATATATAATATAATATATCAACAAAAGTTATTACCTGAGTTAATTAATAGGCAGCTATCAATTTATTCATTACAATATATATTTCCATTAAAAATAACCCCCCAATAAATTAATTAAATTTCATTTATTTTATAAATTTCACACATGAATGAAAAAAATTAAAACGATTCACCAAATAAAACAAGCATAACACTACAAAGGTCTCTATAATAATTCAATTACGGAAAAATGCATTACGTTGTTTAATATATATATATATATATATATATATATATATATATATATATATATATATATATATATATATATATATATATATATATATATATATTATGATGATTTAATATCTGACGTTTCGGAAGTCAAATTCCCATCATCAGTGGCTAAAATAATAAAATAAAGTAAAAAAAAAATGACAGAGTATAAAAGTGTTGAAAGACTAGTCAGACAGGTACATAATTAACTTAATTTAAAAAAAATTATTTTCAATAGTACGCCGGCAAGAATAAAATTACTACAATGGCAACCGTAATCTCAAGTTCAGTTTAACTTACTATGTTTAATTTGTACGCAGAATTATAGTCATTTAACTTCGGGCTTTGTCTCTCTCTCTCTCTCTCTCTCTCTCTCTCTCTCTCTCTCTCTCTATATATATATATATATATATATATATATATATATATATATATATATAAAAGGAGTCCATAATTCTCAGGTCTGTTTCATTTTGCAAAGTGGTTAAAACTGAGAAATTGTTATTAAATGGAAAGTTGCTACTTTCGCAATGTTCACGGATTGAGGATTTGGCTGGTCTACTTTGTGGTGAAGAAGAGCGACTACTAATGCCACGATGCTCATCGACCCGTACCTTAATCTGATGATCCTGTATAGTGACGGAGCTGCAGATATATGTGGCGTTACAAAAGTGTAAACTAGGTTGGAGATGAGAGCTTCGCGCAACCTTTCTCTGAGTTTAAGAAAGAAGCCATTGCTAAAATTATTGATAGATAAAGATAAATTTCAAATCAATTTGTGGCTAAAACTGAGCTAGAAAGCGTTTTAGATCTTTTTCGATCCTTTGGTTGATGAAGCCGAAAAAAGGCATGTATCTTTTGTCTTTTTGAATAGTGGGAACGTGGAGTTGGGGGTTTAAATTGATCATTTAAATACAGGGTGTTTCAGGTCGACCCTAGAAATATGGAAAAGAAACACTTCATATTAGTTAAGGAATTACTATGACAAACTTTAATTACCAAATACCAAATACAAATTCCACCAATTTTTATTTGGTATTTGGTATTTGAAGTTTGTCATAGTAATTCCGGAACTAATATGAAGTGTTTCTTTTCCATATTTCTAGGATCGACCTGAAACACCCTGTAGTTTCGAGTATGCTTCATGATCGTCAAATTCCATTTATTTTATAAATTTTGAATAAGAAATAAAGTTAAAATAATCAATTAAATATACTCAGACTGGAAAGAAAAATAATCAGAGCAACCCTTCAAAACACTAAGGTCAATAAGGGCTTAAATAGAATTAACTTTAAAGCCAAAGGGGACGTCAAATAAAAAGGGACACCTAGACTGGTGACAGTTTTATTTCGATATAGGAAAATTTTAAAATTATTATCATCAGTTTTATCTAGAAATTGATTTTAAATTTATATTTATCAATAATTTTGCGATTAGCTCCTTTCTTAAACTTAAGGAAAGGTTGCCCGATGCTCTCGTCTCCAGCCTAGTTTACACTTTTAATTGTGGTTGTAACGCCACATATATTGGCAGCTCCGTCCGCCGACTTAAGGTAAGGGTCGACGAGCATCGTGGCATTGTAGTCGCACTTCTTTACCACTAAGTAGACCAGCCAAATCCTCAATCTGTGAACATTGCGAAAGTAACAACCTTCCATTTAATAACAGTTTCTCAGTTTTAACCACTTTGCCAAATGAAACACACCTGAGAAATATGGCGTCCTCATATATATATATATATATATATATATATATATATATATATATATATATATATACACGGTGAACCAAAAGTAGGTGGACAGTAGGTTGAATACGGTTTGTGTTATATTATATTATAACTATGGTGTTCATTATAACTATGGTGTTTGTGTTATATTATATTAAATATTATAACTAAATTTATTTAAATTTTATTTTGTATTATAGTATACAAAAAAATTAAATATGTATTCTCAAAATAAACGTTATCATTTACTGTCCACCTACATTTGGTTCACCCTATATATATATATATATATATATAAACGAGGGCTACTCAATATATTTTGCCCCACCTTTTTTTTTTCCAAGTTTCTTTGGAAGTTCCAGAAATTTTGTACACAAGTAATTACATACCTTTTTTACAAGTTTTTATTTTTCCACATAGTCTCCATCATTTTGTATGGCTTTCCTCCACCTCGAAACAAGGGCCTTTATGCCTTGCTGGTAAAAGTCCGCTGGGTTCCGCTGGAGCCACCTCTTAACCTCCTCAGCAACCTCATCGTCACTCTGAAACTTTCTTCCACGAATAGCATCCTTCATTAGCCCAAACGAAGGGAAGTCTGAAGGTGCCAGATCCAGGCTGTATGGAGGCTGTATGGAGGCTGTATACAGTCAACCGCATTTTTTGTGATGGCCTCTCTTGTTTGCAAACTGTTGTGTGGTGTTACGTTAGCGTGCAAAAGAAGGACGGCTTCTAGTTTTCTCTCCGGTCCAACTCGCTTTATACGTTTCTGGAGTCTCAGTACGGTAGCAATATATGCCTCTGAGTTCATTGTTTGTCCTTTCTTCATAATGTCCACCAGAATCACCCCTTTCATGTCCCAGAAGATGGTGGCTATAACCTTTCGTGCAGAGGGAGCCATTTTGAACTTCTTGCGTGGGAAGTCTGCGTGATGCCACTCCATGGATTGGCGTTTTGTTTCAGGTTCAAAGTGGTGCACCCAAGTCTCATCCCCAGTCACAATTCGTGAAAGGAAGTCATCCTCTTTTGTCTCGTATCGAACTAACGACTCAGAAGCAATTTCTTTTCTTTGGGCTTTGTGATCTTCAATCAGTTGGCGAGGAACAAACGTAAACACACTTTTGAGTATCCCAGTTGCTGAATTATCGTATTCACACTTCCTTCATTAATTCCTAACTCCAGTGATAGCTCCTTGTATGTGACGCGCCGATTTGATCGAATGATGCTGTTAGCACGTTGCACAGTGTGAGATGTGACAGCTGATGCCCGGCGACCGCTGCGTGGCTCATCATCGAGGTTGGCTCTCTCTCTCTCTCTCTCTCTCTCTCCGATGATCTCACACGTTTATACTAGCGTCCAACTGTGCGTCCATCAACAACAGCATCTCCGTAAACGTTTTGTAGACGTTTGTGAATATTTCCAACTGTTTCCTTCTCTGCGGTAAAGAACGCCATTTTTGAACGCCATTTTAGAAACTGCGTTAACCATCAGTTTTATACAATGGTGTTTAAAAGCGGTTTTATACAAGGAGGGGAGGTTCAAACTGGAAAAATCCGGTTATGTGAAGCGCAGAAAGTTCAATCTTACGACCCAAAAGACATTTCAGCCCCATGGCCTATTTATTTAGCTAAGAAAAAAGGGTGGGGCAAAATATATTGAGTGCCCCTAGTGTGTATATATATATATATATATATATATAGAGAGAGAGAGAGAGAGAGAGAAGAGAGAGAGAGAGAGAGACAAATGCCGAAGTTAAATAACTATAATTCTACGTACAAAATAACAGTGCAAGTTAATATTATATATATATATATATTATATATATATATATATATATATACTGTATATAATATATATATATATATATTGTACTCTGCTTTATTTTTATTTTGTTTAAATATTAACTGAAGTGAAGTTGAGATTATGGTTGCCTTTGTAATTTTATTCTCGCTGGTCTACTATTGATAGTACTTTTTAAATTAAATTAATTACGTACCTGTCTGACTAGTCTTTCACCAGTTTTAAATTCCGGTTTTTCTTTTATTTTATTGTTTTTAGCCACTGATGATGGGAGTTTGATTTCAGAAACGTCTGATATTAAGTCTTCATAATGTTGACGTGGGAGTTGATCATCCTTTTTGTCCTTAAATGCCGGTTCCCCAGGAACACCCATTTTACTACAATTATATATATATTATATATATATATACACAGTGTATATATATATATATATATATACACATATATATATATTATACAATATATTATATATAGTGCTACATCGTAGCCAATGTCATAACACCGCTTCCAGTTGATCAGCGAAGTTGAGCGATATTGGGTCTGGGTAGTAGTTGGATGGGAGACCGTCCTCCGTGTCCAGATTATGTAGCGACCCGTGGTTCGGATCCCACGTAAAGCTGTAGGTCCCCTCCGTCATATGACCTTAGATGTTGCGAAGGAGGTTAAACAACCCCCAATCATTATTATTTAATTATATATATATATAACCTTGAATAACCTTGGTTTTGCTTCCGCCCGAATTGTTCATTCTGATGAAGGTCAAGCTTGTCACTCCACCTTAGACCTACAGTTTAACGTGGAATCCGAACCACGACCCACCACGGGTGGTCAGAAATTACAGTCCTCGCCCGAATTCGATCTCACGACCTCCCGATCAGAAGCTCAGCGTCTTAACCACTAGGCTACCCAGGGTACCATTTATCTACCAAACAACTTTTTTTATTGTGTGGAAGGATGAACAGCTGGGTTTTGCCGCGCGCCGCCTGCCGTCACCGGGTCTCGATCTCCGGGCCGATTTATTCGTAGTCAGCGATGCTAACCGCTACACCGCTAACCGCTAATTTTTAATGAGGCAACACTTTATACCTCGAAATATTGAAAAGATTGTATAAACCAAATCTAGAAAATTTTTATTGTCGATAAAAGATATGTTAGTCCCTATTTGGTTAGGTTACACTTAGTTAGGTTAGTTTAGGTTGGATTAGCTAGTACCTCACTATTTAATGACCATAAGCTGCGTCGGAAACACTTATCACGTTTTTCTCGGTTCAATGGCACTAAGGTTAGATTAGGTTAGGTTTGATTAGTTCGCTTTTTAGAGATATGGATTTAAAGGGTCAGTAATACCTATCTTATGCGAAGATGAGAACGTGTGTGTGTGTGTGTGTGTGTGTGTGTAAATATATACTTAGCCAAATACAGTTAAATTTAACTATTTTAATTATCATACAAAAAATTTATGTATCCATTTAATTAATACAAAAACCAACGAAAAAACCTCCCCATCCAAGAAAGCTTTTTTTAAAGCTTTTTTCCATTAATTTATTTAATTCGTGTGGAATTTCAAGACTGCGAGTAATAAGAAAGATTTTTGTCTTAGAACACGCTACGAGGGACACTTTTACATGTTTTACAAGATTTTAGAGTTTTGAGGGGACTCTTGACGACAAGGAGAGAGGGGAAATAGAGACAAACTGGAAAAGAAAAAGGCAGGAACACGAGGGCAAATGTAGGAAAATGGAGGAAAATTAATAGAAAGGCGAGAGAGAGAGAGAGAGAGAGAGAGAGAGAGAGAGAGAGAGAGAGAGAGAGAGAGAGAGAGAAATTGGAAATAGGAAAATAAAGGAAAAAGATATAGCGAAGAAATAAGAAATGAAGTAAATTCCTGATAAAAGTAGGACGAAGGAAAAAATAGATACAGATAGGACAAAGAGGGAAAACATTAAACTCGGAAAAAAAAAGAGAGAGAAAATAGGACAATTTTAGGAAACTTCAGGAAAATAATGGATGGAAATACAAGCAAAAATAAGTACAACTAAAAATCTTTAAAATAAAACAAAACTAGCGTAGGAAAATAATAGAAAATTCTATGATGACTGGGAAAACATGGGAAAAAACTCAAAATACACCCTAAAAACACACACCACACACACACACACACACACACACACACACACACACAAAAAAAACCTCTGATAAGCAATCACATAAAGCAAAACTTTATATAAATCCTATGTAGGAAAAACACTATAACATCTTATAAAAATATAGACAATAAATTCATTAATCTTTCTTGTGCATCTTCGAAAGCCCCGAACAAGTTTATATATATAATATATATTATATATAATATATATATATATAATACAGTTTACACTCTCAAAATCGGTGGGAAGACGATGTATATACAAGTTAATCATGGAATTACTCTCTCGTATTTGTTTGGCGAACGAAAAAGATTGGACGAAAGGACTTGTTCGTGTTGGACTATGGAAAGAGAGAAGCTTAGAGAATACTTTCCTTGTCAGTCCTTTTATCTTTTACAATATCCTTTCGTGCTTGAGGAAAGCATTCTTGCTTAACCATCGAAATCTTGAAGGAAATATATATGTATATATATATATAATATTATATATATATATATATAGCTCGTTTTCGGAAGAGAAAATATTTCAGAAAATGCAGTTTTGCGACAAAAATAAATCATTATCTATCTATCTGAGGTAGTTGTTGTGTATATATGTGTATATATATATATATATAAGCTACGTCATTCGAATAAAGATATTTTATATTATCTACATATAAACTGCTCTCTTTATCATGTATATATACATATATATATGATAATTATATATATATATATATATATATATGAAAAACTGCCCCCACCAGGGTTTGAACCCACCACCTCTTGAATAGAAAGTGAGGTCTCTGGCCACTACACTACGAAGGGATAGAATATTAACCAACCTGTCATATATTTAAACAACCTAGGAAACGCATAACGCTTTCGCATCTAGAGTCATTTTTCGTGTTAACCCTCCCGCACTCGAGGTAATGACCAGCAATTCATTTAAACTATCTGGCACAACGCTGGGGTCGAATAAATGGAATGTCATGCATGATTAAATGGAATATCATGCGCGAGTTACGCGATTTGGGGTTGCTTAAATATATGACAGGTTGGCTTCTAACTTTTATGATATCGTAATGTAGTGGCTAGCACCATCACCTACTCAAGATGTGGTGGGTTCGAACCCTGGTGGGGGCGATTTTTCATCATGAAAATCGTGCGTGGTTCGTGCATATCATATACGTATATTCAATCATTTTCCATGCGTAAATTATGGTGTATCTCTTCTTCTTATCAGCGAATAAGGATAATGTACGTAATATTTCCTAGTAGTTGAGTTCTTTGCAGCCATCAATCTGGGCTGTGAAATTTCTTTGAATTTCTTTTAAGTTATTACTTTCTTCTTTTTTGTGTGGGGACATCAAGACTGAGCAGTATTCACTTTTGGTATGATCAGTGTTTTCAGCAAGGGAATCATTACTGTCTCGCTCTTTTTAAAAGTTTTTAGTAACTCTACCGTAATTCCTTTTGCTTTGTTTATCGCTATCTTATTTTGTGTTTCAAATTTCGCATCATCAGCCATTGTAACTGTTAAATCTTTTGTTTCCGCGTTTCTCTGAATTTCCTGTCTGTCTGAGACATAATATGTCAATTGTTTTATTTCCTCATTTTTTCGATATCTCAAAAGCTGAAAATTTTCTGTGTTAAATTTCACGTTTTTATCTTCTGACCATCTGTACATTCTGTTTGTATCCTTCTGCATGCAGGGCTTCCACTTTGTCTGCATTTCTAATTTTTACTGCTAATTTTTTTATCATCACCAAAGGATGTTTTATATACCGATGATGGTTACTTTATTGTCTATGTCTGTTAGCATGATAATGAATAGGAGTGAGGCTTATACTGTTCATTATGGTACTGAACTGCCTACTTCCGATTCTGATGATGATATCTTGGATTTTTACGACTTGCTGACGTTCTCTGAAGTTATAGATCAATTTTCCCATTTTGCTCGTTATTCCCATATATTTAAGTTTATGTGCTATTATACCATTATCGCGCTTGTCGAATGCTTTAGGAAAATCCGTGTATATTACATCGTAGTTTTCATTGCTTTCAAGTGTATCTATGATATTGCTATAATGCCCTATCAGTCGTGATAGGGATCGGATAGGGATCGGATCGGAATTGGAATCCGCCCTGGTTTTCATTAAATTTTTCCCATCTCCGAAAAGTCATATATTTTGTCCCTGTCTATTTTTTCAAAATGCTATAGACTTTTTCTCTAATTATTTAAAAAAATATTTTGGTGAGATGGGATGTCAGTGACACTGGTTTAGTTCTTTGCTTGAGACCTATCTCCCTCATATACAGGGACAATGTTTTTTCTTTCCAGGATGCTCAGTTTTTCCCCGGTGTCCAGGGAAGCTATTTCATTTTTACAATTTTTAATCAATAAGGTGTTTCATTTGTCCAGACCTGTAGCTGAATGTGGTTTAATTTGTCTTATAGCTCGCGTTATATCTTCTGGGTAAAATAAAAATCATTTATACACACTCCTTGTAATTTTTCTTCAAAGAAGGTATTTCTCTCAAATACCACTTTGTCACTTTTGGGGGCACTGAAAACTGATTCGTAGTGAGCTCTCAATATTTCGGACATTTCTTTCAAATTGTCATTAATTCATTATTTTCTTTCCTTAAGGGCCCGATAGTGGCGCGCTTTTTTTGTCTTCCTTTTTGCAAAGCTTAGGAAGTATTTTGAGTTTTCCTTTATTACTTCTACTGCATCTTCCTCTTCCCTCTCTGAATGGCCATTAATTAGGGCTTGTATTTCCCTGTCGATACTCTCCACTTTTTTTGTATCGCTTTTCTGGTATTGTTGTCCGTGTAATTAATTAGCTTCGCAGCTACTCTCTTTCTTTTGTGGAATTGTTGAGATTGTAAAATTGGGGTTAATTAATAATATGATTTATGATAAATTATTTTTGTATATAAATGAAAAACAGGTTTAATAGATGAATTATAAAGTTAGGAAAAGGCCTCAGATGAATTTACTTGAATACGTGACTTTTGGCACGAGAACATCTAGACAAATTTAAGCACGTTCATACGTGTAATGGAATGAATAAAGGTTCCACAAATAGGGAACCAGTTTAACAGTCACGTGATATAACGCCTGCTATTTCGTCCAATCGTATATTAATAAACAGCTAATTGTCGACAAACTATATAATTAAGTAATTTAATTATTTTAAATAGGCCAAATAAGTTAGTTAAATAATATAAAATAATAAGCAAACTGTAAAAACGAGTAAAATAATGTACTAATGAATGTTTGCAAGTTTTAGATTCAATGAGGATTGAACGAAAGATCTTGTGTAGAGCGCGGAATGAAAAACCAATTTCTGATGGAGGAAAGCAGTGCTGAGAAAGGATAATTCAGCCAGTCAGGAGAGTCGAAGACTGAATTAGCGAGCGTCGAGAATAGAAAGCGGGTCGTACAGCAGTCCATCAGAAATTCCCTTGTAATTTTTTATTTTAATAGTCCCATCGTGCCCATGGGAAATGGGATCCACTTTTAAGATGAACTTGAGATTGTAAAGTAAATTCAATTCTCTCCTAGGGCATACTTGATGAATTCTTTCCTTCAGTCCCTATGCCTATTCTTGTCCCGCGCTTGGCCATAGTCTTCATTTCCTTAGGCCTACTTGAATTCCGATCAAAACCTGTTCCCTTTTATTAATTGTATAACATAATTTAATTTGTGAAAGGACATAAGATTAAAAATATAAAAACTTCGTTGTGTCATGATGATCGTGTAAATTTATATTAGTTTGTAAACGTAAAAACTTCAGTGTTTTTATAACAGTTAAAGGTAACTTTTGAAATTACTATAAAGATAAACAACGTTAGTTCCTTATTTGAAGTTAAGAGGAAGCAAAACTAATAATGAGAAAAGAAAGATATCAATGGATTCACGCTACTACATCAAGCGCAAATTCCTGTCGTCATCTACCTACCCACGTGCGGAACCACGTTGGAATGAATGATTCATTTTTACTCGATGGGATCACCCGGAAAGGAATGTCACCCGGGGGGAGGAAGCCGCACCCAACAGAATATTGTTCGTTTTATCTCTCAAAGCAACTTCTCTTTCCTTTTGGTTGTGCTTTCGGAACATATTTTCCTAAAAGACTTTCGAGGTTATTAGTATTCCTTCGGTTGTTTTATCCTCTTAGACTGTTTTCCACTCTATTTGAGCCTTATGCAATCTGATTTTTTCGCAATTTATAGTTTTGGAGCTTAGGTTAAATACTTCAAATTTGATCCTCGCTTCGGTATGAGTATTTTTTTTAAGGTTGTCGCTATATTAATTGATATTTCTATAATGTTGTGGCCTCAGATAATAGTTGGGTTATTTTTATAACTAGATCCAGGCAATTATTTTTTTCTGGTGTATTCTGTTATCTCCTGTGTTAACATAAATTAATTTATATATACTGTGTATATATATATATATATATATATATATATTTATTTATTTATTTATTTATTTTTTTTCAATTCATATCTATCTGGCATTGTCGTGGGTTTCTGTGGATGGTATATTACGTAATGAACACCACGATTTGGGTGATACAAAATTTGCCCCACGAGCATTCGAACCCGGGACCTCATGATTAGAAATGTTTGGGGGTTAATACGTAAAACGCCTCTGGGGCGTTGAAATAGTCGCTAAGTTGTATTAACTTTTATCCTGTTTTAGTTCAGAAACGGCGCACGAAATTTCTAAATTTCTAATCTCGGGGTCCTGGGTTCGAATCTTGATAGGGTAAAATATGCTTTGTGCAAAATCATTATTTATATATATATATATATATATATATATATATAGAGAGAAAGAGAGAGAGAGAGAGAGAGAGTGTGTGTGTGTGTGTGTGTTAATTTATTAGTATAGTGTTATTATTTGTATAACTCCATCTTTGACCATTCCCATAATGCATCAGATATAACTGAAGAGGGACGTTATAAAGAGGGTGGTCATAAATTTTTCCATTTACAAACGAATAAAGATCTCTCGCGACGATTTATAACCCAGGATAGACTAATAAATGCCACCTGCAAAGTGCCATCTTTCCAACAAACAGCTGGTATACACCATATAATAAACCTACATTACCCATCTGAATGAAATAAAATAATGGACGATATATAGCATGTGCTTATGCGGGTTGGGTACTTATTTTAATATATAATCTTTGTCAGAAGAACACTTTAGTCGTCATGACGGAGTTTAAGCACGAAAACTTTAGTGTACAGAGGAAAGTGGTTGGTTACAACCAAACATAGACCGAAACTGCAAAAAAATACAATATATATATATATACTTACTTTGTGGACTTACTTTAAGTGAGTTCGAACGACAATTCAAGATCGATCTGCGGTCGACCCCTCTGCATCATCCCGCCTCATTTGCGGGATTTGGTGAAGGAGGGAATTGCTCTCTGATTTCCTCCTGCCCTCGTAGCCAGCCACGCATGGCTGGTCAGGGAGTTTGCACAGGAATCTGTCCAGCTGGTTCTTGAAGTTATTCAGGTCGGTGTGCTGGGGATTGATTCCTCACTTCTTTTGGTAAGGCATTGAAAAGCTTTGGGCCTCGTATTCTGAGGGTATTTTCCAACCTCGTTTTCATGGCCTCTTGTCCCACCACAGCTGGGACAGTACAAAATCTGCCTCTTCTCTCATTCCAGTTTGTTTCTATTTCATTTCTAAGGTTAGGGACTGGGCCCTCAAGTATTTTCCATATGTATATTATTGTGTATCGCTCTCGCCTTCTTTCGAGAGAGTAGAGTTTCAGGGATTGTAGTCGAGACCAGTAGTCTTCACCTTCCGTTTCCTCTATCTTACGTAGACGTAAAAGTCCTTTGTACAGCTTCAATGTTCGCAATATCTCGTTTTCTATATATATATATATATATATATATATATATATATCGTATTTTATACACTCCAATACAAAACCATTTGTGAGAATCATCATATATAAACTGCTTTTGGTTTGCCATAGTTTATCTATTCGTCGAACGAAGCAATTTCTGTGTTTACCGGAGAGTCAACCAAGCATTGTTCACAGTTATCTGCCCATTTATGCAAATGCAATGCACTCAAGCATAATAACAATGTTTCAACATATATATATATATATATATATATATATATATATATTTCTGAAATTACTGAATATGACAGACATTATTTAAACTTCTTACATATAAATATTGTTGTGGTTGTTGTTGTTGTTGTTGTTGTTTCATACAGATTACCAGAAACGTGTTGATTTACAGTAGAACTGTTCACGGTGAGGCTCTGGCTCGCTCCCGCCTACTGGCTCCTGGGTTGGGTTGGATTAGCCGCTGATCCTGTTAATGTTCGGTCTTTTAAAAGTGATCCTTGGGGGTACATTCACCCCAGCTTGTTGGGGCTTCATGGTTGTTACCCTTTATAAAAACAAATTATTCATTTAAATTGAATGCACAATCGCGTAAAATAAAACCAAAAATACTTTTAAAAGTAAACAAAAATCAGAGAGAAGTTTACGGAGTTTAGATATAAAATTGCGCGAGAGATTTAGAATAAAAAAAAATATAGCATGGAAAACTTCGCTACCAAGCCGTTACCATGGTGATTCTCCGCATGTTATTGGAATACAGCGATCCTTGCATATTGTCTCTATGTTTCGATTGTTATTGCTTTACATATAAACAAAACATTCTCTTATCCACTTCAGGTTTACGCGTACATAATAACTCTCACAAGCGGTTTTAACCATAACGAAATCTTCTAAATGTTAACCAGATTATCCCATGAAACCAGAATGTTTATTTATGTTAAATAATTTATTTATATTAAATAATAATAGTAACTATTTTAGTACTTCTTCGTGAGAATAGTCAATACCTTTTCGTGAGAATAGTCAATAGTTCTTTTTGATGAGTGTGTGTGTGCACTGAAGCTTATATAAATCATTTAAAACATTTACGTAATTGCTGTGGTTTGGAGGGGTCTTTACACGTGGTGTACACTTGGGTTTGGGAAGAAAAACAGGTTATTGTCGAAAGGGATTCAGTAGAGTTGAGCCGAGTTTTCTCCCAAAGTTGTTCTTAGAAGTGATGTCATAAACTTAGATGTAAATTATCTGCAGAGTTCATTAATTTATTAATAGCTCAATTATTAAACAAAAAGATAAATGGCAAAAATTCACACACACACACACACAATATATATATATATATATATATATATATATATATATATATATATTATATATATATATCTATATATTTGTAAACTTCATATACCAGTTTTTATTTATTTTCTGTATATATATATAATATATATATATATGTATGTATATATATATATATATATATATATATATATACATATATATATATATATATATATATATATATATATATATATACAGGGTGTCCCATAAGTCCGGCATCATAGGAGAAATTCATATTTTTCTATTTCTACAAACCATAATTCATATTTTTCTCTTTCTACAGGCCATATGCTCGGGATGCCATTTCCCGTCCACCATTCTGTTCAGTGACGAAGCTGTTTTTTATAGAAATGGTGAGGTAAATCGACAGAACACCCGCTACTGGTCTCAAAAACCCTCACTGGTATACCTCTTCAAAGGAACAAGGTGCATCTCGGGTGATGGTATGGTGTGGCATTTGGAAGGATCGCATCATAGGCCCCCTCTTTTTCGATGAACATGTCACTGGAGGCACCTACCTACGTATGCTCAAGGAAGAAGCATTTCCCAGTGTCTTGAACGAAGAAGGAAATTTCCCAACATGGTTCCAGCAAGACGGCGCTCCTGCACATTACAGCACCCAAGTAAGGGAATACCTGTACCAACAATTCCCATTGTCTGGTCATTGGCTAGGACGTCGAGGGCCTGTGGAATGGCCAGCTAGAAGCCCGGATCTCACGCCACTAGATTTTTATCTCTGGGCCACTTGAAAGCGCTGGTATACGCAGAGAAAATTAGGAGTGTTGAACATTTGCGGCAGCGCATTATTGGGGCATGTAACACCATTACTCCTGACATCATTCACCGTGTGCTTTCTGACTGGGTATCACGTCTGAATTTGTGTATTGAAAACAATGGTGGACATATTGAGCACGTTCTGTAAATAAAAGCTTTTGTTTTGCCTTTTTTTATTTTTCCTATGATGCCGGACTTATGGACACCCTGTATATATATATATATATATATATATATATATATATATATATATATATATATATATACAGTATATGTGTCCTAGATCTTGTCCCAAACCTGGATCCTATCTGCTATGTAGATAGCTGGTGAGGGAATCTATATTTTGGGGCCTCTTTGCGAGTGACCCGTTGCCCACATCGGGCTAACATCATGGAAAAGAAAAAACTATAGTATTTGTCATTTATCACTTATTCGAACTATAGTGGATGTAATTTCCCAGAAGAGTTCCCTTGTTCCATGCAAGGTCTGTGTGTAACTGTGTATCATGAAAAACCTCAGGGGACCATTCTGAGTTCTATCCCATATATTATAATATATATAATAAATTAAAAAAATATGTTTTAAATAGCGTATTTATACAAATATACCGTATATTGAATTAGTGAAGAAAAATATATAACTTGACAGAATTTGTAAATTGTAAAGGCTCGTATGAGTCATTTTAGTTTTTAATTTTTCTTATATCTTTAAAGACCTCTTCATGAGCTTTTGAAGAACTTTGAACAAATTATATAAAAAATATTGTTCAAAGATTTATATAGAGATTAGCTTCAAATTTGAATAATGTTTGTCAACAGTAATTCCTAACTTTTTTACATTTACGGAGAGGTTGTCATATATACAGTGGTGGGCACCGTTAACCAAAAAGTTAACTTCGTTAACCGCTAATCCGTTAACCAAAAAGTTAACTTCGTTAACCGTTAATCCGTTAATTCGTTAAACATGTAACGGAAGTTACCGATAAACCGTTAACGTTAACTTTTATTATAAAAAAAATGAAAAACACAATATATAATAATTTAATTTTCCCTCTTCTTCTCGTTCTCCATTTTGTCCATGAGATGCATGTTGCCCTTCATGAAAATTAGCATATCAAAGTTTTCATCAGACAGGGATGATCTCTTGGCCCTCAGGATGTCCTTGCCCATAGAGAACAAACGCTCCACTGCAGCACTGGAGGGGATGGCTGTGTTGAACTTGATGAACAAGTCCACCAACACTTGCTCACCCAAGAAGGCAGCATCTGTCAGCAAGTCCTTGGAGTTGGTCTCCAGCCAGGTCTTGACCAAGTTCTGGGCCTTGCCCTTGAGTGACCTGTGGCTTCTGCTGCTCTCTTTTGTCTGGATGACAGCACTGAAGAAGTCATCCTCCTCCTCCTCCTCCTCGTTGTTGCTGCCTCCACTGTTGCTGCCCACTTCGTTGGACTGCTGCTTCATGGCCTCCTCGACTGTACCCTCCATGCTTTTCCTCACCCTGGAAAAACCGGGTAAAAATAATTATGGAGATTTTAAAGATGTGGTACCTAGAAGTACCGCCAGGACATAAAGGGTTAAGGTGAAAACGCTCCCATTGTAAGACATCAATTAACTTAATTTATGTCATCAAAGTGACATGAAATTGAAATCTTACCTGATCAGTTTTATGGTTCTTAAATGTATCAAGGAGACTACTAATAAGGTACTCACAGACATATTATAAATATACATGACTTACTTGACAACGATTATTTTTAAATATTCACTAGCACAACATGTTGCGCAAGGGACAGACTGCAAATGAAACGAATGTAGTTATTTGTTGTAATTGTTACATATATATTATTGAAAGTGCCTTAAAATGCTCGTGATATTTCTTAAAAGAAGTTGAAACATTCAACTCAAATGGCAAATCTTTCCGCCTGATTTTACAGTCGACCATGTTTTGCTAAACCAATGCCATAAATAACTACCATATTTGGTAAGACAAATTGTGGCGACGGAAACAAATATATCGCCTGATTTTGCACTGCGGAAATGGAAATTCGTTCATCACTATTAACAGTGGCGGATTAATTGCGCACCTGCTCAGCACTGAAATAATAGAAACTTTTAAACGTTTATTTATGAATTTTTTGGGTTAACGGACTTGAGTTAACGGAAGTTAATGTAACGGAAGTTAATTAGTCCGTAATGATTTTCAAAGTTAACTTAAAGTTAAATCGTTAACGAAAAAGTTAACTTCGTTAATTAACGATTAACGGATTAACGGTTTGTGCCCAGCTTTGCATATATATATATATTATTTAAGAGTTACGACTTACCACAAAATACAACTACTACTACTACTACTGTACTACTACAACTAATAATAATAATAATAATAATAATAATAATAATAATAATAACTCATAAACTTTATAAGTTAAGCTAGAATTTATTGCTGTTATTATGAAATTGACGTTGTTTGCTCTCAAGGAATTTATTTTCAAATGAAAATGAACGATTTGATCTCTCTTCTCTCTCTCTCTCTCTCTCTCTATCTCTCTCTCTCTTTCTCTCTCTCTCTCTATGTGTGTGTGTGTGTGTGTGTATATATCTATGTATTTATCTCTCCATCTCCCTCATTCACTCACTCACTTCTCTTACAGTCTCCAGAGAATAGGATTTCAGAATCTTGGAAATTGAACGGTGTTCTGAGAGCTTTAAAATGGATGCAAATTAGAGCTCAGGTCTAGAACTAATTACACTGATTGTTCCGAAATATGGACTTCATCGTACCCACCACGTATCAGCAACAACCACTTCAATTTAGTTACTTTATAATGGTGATTACGTACTTAGACCCACGCGCACACACGTACACACGTTTGGTTACCTTACAAAAACGAGACATTTCACATTTTTAATTGTGGATGGCAACATTTAATCTAATTTAAATAACCTAATTAGCCTAACTTAACCTAACCTGATCTAATTAACCTAATCTACACTAATCTACCCTTTATTATACCCCCTTTTTTTCATGATATTAATGATTTTCATTAAAAAGAAAATCTGAAACTATTACGATAATTACATACATGTTAGGGTTGCGATGGGTTCTGCGTGTATCCTAAAGAGATTGTCGAGGTTCCGTTAGGTAGCCAAGAGCGCACACACACACACACACACACACACACACACACACAGGTATATCGTATTTTAAGATTTTCACAGTTAGTTAATATGGAGGCAATTAGAATAAAATTAGAATATTTAAATACTTACTTAAAATACTTACATCATATAGAATACTTACATCATATAGAATACTTAGGCTACATCATATAGAATACTTACATAATACTTAAAAGTTTCCTGTTTAGGCTCACTTTTACCTAAACAAGGAATCTAAAATGAAGTTCAGTAGAAGAAATAATAAAGAGTAAAAACCTATATTTTTACGTACCTTTAATTACCAAATGAAAACTAAATCATTTAAGGATGCTGGAAAAGAGATTGTCGGGTGTATAGGACCTGGAGGGGGGGGGGGGATAAGCCCGTAAGGGTGAGTATATAAAGTTGAGAAGTTTTAGTTTTGGGGAAGAGACAGGAAGTGGGAGGTCCAATTGAGATGAGGGAGAGGTTATTAAGACCCCGGGGGAAGGGTTATTAGCGGGGAAGGGAATTGGTTGGTAGGTCATTGCGGGCAAACCGCCAAGTTACGTTACTTGGGTTACCTCTTCATGGAATAGAGTAGTTTAATAGGTCCCTTCATTTGTGTTTTTTATTTTTTGCTTCATCTGCGTGCGTAGGGGGTAAAGGGGGAAGATGGAGGGCTAAAGGGGGGGGGGGGTGAGAGGTCGAAAACGAGGGGGGGGGGAAGAACGGTGTATTTCTATATTTTCTTTTATATATATATATATATATATATATATATAATAAGACATTACTATGAAAAAAAAAAAGAAATTTTTAATAAATAAATTTAATAAATAAATTAATTTTTAATAAATAAATTTACATAAATTAATTACATGAATTAATTCTTTTCAAGATTTAACTTACCTCGACCTTCATTAATTAAAATTCGAGACAGGTTAAAGAAGAAATACATTTTCTGTTATTGGGATTACGTTCAGATTAAATTGGGGGGGGCAGGGGCTTTAATATTGGGTAGACTAATATAAAGATTAATAATTATAATCTCTTCTTCTTCCCAGTATTTATTATTGTTATTATTATTATTATTATTATTATCATTATTATTATTATTATTATCATTATTATTATCATCATCATCATCATTATTATTATTATTTATATAAATTTTCAAAGAACGCAGTATGTCCTAATCCGTAATTTTCCTTTATTTATTAAGCATAAAAATTTATGAAAATTTTCTAATTACAGCGAGTAGATTTTAGCTTGAAAGCGTGTACGTTTGCTAAAGCAATTCGCGACTGTATACAACATCTGCATTTAGTAATGAAATTATACTCATCTTTGTAAACTCTGTACGTATTTGTAAATAAACTGAAGTAAATTGAATTCAATTATGTATAGAGAGAGAGAGAGAGAGAGAGAGAGAGAGAGAGAGAGAGGAAGTGTGATCTTTCTCTGTGGAATATTTCACAAGAACTTTCAATCTATGTTTCGTTGTATGATTGTTAGCTCGAGCTTCCGTAGCGTCAGTTTCCCTGTAAAGCGAAGTAAAGACACTGAGTTCGGGGATTCGAACCCTGATGATGCTGGTAATACTACTACTACTACTAATAATAATAATAATAAAAACAACAACATAGGAGTTAGAGCTGTATGTCGTATTATTGGACTGAGCGCTGTGCCAGATTCTGGCCCTCCTCATTCATAATTATTTCCGTTGTTGGTATCTGTTGCTTTTAATAAGGGATTCCAGCCCCCCGTTCTTCGTTAGTTTTCCCTCTTTTACGGGGAGGGGGGGGGTTGTGAAGTTAGTAATGCCTCTGTTTGGGACCCGGGGCTTTAAAAAGCAAACCAACATAAAAAACTTTCTCTTATACCCCAATTTAGCATGCCAGATTATGTTCGGGTACACCCCCTATTTTCTTCCTGTATTTGCTTTATTTTCGCCAATCGTTTTTGTCCTTCCTCTTTGTTCTTTTACGGACGTAACAACCAACCAAAACTACCTCAAGTAATGAAATAAACGTACAGATATTAACGTCACGTGCATAATTCAATAATGATTTGGAACGGTGTGAACGGAATGATTTGGAACGGTGTGAACGGAAGGATTTGGAACGGTGTCGTCATAAGGGAATTCATACATTTTCTTAAAATATCAGAATTTAAGTTCTCATAGTTATGAATTAAACATATCGCATATGAGATCCTTTTCAAGCACATACACTAAAAAGACATGACTGCGGGAGCCCTCATCTCCTTGATTTTGAGGCGAAAAATCTTGGATCCATAAGCAGACAGAAGTTTCCTTCTCTCTCTCTCTCTTACACACACGCACGCGCGCGCGCGCACACACACACATACACACACACACACACACACACACACACGCGCGCCAGTCTCTCTTTTCATTCTCATTCTTTCACTCAATTTCGGAGTTAATAAGACACCCTCCTTCATTCTTTTTTTTTCCAGTCTGGATCGCTTTCAAGGAGACTATTTAGCTTGGCTTCTTCCTCTTTCTTGAGACTTCATCATTGAGAAGATGAGGCACTTCCCTACAGTTGCGTGTGTACTACTCTCACCTATCTTTATTGATCACTTGAAAGTATGTCTGTGATTAGTATAGTCAGCTCATCGCATTTTTATATGTATGGATTAGGATCCATACTATAGTTATTATTTATGATCACATTTTGTAAGCATATGTGTTTCTCATTTGAATTCAGATCTTTTATATATATATATATATATATATTACAAAACAGGTTCGTGTAAATATAGCTCCAGATATATACACAGTGCTTTAGGTCGACCCTAGAAATATGGAAATTGGCAGATTTTGTAGTTTGTATTTAGTAGAACCAATCTTAATTACTACCTACTTGCTACAAATTCCGCCAATTATGATTATTTATGATCACATTTTGTAGGCAAATGTGTTTCTCATTTGAATTCAGATCTTTATATATATATATATATATATATATATATATAATATATATATATATATCAAAGCTATTGACTTCTCCTTAGGGAACCGGAGCTTACAGATGAAAAGAAGGATCAACACAACGGCAAACATTTTCATTTATTTGTACATCAGACGTTTCGACAAATCTTTTGTCATCATCAGTGAGTTAAGTCTTAAAACCTTAAAACAAAATTGAAAAGTGAAAGTTACATCAATACAATATTAAAACCATTAAAATTAAAACCTTAAAGCAAAATGAAAATTGCATCAATACAAAATTAAAATCATTTAAATTTCATCACTATAAAAACTAAAATTAAATTAAATTTCATCACTATAAAAACTAAAATTAAATTACCTCAATAGGTAAATACACAATGTTTACATCCACCTCCATACTTGGCAAAGTCTAACGGAACACTAGATGGTCAGAGGATTAGAAAGGGTATGTCTGTGAAAAACGGTTGGTTAGTCAAAAGAGTCGTAATTTGTAGGATGAGCTATTATTATTAAGGGAGGGTTTGTTTCTATAGATGTACAAAGATTCTAAAATTCGGAGTTCTGTAAGGTTATTGGATCTAGTTAAAATTTCAAACTGAGTTTTGTGAAGGGGATGGTCGTTTTCATTACTGTGGTTTCTAATTGCGGATTGTGGAGGGCTACTGAGGGGACGGTTGGTCAGTCCGTACCAACCGTCCCCTCAGTAGCCCTCCACAATCCGCAATTAGAAACCACAGTAATGAAAACGACCATCCCCTTCACAAAACTCAGTTTGAAATTTTAACTAGATCCAATAACCTTACAGAACTCCGAATTTTAGAATCTTTGTACATCTATAGAAACAAACCCTCCCTTAATAATAATAGCTCATCCTACAAATTACGACTCTTTTGACTAACCAACCGTTTTCACAGACATACCCTTTCTAATCCTCTGACCATCTAGTGTTCCGTTAGACTTTGCCAAGTATGGAGGTGGATGTAAACATTGTGTATTTACCTATTGAGGTAATTTAATTTTAGTTTTTATAGTGATGAAATTTAATTTAATTTGAGTTTTTATAGTGATGAAATTTAAATGATTTTAATTTTGTATTGATGCAATTTTCATTTTGCTTTAAGGTTTTAATTTTAATGGTTTTAATATTGTATTGATGTAACTTTCACTTTTCAATTTTGTTTTAAGGTTTTAAGACTTAACTCACTGATGATGACAAAAGATTTGTCGAAACGTCTGATGTACAAATAAATGAAAATGTTTGCCGTTGTGTTGATCCTTCTTTTCATATATATATATATATACATATATATTACAAAACAGGTTCGTGTAAATATAGCTCCAGATATATACACAGTGTTTTAGGTCGACCCTAGAAATATGGAAATTGGCAGATTTTGTAGTTTGTATTTAGTAGAACCTATCTTAATTACTACCTACTTGCTACAAATTCCGCCAATTTCCATATTTCAGGGTCGACCTGAAACACACTGTATATATATATATATATATAATAACCACCCCAAATATGTTCCTACATGATGAGGAATGGAAGTTGCAGACACGGAGCAAACTGCTACTATTTCCAGCCGTCTCTGTGCAGGGCCGCATTCCCACTATTCTCAAATGCAACGACTCATCCAGTTTCACCGAATAGGAACCATCAAAATCGACCTGAAAAATACCATTATCCAAGATAACCGACCACCAAAATTAATAACCCTGTAAATTTATCGCACACAAAAATACAAAACCTGTAAACTGACCATGAAGACTGAAAATTACAATACTGTACCTGCAAAATTAGGTTCTGGAAACCAGCAGAGATTTCATATGCCTAACAGAAACACTTGCATAAGTGTGTAAAAGGCTGTGGAAATTGCATCGAACACAATGAAATAGCAATAAAGGACTACAACATATAGAGAGCGGATACATTTGCTAGAAAAGGAGGAAGCTGTTTCATTTACATGAAAACACATTTGAACTGAAGGTGAAGGTAAACAAATCAAACAGCACAGTCGAAATTCTTATTTTAGAGGTAAAAAAACTGACCCTAATCATTAGGAACGTAAACAGACCATCAAACACGACAAAAAGTGACCTACAATTCGTTACAAACGGAAGAGAAAACATGTTAAAATCACTTAAATTCAATCACCAAATATTTTAATTTGTGGGGATTTTAACTTCCATTCGCAACATGAAAGAAAAATAACAAAGTTATTTATGTTGAGAAATTCCATAGTAACATGACAAAAGATGATAGAACCCAGAAAACAATGTTATTAGATGTTATGCATTCTATACTGTCCCAGCTGGACAGTTTCTTGTGCAATGTCCCTGACCAGCCATTCGTGACTGACTACGAGGGAGGAGAACATAAACTAATTCTCTCCTCTACCAAATCCCGCAAATGAGGCGGGATGCTACAGAGCGATCCGCCGCAGTTCGATCTTTAACCGTCGTCGTCGGAAACCATCGTAAGCTTGGTAGGTAAGGTATGTACGCGTATATATTTTTTTCAGTTTGTAATTTTTTCCTTGATATTTCGATATTTCAGTTAACAGTTCACAAATTTCTGTTATTATTATTAGCAGCTGTTCATCATTCCACACAATAAAGAAAGTGGTTGGTAGATAAATGGGTACCCTGGTAGCCTAGTAGTTAAGACGCCGGGCTGCTGGTGGGGCGTGGTTCGGATTCCATGTTAAACTGTAGGTCTAAGGTGGAGTGAAAAGCTTGACCTTCGTCAGAATGAAGAATTCGGGCGGAAGCTAACCAAAGGTAAAGGTTATTATTATATTTATTATTATTATTATTTATTATTAAACTTCCTCAGCATATGGGAAAAATGTTGTTCTTTTCCTTACAGTTTTAATTTTTAAATGTTTTGTTCTGGATTAAAACTGTAATTTTTTATTACAGTGCAGTTTATACACTCATATCAAAACTGTAATACTTTTATATTTTTAGTAGTGTTCCAAACCTACATGTGTAACATCTACGTGTGTAACATTATTCCTTGGCAGAACACCGTCAGTAGCTTCGTCATCAGGAGGAGGGACGGGTTCCTCATGAGTAACCTTCGGTAGGTTACGCCTGCATGGAGGGGTCACTGACGCCTCTGTTACGGCTTAATTTGCACATTTAAAAAAATATATATTTTTGTTATTCCTTCCTATTCCTTGAATTTGAGTATTTGGTCTCCTTTTTATCCTCTCTCTCTCTCTCTCTCTCTCTCTCTCTCTCTCTTTGAACGAAAAATTAATGTTTAATATTAATCTAATTCAAAGATAAAGATAAAACAGCTTTCCTTTCGAATTTGTGGTAATTCCTCCTCAAAGGATGAAACTAAACTTTAATAAATACGAAAGTATTCGGAAGAACTATTTTGCGCTTACTTGTGTGGTTATATTATATATATATATATATATATATATATATATATCAGGTGTTTCCCCAAAATGTTTGTATTTTTAAATAAATGTTTTAACCTTAAAAAAAGGACAAAAGACAAACGCGATGGATAAAACATAGAGTTTATTACCTTAATTAAACATTTTCAATGTAATCTCCATTTTTTTAACATAATATTCAACCTTACGCAAATGTTTGACATAATTTTTAGAAATAACTAAGCTGGGATGTTGTTAACTAGCTCATCAACTTTGGTTTTTAGGTCTTCGGGCTCTTTACCACTTAACGGGCCGTGAAAAAAACTATAAACACTCTTTTGGGTTGGAAAATAATGAATTTATTAAGAAAAGTACATTTTAGGTTGAAGAAATAATTTAGGCTATATATTATAGGATAGGTTAGGTTGGGTTACAGTTAGTTAGGTTAGGCTAGGCATATATTATCATAGAGTTTTCTCAAATTCATTTTCTTCTAATAAATTGTAAAAGACAAGAACAGGAATAGCCTATCGGGTTATATATGTTACCCTGCAGTTGGATTATATTTTCGATAATTATCGCATTTTTAGTCAAATATCGGTATATATTTTCTAATTAAAACAGCAGAAGTTTTAGCAAGTAGTAAATTAAAATAGTAAGTTTCTTCACCCGAAAATATACTTTTCTTAATAAATTTATTATTTTCCAACCCCCCAAAAGTTTTTTTTTATTGTGTGGAGGTGTTCCATTGTGCTTTACTGTAATGCTGAAACCGTTGTAAATCTGTAGTAATGCAGTTATTTCTTTTACGCCACAAACTAAATTAGTTGTGGTTAGTAGAAATCTTGTAGCATCTGATGATAAGAATTTTTCCTTACTGCGTTACTGTTTTTCCAATTTTATTCTCAAAAGAAGTAGAGACCTACTACACCATACCACCCAACAGCGACCCAAATGTTGAGTTTAGCAACACCAAGTGGTAGCTGTATTGGAGCGACAGCATGACTTCCCCAGTAACGAAAGTTTTGCTTATTAATCTCCCTAGCAGGCATGGGATAATTGTAATTTGTAATTGTAATTAATTACATTTTTTCATGTAATTGGTAAGTAATTGTAATTGACCACCTAAAATGTAGGTGGGAAATTTTACTGGGAAACAAAGGTAATTGATACAATTACAGCCAATTACTTTCACTTACATTGTCTTGCTGTCTTGTTGCTCTTGCTCAGCAGTACCATGGCATTCCTGCCTCTTCTGCCCCTGTGGAGAGCGTGTTTAGTATTGGGAGTTAAATTTTCATGTCAGACCGAGACAGAATGACTGACTGTACACTTGAAAGATTGATGAATATTAAAGTTAATGAGTCATACTTATAGTTTAAACTACTTGCTCATCATGTCTCATGGAGCTTTCTTTTGAAATAAAACATTATTCTTTTTATTTGAAATAAAATGTTCCATTTATTTCAAATGTTCCTAACTAAAGTGCTATTTTTCTGCCCTTATAATTTTGATAAAATAAATGCCAGTTCTTTTGTTTTATAGTATTTTTTGAGTGCCTTATCTTTGGTTTCATTAGATTAGACCATGTCACATGCATATGTCCAATGTCCAATTGTCCATAGCAAGAACTACTTGATGAAAAATGCAGTTTCGTGCAATGTTAACAAAAGTATATTTTATTGACCTAATATTATCTAGTTTTCATTGAAGATGATCATGGCCAAAACTGAAAATGGAATCGAAATACGTAGGTAGAAAAGCATGACATAAATAATCAAATAGTGTATTTATGAAAAAATGCAATTCTTTATAATTGTAATTGTAATTAATTACTTTACTAAGTAATTGTAATTGTAATTAATTACTTTACTAAGTAATTGTAATTGTAATTAATTACTTTACTAAGTAATTGTAATTGTAAATAAGTATTTCATCATTTACAGAAATTGTAATTGTAACTGAGAATATGTCAAGTAATTGTAATTGTAATTAATTACATTGCCCAAGTAATTGCCCCATGCCTGCTCCCTAGACAGGTATACATAAAACTCGT
>JAJOZX010004677.1:317500-320000 GCA_023014485.1 Bathynomus jamesi | reverse complement strand
AGCTACTTTCTAATCTCTTTTGTTAAGTAGAAAATATGACAGATAACATTGTTTTTAATTCTTTAGATTCTTTAAGTCGGATATTCACTGATTTTAAACGAATTTGGGTCTGGATAGTACCTGAATGTTAGATTGCCCTTAGTGTGTGTGTGTGTGTGTGTTTTAAATCATTTGAAACGTAAATGGTCACGAGAATTATACTTAACTTGTCTTAACTACGTCCATCAAAATCCTATAAATTATAAAGAGAACGCGGATTCCATTCCGTTTTAACGTGGCGGGGCGTTTCCAGGTTCCATGTTTATTTTCTAGGGATGAGTTAATTTAATAAATATTTAAAATACAAATATATATATATATATATATATATATATATATATATATATATATATATATATATATAAATTAGGTCAGTAACGTACAGAAATTATTAATGATAAAACCGATCAGTATTCAAAATCTTTCATAATGAATACAAAGTAGGTGCAAAAAATTATCCTAAATGTTCTTAGTAAAAAATCAGACACCACATATATATATATATATATATATATATATATACACATGGCAGAGTATGCTAGACCGTTTATCTGTATACACTCAAACTGTAGCTATTTGCAAAGGTATATTTATAAATGATAAATTATATGAAGAAACTCAAGAAAAGCATTCGTGCTTATCTGGTAAATGTGTGTGTGTGTGTGTGTGTGTGTGTGTGTGTGTGTGTGTGTGTGTGACCATATACTCGTATCTGAACAAGCCTTTTATTTGTACAGCTATCGAAAAAAAGATATAAAAGTGGAATGACAATCTGAGGATTCTTGGATGATTGACCTTATCATTAGCCAATATATTATATATTTTCGCCTTTCTGTCTGTCTGTCTGTCTGTCTGTCCTTTATGCAAGCGCAAACCGTTTGACCTAGAGCTACCAAATTTGGCACGGGAACCTCTTATGGGATGAAGAATGTCTACACAGAGTCGGTCAGCCTGTCTGTTTGTCTGTTTGTATTACGGGCGGCAATGTGAAGCTCAAGATTTTCATGACTGTGTTCTTTTCTATAGTTTTATTGACCAAATAATTGAACTGACAGTAATTGGGAGTTCAGTTATTTGGTCAGGGGGTTTGGGGGGATATCTGATCAGATTCAGAAATCTTGACAATGTGAAGCTCAAAATTTTCACGGCTGCGTTCTTTTCTGTAGTTTAGCCTGTCTGTTTGTTTGTTTGTGAAATTTATCCCGGGCAGTAATGGTGGAAGGGTGGGGGTGGGGGTAATGGGAGGGGTGGGGGTAATGGGGGAGGAGGTTAGCCCCCAAGTTGCATAAAGGGGGGTGAGGGGTTTTGGGGGCATTCAGTTGACCTAACCGGGCATTCAATTAACCCGGGCAACGCCGAGTACCTCACCTAGTATATATATATATATATATATATATATATATATACGTGTACATTTAGGCCCCGCCCACATTTATGTCAGCTGTTAGGAGTGTAACCTCTGGGTGGGGATGTTTAAGTAAGGTTAGTTTAGGTTAGGTTAGTCTTGGGCAGCGTGAAAGGATGATGCATGCGAGTTTGGTTAGGTTGTTATACGCTATTTCTCCCTCACATTAGGTCAGGTTATTTTTAATTATCGTTAATTTATTTTCCAGTTTAGGCTAGGTTAGGTTAGTTTACTATAGTCTATTTTGAACTTGTACTCTAACCCATTAAGTATAAGTTAGATTAGGTCACTATACTCTATATTAATATCACTGTTATGCCTAAGAGAGATTTGGATGATGGTGACTGCTAAAGTTCATAGTATGACGTCACACATTTTTCTTTTTTATCACGTTTATCTTATCATCACCCCCACCCTTCTTGAAAGATTAAAATTTTGTTTTTCCCCCTTTTCCTCTCTTTACCCCCTTTTCCTTTCTTTCCCCCTCCCCTTTCCTCTCGTTTCCCTTTACTGGCACTGGTACCCCCTTTCCCCACTCTACATTTTTGCGCCCATAGTCCTGTAGATGGCCACTGTTCTTCTTCTAAAGCTATTAATAGTGGTATTCCTCAGGGCTCTGTTCTGTCACCCACTCTTTTCCTTTTATTTACCAATAATCTCTTAAGTCTCACTTCTTGTTCTATCCACTCCTATACCGATGATTCCACTCTTTACTTCTCTACCCACTTCACAAAGCGTCCCTATCAACAGTCACTCCATGATTCGTGTGCTATATGATGCACTTGACCTTTGATCTTTCTACTATCTCTGATTGTGGCAGAAAAAACCTTGTTGCTTTTAGTGCTTCAGAATCTCAGTTCCTTCATCTGACTACTCGTCACAATTTTCCACACGACTATCCCCTTACCTTCAATAACTCAATCCTTCCTCGTCTCTTAACATTCTTGGTGTTTCCTTTTCTCGTGATCTTTTACAGAAAGATCACATATACGCTCTTTCTAAAACAGCTTCTAAGAGGTTACGTGTGGTGTACCGTCTCCGCAGTTTCTTCGTTCC
>JAJOZX010004677.1:182500-312500 GCA_023014485.1 Bathynomus jamesi | reverse complement strand
AAGTGTAAATAATGGTGTATCTCTCTCTTCTCCTTTCCAGTGAATATAGGTCTAGTTCGCGTAACCTTTCCCAGTAATTTAGTTGTTTGCCCCCTTGATCTGGTGTGTGAAGCTTCTCTGAATCGTTTCTAGCTGTCTAATGTCTTATTTTTTATATGGGATGTTAGGACCGAGCAGTATTCGAATTTGGGTATGATCAGTGTGTGTGTGTGTGTGTGTATGTGTGTATATATATATATAGATATATACAAGCGGTAGCTCGCTATCGCTCGCGTCCGTTGTACAACTTGGCCCTCCGGGCGGATAGCACTGTGACATATACTGTTATATACGCCATTACCCCCATTACCCACCCTCTCTCCCTATTATCCCCCACCCCACTCCCCCATTACCCCCACACACAAAAGTAAAAAACGCCATTACCCCCATTACCCCCACCCCCATTACCCCACCCCTCTCCCCACTACCCCCACCCCCACTACTCCAATTACCCTACCCCCTCCCCCACTACCCCCGGGCGGGTAGCACTGTGACATATACTGCGTAGCAGTATATGTCACAGTATGTGTGAAGCTCAAGATTTTCCCGGCTGCGTTCTTTCTGTAGTTTTATCTCGGTGCTGGGGCCTTCGGACCCAGTAATTGTGACCTAGGATCGGGAAACTTCACAGAGCACATCGGCAGCTCATGGGCTATCAGTTAGTGGTGGTTCCAGAATTTTACGATGTGCCGTTTAGACTGTGCACGGTTCCGAAGAAAGCGGACACACACACACACACACACACAGACACAGACACATTTTAGCTCAATAATTATATATATATATATATATATATATATATATATATATATTATATATATATATATATATATATATAGTGATGAAAATTTTATTCGTTTAATTATCGTATTTGTTTAGCTCTCCTTTCCACTTCTTTTCAGAAATAAGTACTCGGCCGCCTGAAAATATTTATATAAAAACTCATGCTGTAAGGAGGGCACAGTAACTTTTTTTTTAACTCGCTAAAATCATTATAATTTGCAAGGGCAATAAAAATTAATGTGTGTGTATATATATATATATATATATATATATATATATATATATATATTGTAAACCCACAAGGAAAAAGAAAAATGATTCTAAGGCCTTTCGTGCCTTGGAATAATTTTTTTTCTTCCTTGGGGTTTACAGCATTCATTCATTTCAAGTGTTTAATTGTGAAATTCATCTCATATACATACGTATATAGGCCCCTATATATATATATATATATATATATATATATACAGTACTGGCCAAATTATTAGGAATTTTTTTAAAATTTCATTTTTTGGTATAAAATGTTAAATTAAACCAATTTTAAACGTTGAAAAGTTATTTATTTCTACACAAGAATACATGGTCATTATTTAGCAATAGTTTAGTACTTAGTTTGACCCACCTTAGCTGCCATAATGGCTGCGACACGCTTCGGCATGCCATGAATCAATTTTTGCATAATTCTTTAGTCGAACGAAGCGTGTTTGTTCGTCAGTTGTCGTTTGGTTGTCGTGCGATGCGGGGTGTGTTTCTCTTTCTTTTACGTGTCATTGTAACTACCGTTTAATTTAAATAGTGTATTTACCCAATTTCGGCAATTATTTGTTACAGTTTTTAAGTGAATTTGAAAAATGGGGCGAAAGAATGACTTGAGTCCACGGAAAATTGGGCAAATACAGGTTTTATTAACTTCTTCTACATTTAAACGAAAGGAAATCGTTGCCAAACTCCATGTTTCACCACAGTCAGTACTTCGTATTAAGAAAAAAATGGTATTTGGAGAAAATGTAGGCCCAAAAGGGTTGGAAGATGCGGCAGAAAAAGGGTAACGACTCCAAGAACTGATAGACAGATTGCAATTTTGTCTCTTAGAAATAGAAGAGCTACTTGCAAAAACATTTCCAGTAGTCTAGCGGCTGATGGCATCAATATTAGTCGTAGAACAGTCAACAGGAGGCTTCTAACTGCCGGCTTCAAAGCCTACCGCCCAAGGAAGAAGCCCAGGCTCACTGAGGCTATGAAGAAGGCACGTTTTGCATGGGCAAAGGAACACATTAACTGGACTAGTGAGGATTGGGAACAGGTAAGAATAATATTTAACATTAAATAGAATGTTAATACAGTAAATACAGTATGCATAGAAGTGTATTTACAGTACGTGATAAAACTGCAGTAAAAATATCTGTAAAGCAGCAAGTCATACTGTACTTCGTTTTAGCTGTACTTCATACGCTATGCACTGACTCTTTCACAGGGCTTTCTTTGATTGCAGGTGGTGTTCTCCGATGAGTCAACGATTGCCGTGCTTGACGATCGTGTTCAAAGTGTAAGAAGGAGGCCTGGAGAAGAATTTTTGCCTGAGTGTCTGATGAAAACGGTGAAATTTCCACAAAAGATCATGGTTTGGGGAGCAATTTCTGTGCATGGAACTAGTCGTTTGAGCATTGTTGAGGGAATATGAACCAAGTCAAGTATATAGAAGTACTAAGAAGACGTCTACTGCCTCAAATAAGGGAATGGTATGGTAATAGACGTTGGATTTTTCAACAAGACTCAGCTCCATGCCACACGGCAAAGTCGGTTAAAAAATGGTGTCATGAAAATAGTGTTCGGTTGCTCCCATGGGCTGGAAATTCTCCAGACATGAACCCAATCGAAAGTTTATGGTGTATTTTAAAGGACGTAATCCATGAAACGCCGATAACAACAAAACACCAACTCATAGAGCGACTTATTCAAGTCTGGTTTCACTCTACACGTATTAAGGAATTATGCAAAAAATTGATTCATGGCATGCCGAAGCGTGTCGCAGCCCTTAAGGCAGCTAAGGGGGGTCAAAACTAAGTACTAAACTATTGCTAAATAATGACCATGTATTCTTGTGTAGAAATAAATAACTTTTCAACGTTTAAAATTGGTTTAATTTAACATTTTATACCAAAAAATGAAATTTTTAAAAATTCCTAATAATTTGGCCAGTACTGTATATATATATATCAGGAATGGCAATTGTTCGATATTTTACATTATATATTGGAGTTAAATTAATTTTTAACTGGCGTATGCGTGGTACAAAAGATAAGGAATATAACCAAAAATTTTCTCCCAACGAATACCGATGAGAGCCACAATATATATATATATATATATATATATATATATATATATATATATATATATATATATATATATATATATCGTAAAGAACGACGCTTGTATAGGAGATATTCCGCGCAAGACGAGAAAGAGAAAACAACAAATGAAAAATGAAGTACCACCTGGGAATCGAACCCGGGATCTTCCGATTGCCGGTCTGACCGGCAATCGGAAGATCCCGGGTTCGATTCCCAGGTGGTACTTCATTTTTTCATTGTTGTTTTCTCTTTCTCGTCTTGCGCGGAATATCTCCTATACAAGCGTCGTTCTTTACGTTATTTATACTGCGTGTTCTTTGCAGTTGAATGTATATATATATATATATATAACAGAAGTATCTGAAATATTAAGAGCTCAGTACGAATCATCTTTCAGTATCCCAAAAACTGACAAATTGATATGCGATAGAAACACGTTCTTTGAAGAAGAACTACAGGGGAAAGTATAACGGACTTCGACTTTACGACGGATGATATTACACAAGCTATAGGGAAACTAAAAACACACTCAGCGGCAGGACCGGATAAATGGAATGCCACACTGATCAAAAACTGCAAGAATGCAATCGCTGAGCCCCTATATTGGATATGGAGACGATCACTAGACACGGGAGAAGCACCGGGAATCCTGAAGAGCGCGAACATAGTCCCAATATATAAAGGAGGAGATCGATCCGAGGCCAAAAACTATAGGCCAGTGTCGCTTACATCTCATCTCACTAAAATATTTGAAAGTATAGTTAGACAGAAAATCTATGACGTTTTGGAAACTCAGAAAAAATTCAATGATAACCAACATGGGTTTCGGTCAGGCAGATCATGCCTATCACATCTAATGGAACACTACAACAACATTATTGATGCACTTGAAAGTAATGAAAACTATGATGTAATATACAGAGACTTTGCTAAAGCGTTCGACAAGTGTGACCATGGAATAATAATAAATAAACTGAAATATATGGGAATAACAAGAAAAGTAGGGAAATGGATATATAATTTCCTTAGTGAGCGGCGGCAAGTCGTTACAGTACAAGGAGTATCTTCATCAGAATCAGAGGTCCTCAGCTCAGTACCACAAGGAACAGTATTGCTCCACTACTCTTCATAATCATGCGAACTGACATAGATGAGGACGTTACCAGAGACAGCACAGTAACATCCTTTGCGGATGACACAAAGCTCAGTAGAAAAATAAGAAACCCAGAAGATATAGGATCTCGACAAACCGACATGAACAGAATCTACAAGTGGACGGAAGACAACACTATGAAGTTTAACACTGAGAAATTTCAGCTGTTACGGTACGGAAGAAGAGAAGACCTAAAATCCATGAAATATTATATCCCAAATGGACAGGAAATTCGGAGAAATTCTAGAGCAAAAGATTTAGGTGTTGTAATGACAGATGATGCGAAATTTGAAACACAAAATAAGATAGCAGTAAACAGAGCAAAGAGAATAACGGGACAGATATTGAGAACCTTTAAACGAAGGATAGGAATGTAATGATTCCTCTACTGAAAACCTTGATCATACCCAAATTGGAATACTGCTCGGTCCTAACATTCCCATATAAAAAGAAGACATTAGACAGCTGGAAGGGATTCAGAGAAGCTTCACAGCTAAGATCAACGGGTGTAAACAACTAAATTAGTGGGAAAGGTTACGCGAACTAGACCTATATTCACTGGAAAGGAGAAGAGAGATACACCATTATTTACACTTTGAAAATAATGGAGAAACTAGTCCCTAATCTTACTCTGAACCCTATAACTCCCCAAACAACGGTGAAAAGTAGAAAAGGTAGACTGTGTCGTGTTCTCAAATTAAAGGCGAGATAGGGAACATCCTTAACCCTGAAAGAAAATAATTTTGTGGTGAGAGGACCAAAACTGTTTAATCAGCTGCCGGAAGACCTAAGAAACACGAAGGGAGTTGCAGTGGACATCTTCAAAAGAAGATTAGACGCCTAGCTCAGAACAATCCCCGATGAGCCGGGCGTACCTGGCTATGTGGGGTGGAGAGCACAAGAAACTAACTCACTATTTCACCAGGCCAACTCGAGAGGAGAGGCGACAAGCTTGACCTTCGCGAAATGAGAAATCATTGCACGAACCTTTGTAAGGTTGTAAGGTATATATATATATATATAAGGATTGGATTTAATATGTTGTAAGACAACGGTATCGTATATGTTTCGGATTTCCGGAAAATACCATAAGTTAGATATTCTTTCAGATCACGAATTTTATACGTTTGAGAGAATAATTTTCCTTTTATCGTTATTTTTATTATTCTTGTCTTCCTTTCTCGGATTGTAAAATTTTCGGGAATTTTGAGAGCAGTAAATTTCCAATGTGAATATTGAGAATTTTCAGAAGCTTTCATTTCCATAAAAGGAACAGCTGCGTATTCTTGACTCATCTCATGTTACTCTGCGTAATTTAATTGTTTGAGAAAAAGTAGAATGATGCAGCCGAGAAAAGGAATTAAAAATGAAGTTGGTGATGTTAGCATATAATTCGCTTCAGTATGACACTGACATCCGTCAGTAGCGTGGAGTTGGAGGTGTTGAAATGGGAAACTCCACTCCTTGAAATTTCTTTTAATTCCCAATTATTTCACAAGAAGGAAATTCCCAGAATGCTGAAATGGAAAATTGAAAAATGGAAAATAAATCTAACCAGTTATTGAATATCAAAAACGGGAATTTTCTGCATACTGATTTAAAATTCGGCAGGTACATTAGCAGCAAACTCACCTGAACCAGGGCCGGATTAACCATTATGCTAATAAGGCTGCAGCTTTAGACCCTCATTTTTTTTAGGCCCTCGAGTTTAGGCCTAAATTTTTATATCATAAACCCTAAAGCTTTGTCACAAGATTGGTTAAGTAATATCATATATAACTGCGTAATTATATTCAGAGGTGGAAAATAAGAGTTTTTTGAGTTTTAGTTAAGAAGTTTTTATCATATTTGATGATGTATTGTCGATATGTATGTATGATTTTCATCTATTTTTGTATGATTGGCTTCAAAGGGTTAATCTGTTTCCGAAATTGTTTTTCAGACGTTTGGAATTTGGGCCTAGTATAATGATGATTCAGCATGTCGAAGAAAGGGGGATGTTTTGTTTGATATCACAGTTTAAAGTCAGGAAGGAAGAAATCTAATATACTATTTCAGAAATGAAGCCTTATATATATATATATATATATAGATAGATATATAATTTATATATATATATGTAACAGTTTTTTTGCGCACACCTACAGGTCGCTATAATTGGTGTAGAACAATGCGGTTTTCACCATTCGATGCGTCTTTTTATTGTGCAGCGCCCATGCTAAAAAAAAATCCCCTAACATAATTCCTTCCCCCCTTTTAGGGGCACAGTTCTTCCATGCCTGTACACGCATTTTTTTTATTTTTCATTTTTAATCATAATTTTGGCACAAAATAAGTCAGTATTTACTAAACTTTTAATATCATTCGATTCACAAAAGATTTATTTATCGATTCAATTTAAAAAAAGTAAATATTTTTAAAATTCATAAAGAACTTTTTGCAAAAAACTAAAAACAAACATGCATTTTTAAAATTCAATGATTTTTATACAAAATATTTTGATATTTGTTATAATTTTAACATTTTTCGATTCACAAAAGATTTCTTTATCGATTCAATACAAAAAATTACATAATTAAAACGGGCAATTTAAATAAACACAAGTTTAAAGTTAAACGAGCCACACTCGAAATTATTTACCGTGACTTTTGTGCGTTTTATTACTGTGGCTTTTGTACAAATAATTTTACGTATACACAAACAATTTGATAGGATATTGATTTATCATTCTATTTTTTAGTTGTCATAGAAATACGTTAATTAAGTTATCTGATTAGATGCGCTTTTATAGTTGAAGATCATTTTTAGAAAATTATTTATTTTCCCCACTTTAAAATATTACAAAATTTCTATTAGGTATCCTAATATCATTATGCCTGTCGCTGTAAGTAAGAAAATAGCAATTAAATAATTAATTCTAAAACATTAAATGACGTCATCAAGATCATTACGAAACCTATGGTAAAATTATTGAATACCCGGTTAGGTTCATTGAATGCCAGGTTAGGTTATATGTACGCCCTTGACGATTGGTTAGGTTAAGTCGTGATATTTTCGTTGGCTTTAACGAAAATATCATGACTTAACCTAACCAATCGTCAAGGGTGTACAATTAACCTAACGGGCATTCAATTAACGTACCCGGGCATTCAATTAATCTAATCGGGCATTCAGTTGACCTAACCGGCCATTTAATTAACCTAATCGGGCATTCAGTTGACCTAACCGGGCATTCAATTAACCTAACCGGGCATTCAGTTTACATAACCGGGCATATATATATATATAACGTTCAACATCCACCCGGCAACGCCGGGTCGCTCCGCTATTATTGAATACCCGGTTAGGTTCATTGAATGCCAGGTTAGGTCATCTGTACGCCCTTGACGATTGGTTAGGTTAAGTCGTGATATTTTCCTTGGCTTTAACGAAAATATCATGACTTAACCTAACCAATCATCAAGGGTGTACAATTAACCTAACCGGGCATTCAATTAACGTACCCGGGCATTCAATTAATCTAATCGGGCATTCAGTTGAGCTAACCGGACATTTAATTAACCTAATCGGGCATCATTACTATTATAATTTAGCAAAAATGTGTCTGCCTGTCTGTCCGCAGAAAAAACTTTTACGTTTCTGAACCGATTTGGACCAAACTTCGTATGGTGGATGGGGGTGATGAGTAATGAACGAAAATATATGTGTGACCCCCCCCCCCCCCACCACCACCACCATCAATTACTGGCCCGAGGGCCCCCAGCACCGCGATAAAACTATAGAAAAGAAGGCAGCAATGAAAATCTTGAGCTTCACATTGTGTCAATATTTGTGAAGCTTAAGATTTTCATGACTATAGTTTTATTGACCAAATAATTGAACCCCCATTAATTAGGGGCCTGCGACCCCCCAATTACTTTCGGTTCAATTATTTGCTCAATAAAACTATAGAAAAGAACGCAGTCATGAAAATCTTGAGCTTCACATCCGAGTTCATCGTATCAAATTTGTGAAGTTTTAGATTTTCATGGCTGCGTTCTTTTCTGTAGTTTTATTGACCGAATAATTGGTTCGCCAGTAATTGGAGGGCCACAGGCACCCCAATTACTGAGGCCCAAGGTGAGAGGAATGGGAACGATATCCAGATAAAGGGCTATTGATGTTCAAAATAAAATACGCCGTAGGCCCACAATTCGGTTTGGGTCGAAGGTCCAAGCACCGCAGATCTAGCAAAATCGGCGCGTAGCGCCGATCTATTGCTAGTCATTCTCTATTTGAATTGTATGCTGTTTTTGCTGTTTTTTTAATGTACATAACTTTGATTTTTGTTAGTTGTTAAATTTGGATAAATATACATTTCTATTTGCGTGAAGATTTTATGAATTATTATATACAATATATAGTACATATATACGCCTTTCATTCTTATTAGCTTTAGGCCCCTCACAGCCTTAATCCGGCCCTGACCTGAACTCAATAAAAACAATCGATATAAGAAGCCAAAACTTCATTTTTGGGTGGGAAATGCTTAAATATGTTATTTTACTGGTTATTGCCAAAAGATTTTTAATAAACCTGAAAAATTACCTAAAATTGAAAACGCCCAAAATTGCTAACATTCTTGACGCATTCAAAAGTCCTGAAACTTTCAATGGAAAGTTTCAAAAATTCCTGGAAAGTTTCCATCTCTTTGCAACCCCTGTTCCTTTCTTAGACTTCCTTTCATAAGAATTTAAGTTTAATATATATATATATTAGTGGTGCACCGATTAATCGGCCATGCCAGGTATTTTCCTAATATCGGCATGCCAGGTGCCGATACCGATTAATCGGTGCACCACTAATAATATATATATATATATATTAAAGAGAACGAGAAAGAACAGTTCACATTGTAAATAGAAGTAATATCATTCTCATTTAGAGGAAATGAGAATGATAAAAGCACAACTAGCCCTTCTAGCAAGAAAAGACAGACCTTTGCAGATATATGCATCCCAGCATTACATGCACCACCCACCGTTAATACAACAACTACCATGGTATCAAGGGCCGTAGCCCCAATACTCCCAAATGCAGCGGCCCAACCAATAACACCAAACAGGAACCGACAACATCGACCAAGCACAGACCATTAACTAGGAAAACCGAGCACGAAGATTAGAAATCTGTAAATGTATTATATACAAATATACAAGGCCTGTATACTGACCATGCAGACTGCAAATTACAATACTTGCAAAATTTAGCTCTGGAAACCAGCATAGATATCATAAGCCTAACGCAGAGCTTTCCAAACTTTTCACGTTGGCGACACACTAATTAATTTTTGTTATCAAATATCAAATATCAGATAATTTTTTAATTAACTAAATTTAGCGACACACCTGGGAGGTATTGGCGACACACTAATGTGTCGCGACACACAGTTTGGAAAGCTCTGGTCTAACGGAATCACTTTTGCATAAATGCAAAAAGGATGTGAAAACTGTATCGAGGATACTGGGAGAGCAATACTGGACTGCAATATATACAGAGCAGATAGAGTTGTTAGACGAGGAGGAGGGTGTTGCATCTACTTCAGAAACACACACACATTTTAGGTGAAGGTAAGCAAATCAAACATCACAGTCGAAATTATTATTTTAGAAGTAAAAGAATTAAACCTAACCATTATGAACGTCTACACACCACCAAACACCACAAAAAGTGAATTCCAATTGGCTACAAATGAAATAGGAAACATGTTAAAATTACTTGAAACTCCAGCAACAAATATTTTAGTTAGTGGGGATTTTGATTTTCCATTCATAACATGGAAGAAGAATGACGAAGTCATATATTGCTGAGAAGTTTCATGGTAACATTACAAATGATGATAGAACCCAGGCAATAATGCTATTAGATATTATGGAACATTATGCCCTTACCCAGGAAATCTGTGAAGCCACTACAGTAGAAAAGGGAACGTTTTGGATTTAATTTTGGAAAATAACAATGACATAATAATAAATGAAAAGGTAAAACACACACACACACACACACACACACACACACACATCTCCTCGATAATAACTTAATCGATATGCAATTAAAGTTAGCAACCAGAGGTCCAAAAACGCATCCCAGAAAATCAGAAGAAATATTTAAAGGTTTAAATATAAATTCAAAGAAAGTACTTTGGGAAAGTGTAAATAGAGTTTTAACGAAAGTAAATTTGGAATTGCTACTTCACTTGAAGACTCCAGAAGAAATACTGTATGTAATAGAAAATGAAACTAAACCTATATTGCTGGACAAAAAAGAAAACGTAGCAAGCTCGAGAAAAAATCAGGACACTGTTTAAACAACGGGAACAAACCGTGAAAAATCTCCACAGGGGCAGAACTGAAGCAAGGAGACTCAAACTAGAAAAAATCTATGCGAAATAGAAGTGAACCTAAAACAAACATTCATCCATAAGACAAACGAGAAGGAAAACGAGGTAGCAGAAAACATAAAATATGACCCAAAATACTTCTATACTTTTGCAAAAAGAAAAACGCAGTGGAAAGAGAGTATTGGTCCGTTGATCGATGGGGCGACCAAATACAGTAATCCCTGATTTACGCAGTAGATGCATTCCTGACCCTACCGCGTAAAATGAATTCCGCATAAATTGGGGGAACTATAGCATATAATTGAATGTGCTAAGTACGGGGTCCCCCCCAACCCCAGGACACCCTAAAAAATAAATAAAATTAAATAGAATACAATAATAATAATAATAATAATAACAATAATAATAATAATAATAATATAATTATTATTATTATTATTATTATTATTATTATCTGCCAAAAAAATAATAATATTTAATTAATTAATTAAATAAATAAATTCATCTGTAAAAAAGTAAAAATTAGTAATAACATGTAATAAATAAATAAAAAAATAACACTCACCGTTAGGGTCTCTTGGAGCTGGCATTTTAACCACCAGTGCCTTAGCTCCGTTGTCGGAGAATACAGGACTTAATAATACAGGACTTACTGCAAAGCTGGGAAGATGGATATTTAATTTTCTGAGTCAAAGAACACAAAAAATGGCAGCAAATGGAATTAATTCTGAAGTCTCAGAAGTTATGAGCTCTGTCCCACAAAGTACAGTATTAGCTCCCTCGCTGTTTATAATAATGATTGTAGACATTGATGCAGATATTAATGACAGTATTGTATCATGTTTCGCAGATGACACAAAGGTATGCAAAGAAATATTGAACGAAGGTGCCATAGAAATTTACAAAATGACATTGAAACATTATTCCAGTGGGCAGAAGACAACAATATGAAGTTCAACGAAGAAAAATTCCAACTTCTAAGATATGGTAATAACAAGGAGCTACAGAATAAAGGGTACAAACATCTGCAATCCAAACAGATAACACCGAACCAACAAGTCAGGGATCTTCGAGTAATAATGTCGTCGGATGCAGAATTCAGAGAGCAGTATAACATTAAAATTACAACGGCTCGAAAAATAATGGGAATCATCTGGAGGAAATTCCACAGCAGAAGAGTAGACATCATGCTAAAATTATGGAAGAGTCTAGTCCTACCAATAATTGAGTATTGCTCAGTGCTCACAAACCCATACAGAAAACGAGACATTGCGAACAAAGCCGCCGAACATAGAAGCCAGACAAAGGACTTTTACTTTTAAGGCAGAGGAAATGACAGGTGAAGACTATTGAAATGCCCTGAAATTCTACCCTCTCGAAAGAAGACGCGAGTGGTACACAATAATATACTGTACATATAGAAAATACTCGAGGGTTTAGTCCCTAACCTTAAAAACGAAATGGAAACAAACTGAAATGCAGAGGTATGCAGTAGTGAAGTAACCGTACTCATGTAACATTTTTCAGGATCCACTTTCTAGAAAGTACAATTATTTTAAAATACTTTCACTCTAACTTAAGTACATTTTAATAGAAAATATTGTACGTTAACCTAAGTATATTTTTATCGATATCTGTAAAGTCAGAGTACTTTTCCCAAACGTTCGGGAAATTTCCATGATTAAATTAACCAATCTGAGGAGGCAGACAGTACAGAAATTTAACGCAGCCAATCACGCGCCTTTGAGGACCAATTATTGTTAAAGGTAAATAAGAAGTTCTGCTCATAATAAAATTTGTTGGCCATATATGTATTATTTATTTCATTCTCTAATGAATATAATTAATATACAAATAATCATTGTTACAAGGTAATGATTATGAATGTTATGTTTGAGATGCTAGTACGTTTTGCTTTTACTACTTGAGTATACTTCAAACATGATACTCTTTTACTCTTACTTAAGTACAAGTCCACGAATTGTACTTGTACTTCAACTTAAGTCAATTTTTGTCAAATTACTTGTACTTTAACAGAAGTAACAAATTTCAGTACTTTACACATCTCTGCTGAAATGAGAGAAGAGGCAGATTTTGTACTGTCCCACCTGCAGTGAGACAAGGGGCCATGAAAACTTGGATGGAAAATAGCCTCGTAATACGAGGCCAAAAGCTTTTTAATGTCCTACCAAAAGGAGTGAGGAACCTCCAGCACACCAACCTGAATAATTTCAAGAACAAGCTGGAGAGGTTCTTGTGCAAAGTCCCTGACCAACTATGCGTGGCTGGCTACGAGGGCATGAGGAGATCGAAAAACAATGTTGCAGAGTGGTCGACCGCAGGTCGATCCTGAACCGTCGTTCAAACCCTCATAAAGTAACATAAAATAATATATATATAGCTCAGATTCACATTAAACGCGTGAACTTCTTAATTTTGAAATAACCTTTAGGAAAAAATTAAATATTCACTCCGAATACGTTCAGTTTCCCTGAAGAGGAACTCAAATAAACTCGAAATACTCAGAGTGGATGTTTCATTTTTCTGCGAGCTATTTAAATATATATACAGGGTGTTTCCCAAAAAATGTCCCTGTTTTTATTTCCTTGTCATTTTATTATGGAGTATATTTTATTACTGGGGTTTCTTCTTCAGAAAGGCAACAGAGTGGGTTTTTATTCCGCATATGCCTACATGCACACAGTCACACACTTAGACATTTCTAATCTTTCATTTCTTAATAACTAATTAATATTGTATATTAAAATTGTTCTTTCACCATTTCATACTTAAAGCAATACCCTTTTTTAATTTCTACGAAATTAGAAAAAGCCGATACCACCACCAATACTATAGCCTAGTAAGGCCATAGAAGGCCTTACTAGGCTCTATAGTGTTTGTGGAAAACTAAGTTTTTAGCCTTCAGCAGGATGGAGCACCTCCACACAATGCTCTTAAAACTCGAAACATTTTGAGGAAGCATTTTTCGGGTGACTGATCTCCCTTCATGAGGCAGTGCAGTGGTCCCGATACTCATTTGACTTCACACCCCCTGACACTTTTTTGTGGGGTTACATAAAAGACAGGATCTATTCTATTAAACCTAAGACACTCGAAGACCCGAAGACCAAAATCTATGAGGTAATCAACAACATCCCAACTGAGCTATTTCCAAAAATTATGTGAAACATTTGCGTAAAGTTGAATATTGTTAGAAAAAAATGGCGCTTACATTGAACATTTTTTTTTAATTAAAGTTGATAAATTCGTAGGTTAATAATTCGTAGGTTAATAAATTCGCAGGTTAATAAATTCGTATCGCGTTTGTCTTTGTGTCTAAATTCCTTTTTGTGGTACTTTTTCCGTTTGGGGGTTCCATTTTTTAAATAGACTTTTCTCTAAAGATTTTATTTATTTTGATTCAATATTTTATACAGTTTTGCTAAACTAAACTAAACTAAGCTAAGCTAAATTAAATTAAAACTAATCTAAAAATGAGGCCAAATGGAGCAACTAAACGAAAAAAAATTCCGGCTAGGTTAGGTTAGGTTAAGTTTAGTTTAGTAAAAGTAAAACTACATAAAGTATTTAATGAAAATAAATAAAAGCTTTGTGGAAAAATCTATTTCAAAAGTGGGGCCACGAAACGGAAGAAGTTCCCTTTTATCTTAAGCTTAGTACATTTATTTAAAACTAGATTCTTTTGGGAACACCTGGTGTATATATATATATATATATATATATATATATATATATATATATATATATACAGGGTGATTCAAAAGTCAGGTTACATAGGGCTTTTCTGTTTCTTTGCAGGTTTCTTTATAAGTTATGTGATATTCTTAGCTGGCTCGTTGAGCTACAGAGACGTCGCAGCGAACGTATCGAACATGTAATGTGACTATTCCCCTGTATCATTACATAATACAGTATTTCCTTATGTAACCTGACTTTTGAATCACCCTGTACATATATAATATATATACCTTCATGCTTGGTCAGATAAATTGCTTTATTCATATAGATGAAAATAAAGCCCCCCCAAAAAAGGCATATATAGAACGTTATAAGGTTGTAGAAATTTAATTAACGAGAAAAGTAAATTATTTTCATCTAATAATTAACTTTTACTGTTTTCAGTATACAATATAACGTTATAAAATTTATTGCGTTCCGGTTTTATTTCATTTTCTTGTATTATACAACGACCTCGTTCCTTTTTTTTAATTCTTCTTCAAATATGTTGCAATGGGTCTTTTTTTTTCCAAAAAAAAATATATACAGGGTGGGCGGAAAGTAGCTCCCTATTTTGGATTGGTAAAAAAATACGTATATTATCCATTTATTTCAGAAGAAATAATATGAAAAGGTAGGCATACATGGTAGGTTTTCTCTAAAATTCAATGTGGGCTCCAACTCTTTCCACCAGCTTCTGGAGCCGCCCAGGAATGGCGTCCACTGACTTTAGCAGGAACTCCGGCGGGATGGAGGACATGACTTCCCGAATTCGGTCCTCCAGTTCTTCCAATGTCCTCGGTTTGGTGCGGTAGACTTCTTCCTTTACCCATCCCCAAAGAAAGAAGTCGCACGGTGTCAAGTCGGGGCTCCTGGCTGGCCATTGATGTGGACCACGACGACCCATCCAACGCCCAGGAAGTGGGCATCCAGCCCTTCTGCATCCAGCCCTTCTGCGCAACACCATGAATGCTGAGCGGTACCTTGCTATGTTGCGAAACGAGGTCTGGCCGGTTGTCAGCACATGGGAGAACATCGACGATCTGATATTTATGCAAGATGGCGCCCCTCCGCACTTCGCTCTTGTTGTCCGTGAGTGGCTGGATGCCCACTTCCCTGGGCGTTGGATGGGTCGTCGTGGTCCACATCAATGGCCAGCCAAGAGCCCCGACTTGACACCGTGCGACTTCTTTCTTTGGGGGTGGGTAAAGGAAGAAGTCTACCGCACCAAACCGAGGACATTGGAAGAACTGGAGGACCGAATTCGGGAAGTCATGTCCTCCATCCCGCCGGAGTTCCTGCTAAAGTCAGTGACGCCATTCCTGGGCTGCTCCAGAAGCTGGTGGAAAGAGTTGGAGCCCACATTGAATTTTAGAGAAAACCTACCATGTATGCCTACCTTTTCATATTATTTCTTCTGAAATAAATGGATAATATACGTATTTTTTTACCAATCCAAAATAGGGAGCTACTTTCCGCCCACCCTGTATATTAACACGCAACCATGGTTGAATAAATGTCTCTCTTTGAATGTCTCTCTTTGAACATTGCTAAACTAGGTTAGAATATCACGCATATCTTATATATATTATATATAATATATATATATATATATATATATATACACTACCTTATGAACCTTATGTTGTTTCGTGCGTTGGTCTCTCTTCACACGGAGGTCAAGCTGGTGGGCCCCGCCTCTAGGTCTGGCTTGGTAGAGAGGCGAGTTGCTTTCTTGCTCTCTCCACCGTACATAGCCAGGCACGCCCGGCTCATCTGGTATCGTCCTGAGCCAGGCATCCAGTCTTCTCTTGAAGACTTCAACTTTGACCCCCGTTACGTTTCTGAGGTCCTTTGGAAGCTGGTTGAAAAGTCTTGACCCCCCTGACAACCAAGCTATTTTCCTTCAGAGTTGAGAAGGTCCCTTGTCGGGCCTTTAATTTGGGAACACTACACATTCTGCCTTTCCTATTTTTCAACGTTGTTTGAATGGTAATTGGGTTTAGTTGTAGGTTTGGTACCAGTTTTTCGATCATTTTCCATATGTAGATTATGGTGTACCTCTCTCTTCTTCTTTCCAGGGAGTACAGATTTAGTTTACGTAGTATTTCCCAGTAGTTGAGTTCTTTGCAGCCATCAATCTTGGCTGTGAAATGCCTTTGCGTTTCTTCTAGTTTATTAGTTTCTTCCTTTTATATGGGAACGTCAAAACTGAGCAGTATTCAAGTTTTGGTATAATCAGTGTTTTTAGCAGGGGAATCATTACTGTCCTGTCCCTTCTCTTGAACGTTCTTAGTACCTGTCCGGCGACTCTTTTTGCTTTATTTATCGCTATCTGATTTTGTGTTTCGAATTTCGCATCATCTGTCATTATTATCCCGAGATCGATCGCTTTCGTGCTTCTCTGAATTTCCTGTCTATCTGGAGCATAATATGCTGTCTGTTTAAGTTCTTCTTTTCTACCATATCTCAGGAGCTGAAATTTCTCGGTGTTAAATGACATGTTGTTGTCTTCTGACCATTTGTATATTTTGTTTGTGTCCCTCTGCAAGGCCTTCACGTCATGTACATCGCTGATTTTTCCGCTGATCTTTGTATCGTCTGCAAAGGATGTTACTCTACTGTTGCTGTTTACTCGGCTGTCTATGTCTGTTAGCATGATAATGAACAGGAGTGGGGCCAGTACTGTCCCTTGTGGTACTGAGCTGCGTACTTCCGATTCTGATGATGATATACCTTGAATTTTGATGACCTGTAGACGTTCTCTGAGGAAGTTGTACATCCATTTTCTCACTTTGCCTGTTATTCCCATATATTTAATTTTATGTGCTATTATACCATGATCACATTTGTCGAAAGCTTTAGCAAAATCTGTGTATATAACATCGTAGTTGTCATTGCCTTCCAATGCATCTAGGATATTGTTGTAGTGTTTTATTAGTTGTGATAGGCATGATCTACCTGATCGGAATCCACGCTGATTTTCGTTAAATCTTTCCCGTGTCTTCAGGAAGTCATAAATTTTCTCTCTAACTATTCTTTCAAATACTTTGGTGAGGTGGGACGTCAATGACACTGGTCTATAGTTCTTTGCTTGAGATCTGTCCCCTCCTTTATATATAGGGACAATGTTTGCTCTTTTCAAGATGCTCGATATTTCCCCAGTGTCTAGGGATCTTCTCCATATCCAGTATAAAGGTGTAGCTATTTCATTTTTACAGTTTTTAATCAATAATGCGTTCCATTTGTCCGACCTGCAGCTGAATGTGGTTTCATTTGTCCTATAGCTCTCGCTACATCTTCTGGTGTAAAATCAAAGTCTGTTATATACTCTCCTTGCAATTCCTCTTCAAAGAATGCATTTATGTCAGGTATCGCTTTGTCACTTTTTGGGGTACTGAAAACTGAATCATATTGAGCTCTCAATGTATCAGATATTTCTTTTGGATCGTCGGTTAGTTCATTATTTCTCGTCCTTAAGGGCCCAATAGCGGCACGCGTTTTTGTTTTCCTTTTTGCATAGCTATAGAAGTATTTTGGATTTTCCTTTATTGCTTCCACCGCCCTTAATCAGGGCTTGTATTTCCCTATCGATACCCTCCAGTTTTTCTTTTACTGCTTTCCTGTCATTATCTCTGCAGTTGCCTAACTTCGCCTCCACTCTCTTTCTTTTGCGGAAAAGTCTTCTCTTTTGCCTCTCTAGCCAGCTCCTCTTTCCTTTTGGCTGTGATTTCGGAGCATATTTTTCTAAAATTCTCAGCGTTTTTTCTTCCAAGGTTATTAGCATTTCTTCAGTTGTTTTATTCTCGAAAATTGTTCTCCATTCTATTTGGGCCATGTGAGATCTGATTGCTTCCCAATTTATAGTCTTGGAGTTTAAGTTAAAGGCCCCGAATTTACTTCTTTCCTCAATGTGTATTGTCTTTTAATGCTATCGTCATATTTGTTGATATCTCGATTAAGTTGCGGTCTGAGATAATGGTTGGGGTTATTTTTATATCAGCAATCAAGTTCGTGTTATTCGTGAATACCAGATCCAGGCAGTTATTTTTTCTGGTATTTTCTGTTATCTCCTGTGTCAGCATAAACTCATTTGTGAGAGCCATCAACATTTTTGCTTGCTCCTGGTCTTCTCTTGTGCCCCCCTTGTCCTGATGAATATATATATCCTATCCACCTTTTTATTTTATAAATGGGAAGTTAAAGTCTCCGCAGATCATTATATTGGGGGATGGAGGGTTTATGGCCTTTATTAGCTTTCTGATGTCATCAATGGCCTCCGAGAATTTTTCGGTTGGGGTGCTTGGAGGTCTATAGATGACTATTACTATCACGTTTAGTTTTTCTATTTTCACTGCTAGGAGTTCCATATAGCTGTTTGATTTACTTATTATCGTCTCTGTCATATGACCTTCCTGTACATATATAGCACAGCCACCTTTACGTCTCGTCGTTCTATCCGCTCTTAGTAAGTTGAAGCCCTCTATATTTATTTCTTTCTTAACAATACAATGTTCGCAGTTTTCACAATTTCCTTGCCAATCTTTAAGATGAGTTTCTGTGAGGCATGCGATGTCCGCCCTTGTTTCGTCCATAAATCCTTTCAGGTACAAAACCTTATTGAGTGATTGGTTTGGTCTGTATATATAAATATAAATTTTTATATATATGTTAAACACAGACCGTGCATGGAACAAGGAAGTCTTCTGGGAAATTACATCCACTGTAGTTCGAATAAGTAATGATAAATGACAAATACTAGTTTTTTTCTTTTTCATGATGTTAGCCCGACGCGGCAACGGGTCACTCGCAGAGAGGTCCCAAAAATATAGCTTCCCTCACCAGCTATCTGCAAAGCAGATAGGATCCAGCTTTGGGACAGGATCTAGGGTTTACAGCTTACACCTAGCCCTACATTCAGAACCTCAATATAAGCAAAAGACTCGTTGCATTCACGTTGGATTGAATCATCAAAGAAAAAGAAAAGAAAAACTATAGCATTTGTCATTTATCATTACTTATTCGAACTATAGTGGATGTAATTTCTCAGAAGAGTTCCTTGTTCCATGCACGGTCTGTGTTTAACATATAAGTTTCTCAGGGACCATTCTGACCATATATATATATATATATATATATATATATAATTATATATATAGTAACAGCAAAATTGGACAACAATTTATTTTAAAGAAATATGTTACAAAAATTACAGTGTTATTTACTGTATAAAGGTGCCAAAACCCGTGGCTCAGCGGTAACATCGTTTTCTTCTAAACGAAAGAAAAACACTGAGGTCGAGGGTTCGACTCCTGATGATGTTGGTTTAATAATAGTTAAGTTAGCGCAATGGGCCGCATTAGTCTAGTCTGAGAGCTGTGCCAATTTCGGCCCGAATACTAACAGTGAATGCTGTATTATTACCGATTTTTATTATTATTACTAGCGGAGACCCGCAAAACGAACACAGTTAGGTAGACCAGCCATGAGTGGACCTTAGGGTCTTTGTTGGTCTGAAACATTACAACATTATAACATTTGCAGTCAAATTAGTGTCTTTATTTCAACAGTACTTCTTTATATATGTGATTTCTGCTTATTCTTTCACCAAACACTTTAACAGAATCAAAACTTCTCACTTCAGAAAAAGGTACATAAAGCTGTTCGTGTGTAAAAACAGGATTAGAAATATAAATACAAAACGTCTGCGATCAAATTAGTAATTTTATCAAGGCAGCCCGAGAGCAACGCAACAGAATTATCAAGACGTTTTGGCACTCGTAAGTAAATTTGGGCCGACGGATCTATTTATTACGTTTATTCTTAATCCATTATGGACTGAAATCGATGAAAGAATTGTAGTTTATCAAAGACCAGAACATAGGCCTGGTTAGGCCAGATATCGTTGCGAGAGTTTTTCACGTGAAACTAAAAAGACTGCTTCATGATTTAACACTAAAACATATACTCGGGAAGCTAGGTGCATTTTTGTATGTTGGTGAGATCCGCCAAAAAATGACGGGTTGAAATTTCCCATATGCTCCATACCCCTCCCCCACACCCCACACCCCTTCCCCGCCAAAAATGATGGGTTGGAGTTTCTTACATGCCCCACACTACCCCCATACCTTCCACATCATCCCCACACCTCCCACACACCCCACACCCCTTCTCCGCCAAAAAACAAAAACCTTTCTAACGCTGTAAGGATGAGTGCCCACGTTGATCGGTTTTAAAAAAAACGCCAGACAGAAACCAAGACAGAAGGACAGAAACTGCCGAATGAACTCCCAAACTCGTATAGGTTTGGGAGTTCACTCGGCCTTCACATGATGGAAAAAAAAATTTTAAATTATTTTCAGAATCGATAAAATCTGATGAAATTTTCCAACGAGACAAAGCTCCCTGCCATACATCAAGTGTCAGCAGGAGATGGCTTGCGAAAGAACAAGTGGCCAGTCTCGACTGGCCTCATCAGTCTCAAGACCTTAATCCTGTCGAACCTTTATGGGGGAATTCAAGGGAAAAATTACTTAAAAGAATAAATATTCATCGAAATACAATTCCATGATCCACATCAAAAAAATTAAGCAATGGTAGAGGATGGGCATTGGGCAATAATGACATTTGCAAGTGGCTTGTAGACAGTAGACCTCGAAGGGCTTAAAGAAATAATGAAACCGAATAAATGTTATCATATTTTTAATGAAATTGTAATATCTAAACTTTATAACTATATATATATATATATATATAATATATATATATATATATATATATATATATATATATATATATATATATATATATATATATATATATATATAAAATTAAAAAACTACATAACTGCAGAATGGTTTTGTAAGTATGACTTAACCTTTATGGCACAGTTATGTGGCACTCAACCGTGCAAATAAACAAACCTTTATTTGTGAGGTGCCATTTGGTACAGATTCGCTGCTGCCATCTTGGGGGAAAACCAGGAAAGACAGAGATAAACAGACCTGGTTTTTGAGAAGTAAATGTCGTACACACATAAATTATTCTCCTTTTTCCAGTGTTTGTAAAAGATAGTGATAAATCGGAATTTTCTAGTGGTTTCCTCATATAAAGATCGTTACTTCCGAAGAAATATCTTCTCCAGATTAATCACTTCATCAAACGCTTATATGAACATTAGAAAAAGGGAATAATGGAATATATATATATATATATATATATATACAGTATATACACCGTCTGCCAAAAAAAAGGGTTCACTCTAAAAACATTCATGGAATCAACATTTTTCAAACAATCAGTATGAAACTTATACACGTAAAAGATACATAAAACATCAACCTGTAAAACTAAATTTCAGTTCGAAGCTATCAAAAATAATGATTTATTAAGTATTTCTCTAATAATAGTAGAACTGATGCTCGACAAACTAATCAAGAATCCTTTATTTCCATTTTCACTTTTGTAAATTCTAATATACGATTTTTTTGCAGGATTATAAAATGTAGTGAATATGCCATTTTCAGGGGAAGATAAGATTATAATTAAGCATTATAGACTAGAAAAGGGATATGGACGAACGAAACTACTCTCCGAATTCTCCAACAAAGGATGGGCTCTTGGTGGTTTGGGAAAGCTTCTGTAGGAAATTGGCGAGACTGGGGATATCAAAAGAAGAGAGGGAAGTCTGATAGCAGACTTTTTGCAACCAGAAGTCATTTTTGGCATATCAAAGTTAGGAAAAACATCCATTCATTTTATTGAGCCTGGTGTAAAAGTCAATGCCGAGTACTATCAAAATACTCTGCTGCGAAACATGCTTCCCGAAATGCAAAATCTGGCCAACGGTGGTTATTATCTTTTTCAGCAAGATGGAGCAACGTTCCCATACAGCAACAGCAACTGTGAAATACTTAAAAAAATAATGTCCCAGAATTACTTGAACCCCAAAATTGGCCACCTAACAGTCCTGACTTGAACCCTGTTGGCTATGGAATCTGGAAAATTTGGCACAGAGAGTTTACAGGAGCAGGGTGAGAAATGTTGATCACTCGCGTCAGCTTCTTGTGGAGAAGTGGGAAGAAATACCACAGGAGCAAATCGATCGAACCATTGATGAATTTCGTCCAAGATTGAAGTAAATTGTTCAAACAGAAGGGAAACACAGAACAAATTTTTTAACAGGAATTCCAAAAGAGTAAAATGTTAATTTGATTTCTTTTGTAAAATTAGGATTTAAGTTCTCTTTCGAAATTCAAAATCTTTTTTTTATTTTCATGGTTTTTTAATGGAAGCATTTCCTATATTTTATAAATCTTATGATGTATTTTATAACTAAAATGAGAATAAAAATTTTATTGCCAAAGTTTTACCGCCTTTGTGGACTCCCAGAATTCAAAATTGGAGCGATGTTCACCCACAAAATTTGTTGAACATAAACAATCCTCATTAAATCGTTAATTTTGAATATAATAATCTGAAAATTGGTGTACAGATATACTCTTTACATAATTTTGCTCTCTCTGAGTTTCATTATGATTGGTTAATAAATGTTGATTTCATGGCTGTTTTTAGAGTGAACCTCTTTTTTTTTGGCAGACGGTGTATGTATAATTGTATATGGGATGAATTAAACAATTAACTACGTGAAATTAATAAATGTTACACACCCACATGAAAAAAAAAGCGATTCCAAGGTCTTTAATGAAATGTACAAGAATTACATGCACGAAAGGCCTTGAAATTTCTTTTTTATTCCCCCCCCCCCGTTTGTGTGTAACACACACACACACACACACACACACACACACACACACACACATAATTCCATAATCCAGAGGTGTTATTATTGACCTAGAAACGACCTCATATTCAATACGAAACGGAATTCCTTCAGACTTTTGAAACAGCCTACAAGAATTTCCCATCGCAGAAACTATGATGTATTAGGTACAGTGGAATAGCCTGGGTCCCCTTTGCTATGGACGAAGAGAGACATTATCGGCATTAATTTTTTACCAAGACTTATATCATTTTTCGCCAATGACTTTCGGTCGTAAAACAACGAAAAATATTACGATGAATAAATAATGTACGGAAAAGTTGCAGTGAAGTTTATTATATTTATCTTTCTATCTATCTATCTATCTCTCTAGAAATCTATCTATCTTTCTATCTATTTATCTATCTATCTGTCTATCTTTCTATCTATCTATCTGTCTATCTATCTTTCTACCTATCTATCTATCTACCTCTCTATCTATCTATCTATCTATCTTTTTAACTATCTATCTGTCTATCTATCTTTCTACCTATCTATCTATCTATCAATCTGTTTATTAAAGATACTTTCAAATTATGTAAGAAGAATGAAGAAAAATAAGGACTGAGAAGTTGTTAAAGTCTTTAATGAATAAAGAAAATAAAGCTTTTTTGGGAGGAAGTTAAAATTTTAAAAAATCTTAAAAACAAAATTAAATTCAATGTTTAAAATTATTTAAAATGTGGGAACGATATTGCGAATTTGTTTTTTGATAAATTAAAACTTGAATTTAATATTTTGGTAAAATGCTTTCTGAAGGGTTTTATGAAGACTTTAGTAATTATTTAAAATGAACTGTTGTATTTAAAATTGCTTTCATTGATATCTTTTGCGCGATATCAAAACTTAATATTTGTATTGGTCCTGATATGATTCATAATAACCATTTAAAATTTTCCTCTTTGAGATTTACGAATTTTCTGAGCTATTTATTTACATCTTTCCTCAATCATGGTTACATATCGTTAAAATTAGTTTCTGTTATTATTAATCCTATTTAAGGGGATCAGTCTGGTGATTTTGGCTCCTCTAATGACTATAGACCAATAATGTTATCATCTAATCTTCTAAAGTTACTTGAATATTGTATTTTAGCTTTTATTGATGATAATGCTTCTATATCTCCCAAACAGTTTGGTTTTAGGAAGAATACTTCAACAACTTTTGCTGCCTTGACAGTTAAAGAAATAATTAGGAAATAGCTCAATTATGTAGCATTTGTAGACCCGTAAAGCGTTTTATGGTGTCAGTCATTTTATTTTTATAAGAAAATTAATGAAATTGAATGTTTGTCTTTTAATAGTTGACATTGTTTTATTATTATAGAAATCAGTCTGTTGCTGTTCGTTTTAAAATGAATATTTCATAAATGGAAAATTAATGGAGTAAGGCAAGGTGGTATTCTGTCTACTCTTTTGTTCAGTATCTACAGTATGTTAATGATATCTTAATTAAATTATCCTCAATGAATGTTAGTTGTCGTTTGGAGATATATCATATATGACTAATATACAAGCGTATGCTGATAATTTTGTTCTCTCTCCAACTAAGGAAGAGCTTCGGCACTTACTTAATGTGGCTAATAATTAATTGAACGCTTGGAAGTGAAAATAACTCAAGTGCATTCAGAACGCTAAAACTCGAAGTGATTCAAGTACAGGGTGTCTCAATATACATGCAACCCATGTCACTGCTAATAATTCTGCCAATATTAATGTTCTCATTCTATTTTTTCAGATTTGAAGAGAGGAGATGATAACAACTAATAATTATCAATCAAAATGCCTTGGACAAAGGAGGAAAAATTTTTTTGCGTCACTACTTATTTGGAGACGAAATCATTCAAAACTGTGCAAGTGAAATTTCGCAGGAAGTTCAACTTCAACAATTATCCCCTGAAAAGCCAAATTTATCGTTGGGCACACAATTTCAAGCCACAGGATCAGTAAACAATCTCAACAAGAAAGCAGAAACACCCAGATCTGGCAGGAAGGTGACTGCAAGATCTCCTGACACTGTGAATGCGGTGAGAGAACAAGATCGAAGAGGATCTTGACTTTCTTGATGATGTTTGGTTCGGCGACGAAGCACACTTCTTGCTCAGTGGGTATGTCAATAGCAAGAACAATGTGTTCTGGGGCACACAAGCCCCAGACGAGGTGCTTCAGAGGCCCTTGCACTCTGTGCAGGGTGTCAGGGTGATTGACAACTTCGCTCGTCGGCTTCAAGTGTGTCTGCAGCGCAACGGCGGTCATTTGGAACATGTGCTCTAATAAATGTATCCTTTGATCTAGAGGCCTCAAATCTTCAGTTTTTAATTGTTATCATATCAGCTTCCAGGAAATGTAATCTTTTTTGGAGTTTATTTTCTGAGTAATAAATTATTATCATGTCAATGGGTTCCATCTATTTTGAGACACCCGGTACTTGAGTCACCTCTGATTATGGTTTTCAATTTCCCACAAAGTGAGATTTTAATCATTTTGAGTCACTTTGAGTCATTTGAGTCACTTCACGGGCACGCATTCAGCGTGCAGAGTGCAGAGTCAAGTACTCGAGTCACTTTTTGGCAAAAGGCAAAAATTGGTTAAAAATGCATTTGAATCACTTCCACTTCCAAGCATCCAATTTATTTGTGAAATAATGGTAAACGTTTACAAAAATCAAAATGTGACATTCAGCCGTGCAAATTTAGATCATTGACATTTGGGTCATTAAATGATGGCTTAAATCAGTGGTACTCATTGCGCGGCTCGCGAGCCAAATGCGCTATATGTATATATTGGCTCGCGAGCCGCGCAATGAGTACCACTGGCTTAAATGATGAATTGCTATTTAAAATGAATAATGAAAATATGAATAGCGTTGACTCAGTTGAGAGCAAAAAACTTCACTTTTTTCTACGTGTTTTTCTTCGTGTTTCTGTATCCACCCGAGGAGGATGCCAGTGGGCGTCGAAACTGTTGTGGAAATGAACTCTGTCTATTAGAGTGGGGTTTTATTTTCATACTCAGTTAAGTATTTAGGAATCAAACTAAACAATGAATTATGTAATAAAGCGAATCTTGTAAGGTGTCCAAATAGGTTATTTAAGGATTTAATATCTCGCTTAGAAAATTTAGTTCCTTTGACAAAAAATAGGATGGTTAAATTAGTTAAGTGGTCGTATTGCTTTCATTTTTATGGTTGTGACCTTTGGACTGATAAAATGAATTGTTCTCTTCAACTGAAAAGATTAAAGATTGGAAATATTTCAAATGTTTAAAGAAATTTATTAGTGTTTCTTCTCCAAGTGGTAAAAATGAGATTCGTAATTCTTTCAATGTATTTACATTTTCTGATGTAATTAAATCTGGACACACTTTTTTTTTTTCATAGTTTGCAAATTAGCGAAAGTCTTTTTGTGAGCAAAAAACTTCTTTTGACATATCTTAAGATCATGTTAACTCTTATTGTTAATATTAACATTAATTTATTATGATTAATTTTTAATATATAATATGAAAACATCCCAAATTATATTATATTTAAATGTGATTTAATTAAATATTGAATAAAATATTAACTTCCAAAGGATCAAATAAAGCAGAAAACATTATTTCAACATATTTCATCAGGGCGATATTAACTCGAATTGATAATAATTCAAATTCATTAATTTACTATCTAACATTAATTACATATCAATAAGTATTTTATAGTAGTCCCTGTAGTGCGTATCTGCCAAACCTTTTGAGGACTACGTCATGGAGATTGCTCTAATATTTCCCCGGGATTCAGTATTATTTTCGCGATATATATATATATAAAATAATATTATATATATATATATATATATATATATATATATATATATATATATATTATATATATATATATATATATATATATATATATATGTTGTTTACATCAAATTTGTCGAAGTTCAGAACACTTCCAAATGATGACCATCATTCGTCGCTACACTGCGTATTCGACGTTCGAACTTCACTACAGCATTGATAAAATGCACTTGTGGAATGGATCCAATAACAGTTCTGATTCTTTATAACAGACTTTTGCTAGATCCTTAACGATACACAAATGTCTTAACATAAGAATCGAAAAGGTTTAAGTCGGGTGATGGAGTTGGTCATGCTATCGGTCCACCACCGCCTATCCAGCGATGAGGAAAGGTTGCAACTGGAAAGTTCCAAACATCAAAGATACATTGGGGAGACGCCCCATCTTATAAAAACATTAAACTCCCTATGTTAATTCCAATAGCCTTTAGCTGCTGGAAGAAAAAAATGGCTCTAACACGTTAAGATAGTTTGTTCCAGTGAATACACGATCGTCAAAGAAAACGGACCGATTATTTATTCACGTGACAAAGAACAGCAAACTTTAACTTTCGGTGAATCGCGTTCATGTTGATGCGTTTCAGTACTGCGTAGTCCGTGGTGGGTTAATAGCATAGCTATCGCGTTCACCCAACTTAACCCTTTACTGCCCAAAAGGACAAATTTGTAACCTTTCAAATACACGCATTCATAACTTAACCCCACAAAATATTTGGGCAGTAAAGGGTTAACCCCCTTCGTATTTCTATTCCTGGGGGGATATATTAAAACACTCGTGTGTATTGCAACAAACCCATGTGTCTGGCGGAACTCCAGCAAAAAATCAGATGGGTTGTTGAATCCATTCCACAAAAGCACTTTCCTGATGCTATAATAGAGTTCAAGCGTCCATTACACAGTTTATTTTACGCAAAGAATGATGCCCATCATGTGGAGGTGTTCTAAACTTGGACAGCTTGGAAATGTAGACAACTATACACACACACAGTGTATATATATATATATATATATTATGAAAATTATTTCACGAAAGTAACACGTGAAAAATATTAATGATGAAAAGAACCACAAGAAGGAAAGGAAGCAGAATGGTGCTCAAGCGTCTAATGAGAATATCATTAGACGAAAGCGCTTGAGCACCATTCTGTGTTTCCTTTCCTTCGTGGTTCTTTTCATCATATATATAGCGTCGCTGACTACGAATCCATCGGCCCCGGGTTCGAGACCCGACGGCAGCCGGCGCGCAGTAAAACCCAGCTGTTCATCCTTCCACACAATAAAGAAAGTGGTTGGTAGATATATGGGTACCCTAGGTGGCCAAGTGATTAAGACGCTCGGCTGCTGATGGGGCGTGGTTCGGATTCCACGTTAAACTGTAGGTCTAAGGTGGAGTGAAAAGCTTGACCTTCGTCAGAATGAACAATTCGGGCGGAAGCTAACCAAAGGTTACCAAAGGTTAAAGGTTATAAATTCATTTATTTATATATAGATACTCAAAATATACTTTAGATACATAACCAATTATCAAAAAAATGCTCGGTGTAGATACAGAAGTGAAAAAAATAAAAATAATTAATGCTCTTTATTACGAAAATGGATTACAATTTCCACGAGATAGTAGACTGTCGTGAGATCAATTTTTTCTCAATATCCTGAGTCTTACAAGCATTCCGTAAGACTTGACAGTTACAATACAAAAATAAAAAAATAAAAAAATATAGTATGTATCGTGGTAAATGGTTGATGTTCAAATTACACTATATTTTCTTGTCCCTGATTGCTCTTATTGAAATTACATAAGAATATTCAAAGAAAGTATTAAGTACACTCTAAGACGGTGTTTCTCAATCTTTCTGACAGCGCGACCTTTTCTCTGATCACCTGTCTTTGTACGAATTCCCTACCGACCCCACTTCTTGACAGGCTAAAAGATAACAGAATTTCAATATCGGTTCTTCTTTAGTATCAAAACGAGATTTTTATTCCGGATATATAACAAATACGAGTCACTTCATTCAAGTTGCACTGCAATATTAAATATGCAGTGTGTAATATATATATATATATATATATATATATATATATATATATATATTATATATATATATGCACGGTTTGTGTGTATCATATATATATACACTCTATATATATATATATATATTTTTTTTTATATGTGTGTGTGTGTGTGTGTGTGTGTGTAATGCAAACTTACAGGGAAAAGAAAAAATTATTCCAGGCTTTTTCGTGTATTCAACAGTACACCTCGTCGGGGTGTGTTGAATACACGAAAGGCCTTGGAATCATTTTTCCTTTTCCTTGTGGATTGGCATCATTTATTTATTTCACGTGTTTAATTGTGAAATTCATCCCATATGAAAATAACCACGAAGGAAATTTAAAACACAAAATAGTGTTCAAGCGCTTTCGTCCAATGACATTCTCAGGAATACTGAGGATATGTTCTTGAGGATGTGTTTCTGAGGATGTCATTAGACGAAAGCGCCTGAGCACTATTTCGTGTTTTAATTTTCGTTCGTGATTATTTTCATCACACACACACACATATATATATAAAGAGAGAGAGAGAGAGAGAGCAATATTCGTCATTGTTTTAAAGATAATAGTAATAAAAACCAGTTTACATTCAATTGTAATGTAATTTCCTAAGTAAATTACACAGGAACAATTACAATGTAATTTAAAGCTGTGTTACAGTCTGGTTTTGTCACTTTCCTGTTGCTTCTTCTAACACTTCGCTGCCTCCTGGGAGTCGCGACTCACCTTTGGGAGCCACTGCTCTTGGTCCTAGTCCTATATCTGATTACTTAATATAAAATTCATTTGGCCTTCGATCAGAACGGACGCATATTCGGTGCTCCTGCGAAGTGATTTGAAATTCGATCTTTTTTGTGTGTATCTGATTTATTAAGTCCTTGATTTGTCTAATGTGTCATTTTATTAATATTTTGCTCAGTTGTGATTGAAATTATTTATATTAATATTTATAATTTATCATTACTTGTCAGTACACCATTTGTTATAGTTTAATATTATTATTATTACAGTATTTCTTATATATATATATATATATATATATATATATATATATATATATATATTATATATATATTATATATATATATCTATATATATATATATATATATATATATGCACACACACACTTTTTAATAATTGTTACACAAGGAATTTAGAATCTGTTGAAAAAAAATTTTGGTTTTTTTTTTAATACATCCTCCACGCGGTTGCTGTTTGTCACCGCTTATCCCTTACCTTTCAATTACTTGCTAAAAATATATTATATATATTATATATTATATATATATTATATTGAGGTTAATTAAAGTTAATATTTATAATTCGGATACCTTGGAATACGTTTTGGATTTTAAAAGAGCTAAATTTCGTGACGTGAAACTATCACTTTCGACCCATAATTTGGATGAGACTTCATCGCGAGATGATATTAATGGTACATGAAATTCTTTTTATAATTATTTTAAACATTTTGTAATATTTATATTACGTAAAAAAGAAGAAATTGGCTAAATAAAGCTAAATGATGGAATGCTGGAATTAAATTAGCTTGGTGTTAAAAAGGAAAGTATATTTCAAATTCAAAGAAACAAATAATTTGTCCGAAGAAAATGCTTACGAGCTATTGAGAAGACGAAGCAAAAAACTTATTACGAAAAAGTAAGCTTAACTATGAGCTTTATACAGTGAACCGAATTGAATCGAATTGGAAGGAATTCTATAATTATGTTAGGAATATAAAAAAAGTAGCTTCGCGGATTATTGAATGTTCACTCATAGTCGAAAACAACGAACAAATTTACGATACCTTACGAATGACGATCGTTTTAAATAAATTCTTCTCTTCCTTGTTTACTAACGAAAATATGAACAACATCGTTCCCATAATTATGCTCAATGGTGATCATTTAAAGCTTCGCGATTTTACCATTAGAGAAAGAAGAGTACTCTCGGCCATAGGTAAAGTTAAGCCTAATAAAACTCCAGGTCCAGATAAGCTCTACCTTAGGGTACTTGAAGAAATGAAATGCGCAATAGTCTCTTTTATATATATATATATATATATATATATATATATATATATATATATATATATATATATATATATATATATATATACAGGGTGTCCGAGAATTATCTGTACAAGTTTTGGCTGTTATTAAAAGTCAACCATGAAGTGTAGAAATTCCAGTGTTGTCCCATTTTACAGAGAATCTCATTAAGTTTTTTCTGATACCAAGTTTTGACAAGTTTTTTTAGAAATTCCAGTGTGTCCGAAAATTATCTGTACAATTTCATCTTTTAATAAAATTCTTGATAACCACGTAAAATTCTTAAACAAGATTATTTAGAATCTGTATTTTCAAATGTTTCTTTTATTAAAGTAACGTTGTTACAAACATTCGATATGTGCACCATCAGTGATTCGCAAAAAATCCAATCGATAATCCAAATGTTGCCATGTACGCTGCAGCATATCCACATCAATTCGCTCAATAGCAGCTGTGATTCTTGCTTTTAAATCATTAATGTCTGTCACCCGCGTACAAAAAAGAAAAAACTTGTCAAAACGTGTTATCAGAAAAAACTTAATGAGTTTCTTTGTAAAATGGGACAACACTGGAATTTCTACACTTCATGGTTGACTTTTAATAACAGCAAAAATTGTACAGATAATTCTCGGACACCCGGTATATATATATATATATTTAATGATAATTAATAATAAATCTTTACAGTCTGGAGAAGTTCCGTTTGATGTAAACTTGCAAACATTGCCTTAGAGTGGATCTTAGGGTCTTTGTTAGGGTTTTTGTTAGGGTCTTTGTTAGCCTTAGCTTCTGTAGATCTGTAGAATATTTTAAGAAGAGGACAAATCACTTCCGGAAAATTATCGTCCTATTAGTCTGACTTCAGTAGTTGGTGAGCTTATGGAGGGGATTGTTCGGGACAAAGTAGTTAATTACTTAGAAACTAATAATTTAATTAAAGATTCTCAGTACAACTCTCGATGTAATCGTTTTTGTCTAACTAATTTGCTAAACTTTTTAAATGATTTTGCAAATACAGGGTGATTCATAAATATGTTTCATAAATAGCAGGGTGCATTCTTGAGACAAAAGTAAAAAACAAAAAGACCATATAAACAAAGGTCGAGAAACCCGTAGGTTTCGAGCTACAGCACGCGTCAGAAAAATGAAACGCCTAAAGATTTTTTACATTTTATAAAAATTTTCGAAATTGTTTCTTATTTCTTGAATGCATGCCTCAGCACGTCGCAAAATACGATAGAGGAGAGATAGTTAAAGGGGAAAAATGAGTATGAACAAGTGAGGGAATGGTGTTTAGCGGTAGTTTACGATGAAGGGGGTAGAGAGAGAGAGAGAGAGAGAGAGAGAGAGAGAGGGGAGTGGGTGGTGAGGTGAGGCGGGCTGGTCGGCTTAAGCCAGCGAATACTTCCACCTCTGCCACGGTCCCAGACAGAATACTGTATTTGCATAAGATGTAAAAAATCTTTAGAAGTTTCATTTTTTCTATCGCGTGCTATAACTCGAAATCTACGAGTTTCTCGACCTATATTTATATGGTCTTTTTTCTTTACTTTTGTCTCAAGAATGCACCCTGCCATTTATGAAACACATTTATGAATCACCCTGTATATATATGACGAGAGTGAAAAAAAAAAGTCGATGTTATATATTTTGATTTTCAAAAGGCGTTTGATAAAGTGCCCCATAGCAGATTATTAGCTAAACTTCAGTCTCACCGAATTGATGGTAATGTTCTCAAAAGGTTCGAAAATTGACTTATCAGAAGTAAACAAAGAGTGGTTATTAATAGCAAAGCGTCTAAATGGAGAAGTATAACTAGCGGCGTGCCTCAAAGATCAGTTCTTGGACAAGTTATTTTTATTATTTATATCAATGACATCGACATAGGAATCAGCAGTATAATTTCAAAATATACGGATGATACCAAAGTATGTGGACAAACAGAATCAGCAGCAAAACGTTTGCAGATTCAAGAATATATTAATAAAGTTACTCGAGTGGACAAAAATTTGGCAAATGAACTTTAATATACAGTATATATCAATGTTAAACGTTGCATATCGGTTGAAACAATTTAAAAAGAAAAGTATTCTATACGCAACAAGACACTAACGAGTGTGAAGGAAGAGAAAGATTTAGGTATTATTGTTACTGACACTTTTAAACCGAGTAAGCAATGTATCGAATCGTTTCGAAAAACGAATACAATCTTTTGATTTATTGGTAAATTATTTGAATTTAAGTTGCGGAAAACATTGCTAATATTATATAATTCCTTAGTACATCCCCACCTGACCCTGGAATACTGCGTTCAGTTCTGGTCCCCGTATTTACGGCAGGACATAGACAGAATGGAGAGAGTGCGAGAAACGTTAAATTTATTCTCGCTTGTAAAGAGGCGTATTCGAGAAGATTTAATCCAGGTGTTTAAAATGATTAAAGGTTTTGGTAACGTCGACGCCGAAAAATACAGGGTGTTCATAAAGTCACGCAAGTGACTATGCATGTACAATTCACCACCTTCACTCGCGTGACTTTATGAACACCATGTACCTCTCCTTCAGAAATACGGATAGAACTCGCGGTAAATGGTCTGAAATTAGTCGATAAACATTTTATTTCTAATGAAGCTAAAATATTTGTTCTTTAATCGTATAGTTAATTTATGGAATGGATTGCCAGCCAGTGTAGTTCAAAATAATTCGGTCGAGTCCTTTACAAAGACTCTAGAATGCTTATCTTGCCTTAAACCCTCGCAATTAGAAGCATTTGTTAGCGCATTTTAAAAGTATAATAAAAAAAAATTTTCACTCAAATTCTCTCTCCTGTATTTCCTTCAAAATTTTCGCTTTATCTCTAAATTTCTTTCCTTTCTTTCAACCTTCCTTTTTTCGCTTTGCTTAAAAAATATTTATTTATCTTTGAATTTTCTTCCATCTTTTAACCTTCCTCCTTAAAGACACCCTCGTCGTAAGGGGGACCAGCCGGTCTGTTACTGTTTGCTATCTTTTGTATTCCTTTGCATAAAATTTTTTTTTAATTTTTACACGCATGTTGGATATATATATAATATTATAATATATTATATTATATATAATATTGAAATATAAAAGAAGCTGAAAATAGCTATTAAGGTTATGGTGTACCCTGTAAGAGGTCACAGTTTAATTAAAAGAAAATCTGTTTTATATATTCAGCGTCATAATATTCACAATATTCTTTTGTTTTTACAACATATAACAAAGAGTTTAATGAAACTACGAATTTATTTTCAATGTAAAACAATTTTCTATCGAGTAGACACAAAATTGAACCCCAAACGAAACCCCCATTCCCGGAATGAGAGAGAGAGAGAGAGAGAGAGAGAGAGAGAGATTGACAAAAGCGTTGAAGTGTGTCATCTTTACGTAATTCTTGTTATCAAATCAAAATCTATGGGAAAAAAAGCAACCCGAAGGCGTCTATATTTATTTTTGTGAACCTTCTGTATATATATTATACAGGGTGGCCAAAAAAGTCGCGCATCATAGGAATTTTCAGTGTTGATTATATTATTGTTTTTTCTTTTAGATAGGGGATGGCCGCGAAATTAACAATAGACGAGAGGGTAGCTTGGTTTTAATGCATGGAATACCAGGTACTACTACAAATCGATGAATCAGGTACAGAATTTAAATTCTCGTCTATTGTTAATTTCGCGCAGCCATCTCCTACCTCAAAAAATAATAATATTATAGTCACCACTGAAAATTCCTATGATGCGCGACTTTTGCGCCACCCTATATATATATATATATATATATATATATATATATATATATATACACTGTGTATATTCCTATTTATGTATTTATTGGATAGGAATCTTTTTCCTCAAACTTTTATCGCATACAAGTCATTTGCAAAGTTTCTCTTAAACTTTATCCATTACAAAAAAAAAAAGAAAAAAAAGAAGAAGAGAGAAATTGAAAAATAGATAAAAAGGAAATAAAACCGAAAATTTTTTCCATTTCAAAATCTGATCAACATTTTCATGCGAGTTTGTGTCGAATTTGTAAATGAAATGTTGAACCTTTCGGACACATTTTCAAACATTTTTTGAAATTGGTGAATAACACTAAAACACTGTTAAAAATATTTGTTTTAAAACACACACACACACACACACACACACACACACACATATATATATATATATATATATATATATATAGTTAATAACTAGAGGGTGTCTGCAATCCAAATAACGAAACTTGCAATAAGCTGAATACAGATATAGATGTTCTTTTGACTAGACTAACACAAAGCATTGTTGCTTTCAGTGGTGATGAACCACGTACGGAAGCTTCGTCAGTATTTTGACCAACTATTTGTGTGTCAGTGCTGCTACGAGCTGCTCGTACCCTGAAGTGGACATATGTGCGGAATGGTGCTATGTAAAAAGATGTTTAATTATTCATACTTCTACTTAAACTATGAATCCATCGATGATATATATATATATATATATATATATATATATATATATATATATATATATATATAGTCAAATGAAACTTGAAGTGGTTTTTCTTTAAAAAATAATTTCATTTCCATAATTTCAAAGAATGAAGGATTCACAAAATGATCTACGACATTATACCAAACAGTGAAAAGGATCAGAAACTTACACAGCGCTCACGTCAGACAACTGCGTCCCATTGCGCTCATTCCTGCATGAATTAGTATTATTGCCAGTACCATCGGGATTCGAATCCCGACCTCACTGTTTTCACTTATCTTAAAGGGGAACGGTGTTACCCACTGAGCCACGGGCGTTGGTAAGCCTTATAAAAGCAAAGAAAATTAAAAAGAGCCGTTAACAGTCCAAGTTTTGCTATTACAAAGGCTTAAACTACAGAAGGTGTTCTCACATTATGGGCCTAAGTAGAAGAGAAGTGATGGGTGAAAATGTGAGAAAATACATTGGTAATATATTTGCATGATATCCTCCTTTTCGATCATACGTAGATTGCTGAAAATTGTAATTAATTTTACTCCATCTTACGTAATACATGACATCATAATAATTCTGTAGGTGAGAATAATCGCTTCGACCGATCTGATGTTAATACGCAATATAGGGGAGAATATCAAGACAAAACAGCTCACCTCTTTAATAATTTAGAAATTTTCCAGCTTGCCTGTAGTAATCTTTGTTCAAATCATTCTCATTTTGAACTTATTGAATACGTGCTGTAATGATTTAGTACCCATATTAAGGGAAGCAGGAAGGCCTCTGATTAAATCTTGCGAGGGTCATATTAAAATTGTTCCTGGAAGGAATGATTTTATCGCTCCTCTGAAAGGAGGTGCCTTCTTGGTAGACTAAGAATAGGACCAATTTACATGAATGTGAGAAGTATTTAAAGTATGCTAATGACATGGTGAATCTACATATCTCATTGCTTTTCTCAGCCATACTTGCTCTTAGTTATATTTCTGCTATAATAGCAAAGTTTACAAGAGTATATATTTTGTCCCTTGTCAAAAATAAATATGGGAACATTCTATCCAGCAACAATTACAGGCCTACTGCTGATGCCTCCTGCTTCTCAAAACTATTTTCTTGAAGAACTTTTACTGCGCCGATTAAATAATTATTTGCAATTGTTTCTTGCATATAAGCAATTAAGGTATATGATAGAATAAACTATACTACTTTATTTAAAATATTAAAAGACAGAAAGGTTCCATTGTATATATTAAATATATAGGCCTACTTAAATTTTGCTGCCTCTACCAATCTTTTACGGTTAGTGTTTTGGTTCCTCCTGCAGAATTAGACAAGGTTTCTTGCTTTCCCCTCTACTGTTTAATGTGTATATTGATGGTTTAATTACTTCTCTTAATGAGTCAAAAGTTGGATGTTGTATAGATAATACTGAGAATTAACCATAACGATGATATGGTATTAATAAGCTCTTCTGTTAAAGGTTTGGAGTGTCTTCTAAAATCTATGAATTATATTCGCAGAACCACGATATTATTTTAATGTTACAAAAAGTAAGATTATGCAGTTCCATCCCAAAAGCTCAAATCACTCAGCTAATATTATTTTTAAAGTTAAAGGTGAACCAATAGATCAATTACAAGAATTTAAGTATTTGGGTCAAATTATCGCCAGCTCCTTGAGTCACGGCTCAGACATTAGAAAACAATATCAAAGTTACTGTGCTAAAGCAAACATAATTATAAGAAACTTCAGTTTCTATACAAGCAAGGACACTCTTTTTCGTACTTGCTGCACAAATATTTATGGGCAGCATCTAAGGGTTAATTATAAAAATGATCTTTGCAGAACCCTAAATTTGCTTTATAACAGATCTTTTATACTGCTACATAAGTTACCCGCAAGATGCTCAGCTTTTCAAATGTTCGCTACCCACATCGTGTCGAACCTCCCTGAGGTAACAAGATTTGCTCAACAGAGTCTAATGCGAAGAATTAAAAACTCAGCTATACATGAGTCCTGCTTTATGTCTTCTAGACCAGTGGTTCTTAAACTTCTACATAACAAAGACCGGCAAAAATCAGCTATAAAATAAACTGGCAAATGGGAACCACTTCACTCAGGATCTATACTTCACCATGTCATACATCTCTTATAGCTTCATACAGTAAGATTTTAGTTAAAGAAAGGATTGGTGATAACGTGAACAACATTAGTCAAGATCATTTTAATACGTTGTTATTTGCTCATAATTGTGTAATAACACAGAAAATAAAGAAGTATTACAGTATTGGTAAATCATGATCAAAACAATGATAATAGCACACTTAAACTTACAAATTCAACTTTACGCGCACACGCACACACACAACTTTACACAACTTCACAGACATAGACATATAATACAAAAAGAGGCAAAACATAAAGAAAGCATAATCGTTACTGAAAATAGCATGCACAAACTTAAAAACAAACAATCCATAGGCCTACACAGACGTATGCAGTTGCAGAAAGGAATACATTTTACAACGCCAAATTTATTGGTTTATTTTAAATGCAACATTTATGTTTTCAGTGAGAAACGTGTGCTTGCATTTCTCTCTCAAGTTTGTTGATACGAAGTTCTGTTTTTGTCAGTGTAAGGCACAGATTGTCATACACATCACGCCTGTTTCGTTGTTTCTTCTTAATAATCTTTACAACGGAGAAATTTCTCTCTCAAGTTTGTTGATACGAAGTTCTGTTTTTGTCAGTGTAAGGCACAGATTGTCATACACATCACGCCTGTTTCGTTGTTTCTTCTTAATAATCTTTACAACGGAGAAATTTCTCTCTCAAGTTTGTTGATACGAAGTTCTGTTTTTGTCAGTGTAAGGCACAGATTGTCATACACATCACGCCTGTTTCGTTGTTTCTTCTTAATAATCTTTACAACGGAGAAATTTCTCTCTCAAGTTTGTTGATACGAAGTTCTGTTTTTGTCAGTGTAAGGCACAGATTGTCATACACATCACGCCTGTTTCGTTGTTTCTTCTTAATAATCTTTACAACGGAGAAATTTCTCTCTCAAGTTTGTTGATACGAAGTTCTGTTTTTGTCAGTGTAAGGCACAGATTGTCATACACATCACGCCTGTTTCGTTGTTTCTTCTTAATAATCTTTACAACGGAGAAATTTCTCTCTCAAGTTTGTTGATACGAAGTTCTGTTTTTGTCAGTGTAAGGCACAGATTGTCATACACATCACGCCTGTTTCGTTGTTTCTTCTTAATAATCTTTACAACGGAGAAATTTCTCTCTCAAGTTTGTTGATACGAAGTTCTGTTTTTGTCAGTGTAAGGCACAGATTGTCATACACATCACGCCTGTTTCGTTGTTTCTTCTTAATAATCTTTACAACGGAGAAATTTCTCTCTCAAGTTTGTTGATACGAAGTTCTGTTTTTGTCAGTGTAAGGCACAGATTGTCATACACATCACGCCTGTTTCGTTGTTTCTTCTTAATAATCTTTACAACGGAGAAATTTCTCTCTCAAGTTTGTTGATACGAAGTTCTGTTTTTGTCAGTGTAAGGCACAGATTGTCATACACATCACGCCTGTTTCGTTGTTTCTTCTTAATAATCTTTACAACGGAGAAATTTCTCTCTCAAGTTTGTTGATACGAAGTTCTGTTTTGTCAGTGTAAGGCACAGATTGTCATACACATCACGCCTGTTTCGTTGTTTCTTCTTAATAATCTTTACAACGGAGAAATTTCTCTCTCAAGTTTGTTGATACGAAGTTCTGTTTTTGTCAGTGTAAGGCACAGATTGTCATACACATCACGCCTGTTTCGTTGTTTCTTCTTAATAATCTTTACAACGGAAATTTCTCTCTCAAGTTTGTTGATACGAAGTTCTGTTTTTGTCAGTGTAAGGCACAGATTGTCATACACATCACGCCTGTTTCGTTGTTTCTTCTTAATAATCTTTACAACGGAGAAATTTCTCTCTCAAGTTTGTTGATACGAAGTTCTGTTTTTGTCAGTGTAAGGCACAGATTGTCATACACATCACGCCTGTTTCGTTGTTTCTTCTTAATAATCTTTACAACGGAGAAATTTCTCTCTCAAGTTTGTTGATACGAAGTTCTGTTTTTGTCAGTGTAAGGCACAGATTGTCATACACATCACGCCTGTTTCGTTGTTTCTTCTTAATAATCTTTACAACGGAGAAATTTCTCTCTCAAGTTTGTTGATACGAAGTTCTGTTTTTGTCAGTGTAAGGCACAGATTGTCATACACATCACGCCTGTTTCGTTGTTTCTTCTTAATAATCTTTACAACGGAGAAATTTCTCTCTCAAGTTTGTTGATACGAAGTTCTGTTTTTGTCAGTGTAAGGCACAGATTGTCATACACATCACGCCTGTTTCGTTGTTTCTTCTTAATAATCTTTACAACGGAGAAATTTCTCTCTCAAGTTTGTTGATACGAAGTTCTGTTTTTGTCAGTGTAAGGCACAGATTGTCATACACATCACGCCTGTTTCGTTGTTTCTTCTTAATAATCTTTACAACGGAGAAATTTCTCTCTCAAGTTTGTTGATACGAAGTTCTGTTTTTGTCAGTGTAAGGCACAGATTGTCATACACATCACGCCTGTTTCGTTGTTTCTTCTTAATAATCTTTACAACGGAGAAATTTCTCTCTCAAGTTTGTTGATACGAAGTTCTGTTTTTGTCAGTGTAAGGCACAGATTGTCATACACATCACGCCTGTTTCGTTGTTTCTTCTTAATAATCTTTACAACGGAGAAATTTCTCTCTCAAGTTTGTTGATACGAAGTTCTGTTTTTGTCAGTGTAAGGCACAGATTGTCATACACATCACGCCTGTTTCGTTGTTTCTTCTTAATAATCTTTACAACGGAGAAATTTCTCTCTCAAGTTTGTTGATACGAAGTTCTGTTTTTGTCAGTGTAAGGCACAGATTGTCATACACATCACGCCTGTTTCGTTGTTTCTTCTTAATAATCTTTACAACGGAGAAATTTCTCTCTCAAGTTTGTTGATACGAAGTTCTGTTTTTGTCAGTGTAAGGCACAGATTGTCATACACATCACGCCTGTTTCGTTGTTTCTTCTTAATAATCTTTACAACGGAGAAATTTCTCTCTCAAGTTTGTTGATACGAAGTTCTGTTTTTGTCAGTGTAAGGCACAGATTGTCATACACATCACGCCTGTTTCGTTGTTTCTTCTAATAATCTTTACAACGGAGAAATTTCTCTCTCAAGTTTGTTGATACGAAGTTCTGTTTTTGTCAGTGTAAGGCACAGATTGTCATACACATCACGCCTGTTTCGTTGTTTCTTCTTAATAATCTTTACAACGGAGAATTTCTCTCTCAAGTTTGTTGATACGAAGTTCTGTTTTTGTCAGTGTAAGGCACAGATTGTCATACACATCACGCCTGTTTCGTTGTTTCTTCTTAATAATCTTTACAACGGAGAAATTTCTCTCTCAAGTTTGTTGATACGAAGTTCTGTTTTTGTCAGTGTAAGGCACAGATTGTCATACACATCACGCCTGTTTCGTTGTTTCTTCTTAATAATCTTTACAACGGAGAAATTTCTCTCTCAAGTTTGTTGATACGAAGTTCTGTTTTTGTCAGTGTAAGGCACAGATTGTCATACACATCACGCCTGTTTCGTTGTTTCTTCTTAATAATCTTTACAACGGAGAAATTTCTCTCTCAAGTTTGTTGATACGAAGTTCTGTTTTTGTCAGTGTAAGGCACAGATTGTCATACACATCACGCCTGTTTCGTTGTTTCTTCTTAATAATCTTTACAACGGAGAAATTTCTCTCTCAAGTTTGTTGATACGAAGTTCTGTTTTTGTCAGTGTAAGGCACAGATTGTCATACACATCACGCCTGTTTCGTTGTTTCTTCTTAATAATCTTTACAACGGAGAAATTTCTCTCTCAAGTTTGTTGATACGAAGTTCTGTTTTTGTCAGTGTAAGGCACAGATTGTCATACACATCACGCCTGTTTCGTTGTTTCTTCTTAATATCTTTACAACGGAGAAATTTCTCTCTCAAGTTTGTTGATACGAAGTTCTGTTTTTGTCAGTGTAAGGCACAGATTGTCATACACATCACGCCTGTTTTCGTTGTTTCTTCTTAATAATCTTTACAACGGAGAAATTTCTCTCTCAAGTTTGTTGATACGAAGTTTGTTTTTGTCAGTGTAAGGCACAGATTTCATACACATCACGCCGTTTCGTTGTTTCTTCTTAATAATCTTTACAACGGAGAAATTTCTCTCTCAAGTTTGTTGATACGAAGTTCTGTTTTTGTCAGTGTAAGGCACAGATTGTCATACACATCACGCCTGTTTCGTTGTTTCTTCTTAATAATCTTTACAACGGAGAAATTTCTCTCTCAAGTTTGTTGATACGAAGTTCTGTTTTTGTCAGTGTAAGGCACAGATTGTCATACACATCACGCCTGTTTCGTTGTTTCTTCTTAATAATCTTTACAACGGAGAAATTTCTCTCTCAAGTTTGTTGATACGAAGTTCTGTTTTTGTCAGTGTAAGGCACAGATTGTCATACACATCACGCCTGTTTCGTTGTTTCTTCTTAATAATCTTTACAACGGAGAAATTTCTCTCTCAAGTTTGTTGATACGAAGTTCTGTTTTTGTCAGTGTAAGGCACAGATTGTCATACACATCACGCCTGTTTCGTTGTTTCTTCTTAATAATCTTTACAACGGAGAAATTTCTCTCTCAAGTTTGTTGATACGAAGTTCTGTTTTTGTCAGTGTAAGGCACAGATTGTCATACACATCACGCCTGTTTCGTTTTTTTCTTAATAATCTTTACAACGGAGAAATTTCTCTCTCAAGTTTGTTGATACGAAGTTCTGTTTTTGTCAGTGTAAGGCACAGATTGTCATACACATCACGCCTGTTTCGTTGTTTCTTCTTAATAATCTTTACAACGGAGAAATTTCTCTCTCAAGTTTGTTGATACGAAGTTCTGTTTTTGTCAGTGTAAGGCACAGATTGTCATACACATCACGCCTGTTTCGTTGTTTCTTCTTCTAATAATCTTTACAACGGAGAAATTTCTCTCTCAGTTTGTTGATACGAAGTTCTGTTTTTGTCAGTGTAAGGCACAGATTGTCATACACATCACGCCTGTTTCGTTGTTTCTTCTTAATAATCTTTACACGGAGAAATTTCTCTCTCAAGTTTGTTGATACGAAGTTCTGTTTTTGTCAGTGTAAGGCACAGATTGTCATACACATCACGCCTGTTTCGTTGTTTCTTCTTAATAATCTTTACAACGGAGAAATTTCTCTCTCAAGTTTGTTGATACGAAGTTCTGTTTTTGTCAGTGTAAGGCACAGATTGTCATACACATCACGCCTGTTTCGTTGTTTCTTCTTAATAATCTTTACAACGGAGAAATTTCTCTCTCAAGTTTGTTGATACGAAGTTCTGTTTTTGTCAGTGTAAGGCACAGATTGTCATACACATCACGCCTGTTTCGTTGTTTCTTCTTAATAATCTTTACAACGGAGAAATTTCTCTCTCAAGTTTGTTGATACGAAGTTCTGTTTTTTCAGTGTAAGGCACAGATTGTCATACCATCACGCCTGTTTTCGTTGTTTCTTCTTAATAATCTTTACAACGGAGAAATTTCTCTCTCAAGTTTGTTGATACGAAGTTCTGTTTTTGTCAGTGTAAGGCACAGATTGTCATACACATCACGCCTGTTTCGTTGTTTCTTCTTAATAATCTTTACAACGGAGAATTTCTCTCTCAAGTTTGTTGATACGAAGTTCTGTTTTTGTCAGTGTAAGACACAGATTGTCATACACATCACGCCTTTTCGTTGTTTCTTAATAATCTTTACAACGGAGAAATTTCTCTCTCAAGTTTGTTGATACGAAGTTCTGTTTTTGTCAGTGTAAGGCACAGATTGTCATACACATCACGCCTGTTTCGTTGTTTCTTCTTAATAATCTTTACAACGGAGAACTCTGCCTCTTACAAATGTGTTTTCTTTTATGCAGGAAGGAGGGGGCAAAGGCGAATGCCCACAAAATTTCCCTCTTCCCCAAAGAAGGAAAAGGAAATAGCCGCAATTAAGGTCCAGAATTTTCGAGATGTCTAGACATTCTGCGTTTGAAAGATTGGAGGTCATGGACAGGTGCAAAAATGGATTGAGGACCGTTGTTCCAGAGTTGTCCGGTTGAGTAGATGAAAGACAGAATACCGATTAACCCTTGCGTTAGAAAGTTGGACAGAAAAAGGGTGAGAATGTGCAGAAAGTCTGGTAATGCAAGCTCTCCTTAAAGGAGGAGGCGTGCAGTTAGGGAGTTCAGAAGAGCAGTGTCCGCTTTGATAGCGATAGTAAAAAGAGTGAGGCAATACTGCAGCATAGAGAAAGGGATTGAAGACAGTCAGTGAGAGGCGGGAAACTAATGAGACGAAAAGCCCTTGATTCCATCCGGTGAAGTAGAGCTGTGTGGGTTGAGCCCGGTCCCAGACAATTGGTCCAATGACAGTTGGTCCAATGACGATTGGTCCAATGACGATTGGTCCAATGCCGATTGGTCCAATCAGACAATTCGTCCAAGGGACCATTTTTCCAACGACGATTCGTCTAATCGGGCGTTAAATGGAATGAAGTTAAATGAAATTTAGAAAAAAACTTTATTTACAGAAATTGATATAATAATTATTTGAAATTACTTTGTTATTTATAAAGCATACTATAGCTAAAGGCTACATATTACTTTGTTTATTTATAAACATACTATAGCTAAAAGCTACATATTACTTTGTTTATTTATAAAACATACTATAGCTAAAAGCTACATATTACTTTGTTTATTTATAAACATACTATAGCTAAAAGCTACATATTACTTTGTTTTTTATAAAACATACTATAGCTAAAAGCTACATATTACACTAAAAGCATAAAGTATACTTATTAACCAAGAGAAAAATGCAGTATCAGGTATTCAGTATCAGATTAAAGCCTATGGTGGTAATGCTAATATTTTTAGTAAGGTGACAACCTTGGTTTTCTACTACAGATAGATTTGTTAATTATGGCGATTTAATATTTGGAAATACTGGTGGTGTACAGAAGTATAATAATACTAATCCTTCTTTTTATTTGAAATAAACTTATTATATTGCTTTTAAAAGTTTTATTGGTATGTAATAAATGAAAAATGTTTATAATGTCGTATTTACCCTTTACATTAGTTTGTTTCTTGTTCCGGCTGCCCAGGCTTGGTGGGTACAGTTCCTCCACACACTTATCCCATTGTATAATTTAGGTCTGGGGGGTACGGGGGGGATCCGCCCCCGTATAGACCACGTACCTCTACATTACGGTGCATAGGGTTTTTCCTTTCCTCTTTCGGATAACACTATTTCGCACACACGACGCTCCATGGGTTTCACAAAAGCAGTTGTAAAGGGAAAAGAGATGTGACTCTTATGAAATCTAACACAGTAATATTATAAATCGAACCCCAACATTTCCACGTAAACTATTGGTTTTAAGCTATACTCGTCGTTGTATACGCTACCAGTTGGACCAATCGTCATTGGATCAATGGTACCAAATGCGGTTGAGCCACTCTACACATGAGAAGCGTACTCCATACAGGGATGGAGAAGACAGAGACAACAACTGAGTTGGGATGAAGAAACTGCAGAGCCGGTAAAACACACCTAATCTCTTGAAAGCTGTTTTAGAAAGAGAGTATATGTGATCTTTCCAGAAAATATCAAAGGAAAAGGAAACACCAAGAATATTAAGAGAAGAGGAACTATAGAGTTGTGTATTGTTGGCGATAAAGGGATAGTCGTGTAGAAGATTGTGACGAGTAGACAGATGAACGAACTGGGTTTTTGAGACATTGAAAACCACAAGGTTTTCTCTGCCCCAATCAGAGATAGTAGAAAGATTAGAGTTCAGGTGCGCCATGACCGTCCTACGCGAAGCATGAGGTGACTGTTGAGAAGGACGCTTTGTAAAGCTGGTGGAGAAGTGAAGATTGGAATCATCGGCATAGGAGTGGATAGGACTAGAAGTGCAACTTAAAATATCATTAGTAAATAAAAGGAAAAGAGTGGGTGACAGGAAGAGGTCTCAGGAACACCACTATTAATAGTTTTAGGAAAAGAACAGTGGCCATCTAAAACCGCTTTCAAAGGTGAAGACAGAAATAGAAAGATAGAAACTGAAGGAGGGCAGTTTGGAAATTAAGGACCTGTGCCGGACTCTATCAAAAACTTTTGATATGTCTAGCGCAATAGCAAAGGTTTCACCGAAATTCCGAAAGGAGGATGACCAAGAATCAAAGAGATATGCAAGATCCCCAGTAGAGCGTTCCTTTCGGAACCCTTACTGACGAATTCAGGTGAAAGAAGAGTGTGAGTAGAGAGGTGTTTAAGAATCTTCCTATAAAGGATAGCTTCAAAACTTTAGAAAGGCAAGAAATCAAGGCAATTGGACGATAGTTGGAAGATTGAGAGCGGCCACCCTTCTTTGGGCGAACTTCCAGCAGGAAGGAAACGTACCAGATAAAAGACAGAGAAGAAAGAGTTTGCCTAGGCAGAGTTTCAGCACAGAAGCACAGTTCTTGAGAACAACAGGAGGGACCCCGTATGCCTTCCTAGAGTTGAGCCCAGATAGGGCAGAAGAAATATTTTTGGAAGAGATTCTAATTTCAGACATAATTACCGTAAGTCAGACGGGGGAGGAGAATGAGGAACGCCACACTTGTTTTTTGGCATTACTTCATGGACCGGTAGCTTTCATTCAACGGACCAGCTATTTAGAAACACTGGTCTAGTCTATGGACTTCTTGATATGAAAGTGTTTGTCTATCCCTCCACTTAACATATGAAAGTGTTTGTCTATCCCTCCACTTAACATATGAAAGTGTTTGTCTATCCCTCCACTTAACATATGAAAGTGTTTGTCTATCCCTCCACTTAACATATGAAAGTGTTTGTCTATCCCTCCACTTAACATATGAAAGTGTTTGTCTATCCCTCCATTTAACATATGAAAGTGTTTGTCTATCCCTCCACTAACACCAACATTGACTTTTTCATTATATGTACTTTTTATTTTTACTTTTTGGTATTAGCTTTGGGTAGTTTTTATTATTAATTTTATTATTATTGGTTTCATTACTCCTATTACTCATCTCTTTTATTGTCCTATTTTTTTAGGTTTTAAATTTATTGTTTATTAATTAGTTATATCATTTATCTCTCGATGAGTACTGTAATTTATTGGATTGATCTTCTGCCAATAAAGATTATATCATAAGTTTTATTACCATATATATATATATATATATATATATACACTTGACTACAACTGAGATGTGGCCCAAACCCGCTGTCGCTGGTATACGAATCGAAAACGTTAACCACCCAACCATCCAGGAGGCCTAAACAATTTTTTTCCGAAGAATTAATTACTGATAAAGATTTTTGTTTATTTATTTGAGATTTACTGATTATCTTCACTCTCTACAGTAGTTCCTTCCGTTCGTAGTTCACAGAATTAAGACGTCTTCTCTATTATAACCGGAAGAAGTTTGTCCCATCTACTAAACCGGAAGTAGTTTCTTTAGATAAATAAAAGTAAAATTGACTAGAAATGGCTTTCTTTATTTTCAAGAAATTCTGTCACGTTGATTTCGCCATTTATGACGTAGATTTTAAACCTTCTCATAAATGTGGGACCTGGTGTGGGAGGAAGTTGTTCCTGATCTCGACCTGTTCTTGTATATACGTAAGAATTAATGGTGGTTAACGACTGTATTCTGTAGGCAGTGTATATTGTTATACACACACACACACACACACACACACACATATATATATATATATATATATGTATATGTGTGTGTGTGTGTGTGTAATGGACGCAGTTTTCAAATATTATCATACACAAATATACTATTATGCATACTGCCATTTAAAATTAATTTTTTGTGTGAACTCATTACTGAAATTATGTTTCCATGGCAACGTAAAAAGCGCAATTAATTTGAATATTTTTACAGGTATCCTTTTTACGTTAAACATTATTTATTTATGATTTAATATTACTTTAAACTTTCATTTCTGTTTCTGGATAAAAATATGCGAACATTTTAAATTTTTTATGCTAACGCGCAGCAAATGTTATGGCTGACATTTGTACCTCAGTAAACATTAAAAGCTATGGCTACATTGTATACATACATACATATATACACACACACACACACACACACACACACACATATATATATATATATATATATATATATATATATATATATATATATATATATATACATCATGAGTAGATAGAATCCAGGGGTGTTGGATGAAAAAGAGAAACATCCACTCCGAATATTTTGGAGTTTATTTGAACTCTTCCTGAGTTCAAATAAACTTGAAAGTACTCGGAGCGAATGCTTCATTTTTCCTCCAAATTATTTCAAAATAAAGAAATGTGAATCTAAGCCATATATATATGTGTGTGTGTGCGTGTGTGTGTGTGTGTGTATGTGTGTGTGTGTGATTATCAAATGACCTATTGTATTATGCTACATAGAATATGCACTGTAATCCTATTGCTAATAGTGTCTCGTATCTACTATTATAAATTTGGTACCTCTAATTTATATATAATCTAGTATACCTAATCAAATTGTCCATTAGTGGTTGTACCGTATGTATTGCATTTACCTAAATTACAAGGTTTCAACAAATATATTAATTTTTCAGTGGCAGCTGAAATATATGTTAGGTAGACCAGCCATGAGTAGATCGTAGGGTCTTTGTTAGTCTGAAACATTATAACATTATAACATCTAATATAAATTAACATATCAAATATTCAATCTTACGTCCTGAAAAAAGCACCTTAATATTAAACTAACTGAATTTTTCTTTGAAAACATTAAATTGACTTGGATTCTTCTTTGAGAACAAACAAATTTATTAATTAATATCATTGTTCGTAGGTATAACAATCACTGTATATATTCTCTAAACAAGATTACGTTCTCTATCATGTGAGGAGTTAGTGAAACCCTTCTGGTCCTTGCTAAAGCTCCAGTGAGCGCTGAAGGACTTTGCACATCTGCTGTAGAAGTAGGAATAGAAATATATGTATTAGCAAGCATAGTTAACTTGGGATAGTCATTTTGATTTGCCCTCCAGTAATCAAAGACGTCACCTGAAAAATTTTTCACCTGAAGATATTGTTCAAGTTCTGTTGAAAAGTTGCTAGTTTTCGTTTTCTTAGATGGAGACATAAATGTCAGAATACGTAGTTGCCCAAACTTTGTAATTTTATGTAATTAATACCATGACTAAGATAGAAACCAAGCAATTCTTCCCGTTTTTATTGCCTTTAAATAGCCCTAGGCCTAATGCCCTATTCACATCACACTTTTATCCCCATGACAAATATTCATGAACAAATTGTTCATTGTCCGAAACTGCTGTGGGTAAAGTAAGAGTGTACAAAAATAAAAACTTTAGCAATGATCCAACAACCATTATAAAAAACCTAGCTAGGACTAGTCAGGATTCTCATATATGGGCCATTAATTAAAAAGTTTGAACAAAATAAAATATCATAGATGACACTGTTCAAAGCGTTCACGCTGCACCTAAAAATGCTAAATCATTTTCTTTATGAACTCTTGTCATGGGTTAAAACTGCACGGTGTGAATCGAGTATAACGACCTGGTCCCGTCGCCATGCCAGCTTCATAATTTTAAATCATAACCAATTTTTTTTTAAGTAAATAGCTTCATTGTGTTTTATTTCCAAATTACAAATCATTATACAGAGCAGGAAAGGACTGCATGAGTTTTAGCTTATAGGAAGTAATTAGGAAACCATTTGCTCACTATCAATTAAGTTTGTTTTAAACTGATGACATTTATAAAATTTAGAAATTGGAGAACAGTGGCAACTTGATATAGATACCGTTTTTTTATTTGTTGTATAATTTTAGATTTTTAAAATTTTATAAAACAATCCTCGAATCCTATACAACAAATCCAAACCTGAATCCAGCAAAAAAATCTTGGATTCCGAATCCAAATCCGAAGCAACTTAAAATATGTCGAATCTGAATCAAGCAGAAACCGTTCGAATCCGAATTCGGATTCGCCCACCTATTATATATATATATATATATATATATCTACAGGGTGATTCAAAAGTCAGGTTACATAGGGAAATACTGTATTATGTAATGATACAGGGGAATAGTCACATCACATGTTCGATATGGCCACCGTTAACAGCAATGCACTTGTGCAGCCAGCTAGGAATATCACATCAATGCGCTCCTCCTTCGATAACATCTCATAACTCATTTACCTGCAAAGAAACAGAAAAGCCCTATGTAACCTGACTTTTGAATCACCCTGTATATATATAATATATATATATATATATATATATATATATATAATTCGCTACAAATAAAATAAAAACATGTTAAAATTACTTAAAACTCCAGCAACAAATATTTTAATTTGTGGGGATTTCAATTTTCCATTCATAAAATGGAAAAAAAATTACTGTATGTTGAGAAGTTTCATAGTAACATTACAAATGATGATAGAACCCAGGCACTACTGCTATTAGATATTTTGGAACACTATGCACTTATTCAGGAAAACTGTGAAGCCACTAGAAAAGAGAACGTTTTGGATTTAATTTTGACAAATAATAATGACATAATAATAAATAAAAAGGTAACGCACACAAATTTCACCGACCATAACCTAATCGATATACAATTAAACGTAGCAACGAAAGGTCCATAAACGCATCCCAAAGAATCAGAAGGAATATTTGAAGGTTTAAATATAAATTCAAAGAAAGTAGATTGGAAAAGTACAAATGAAGATTTAGAGAAAGTAAATTGGGAATTGCTACTTCACGAGAAGACGCCAGAAGAAATACTAGGTATAACAGGAAATGAAATTAAACCTATACTGCTGAAGTATGTTCTGCAGAGACAAAAAACAAAACAAAATGTAGCAAGTTCGAGAGATAATCAGGACACTGTTTGAAAAAGGGAACAAACCATAAAAATCTCACCAGGTGCAGAACTGAAACAAGGAGAATCAAGCTAGAAAAAACTATGTGAAATAAAAGTGGATCGAAACAACATTCATCCATAAGTCAAAGGAAGAGAAAAACAAATTAGCAGAAAACATAAAAATTAACCCAAATACTTCTACACATTTGTGAAAAGTAAAGTGGAAAGAGAGTATTGGTCCGTTGATAGAATACACAAATGACCAGAAAAAATTAGCAAACTGCTCAAGGACCAATTTAACCCTGTATATAGTACCCCTAATCCGAGAAGAAAGTAGAAAATCCAGATGAATTTTTTGACATTGATACAAATTACCCCCATTACCCCCACCCCCACCCTTCCCCCATTACTGCCCGTTTATAAATTTCACAAACAGACAAACAGACAGGCTAAACTACAGAAAAGAACAGAGTCATGAAAATCTTGAGCTTCACATTCCCGCCCGTAATACATTTCTGAATTTTTTTCTCACAATTTTTTCTCACAATTTCTGAAAGTGTGATGGACGGACGGACGGACAGCTCTCTTATTATAGTATAGATTGACAAGAGTAACTGAAGAAGTGGGAAAATATAACTAGCGAAAGATATTATTCATCCAGTTTTTATAACTCTTTCCACCTTAGTTTTATTTTCCATATTTTTAATCATTTATAGTGCATGCATGAGGCATTAGTGATTATATATATATATATATATATATATATATATATATATATATAGAGAGAGAGAGAGAGAGAGAGAGAGAGAGAGAGAGAGAGAAGCAGAAAGCTTAAAGTAGGTAAATAAGTAGTAAATACTGTATAGATAAATACATAGCTAGATAAACAAATTGGTAGATATATAGGTAGACAGATAGATAAATAGATAGATAGATAGATGATAGATGAATAGACAGACATCTTATCGGAAAAGAATGGAACTGAGCGCATTTTTGACTCTTTAAAAAAACTACAATTTAAAATATTTTCTAAATTAAAAATTACACGTCCAAATTCATCGCAAACAATTTTCTTCTACATTTTAAGGGTATACTAATTACTTTAATATTTTCCTCAAAAATTTATTTTTTATTTTTTTTAACCTGAATTTTTCAAAACCTTGAAAAATGTGTCACTAAATTATTCCGTCATTCTTTATTGTTGTTGTTGGTGTTGTTTTTATAGAAAAGTATATTTTTGTTTTTTTTAATTTCGCTTTTATTTATTTACTTATTATTTTTTTTTGTTTTCTCTGTGAAAGGAAAGGTTAAATTTAAAAAAAAAAAAATCTATTAATTATTTCTGCAGACGCTTAGACATCTTGCGGTTTTCTCGTTAAATGTTAATTTTATCATTCTGTATATGTAGACACATATTTCTCAGTCTAGAACCATAAGGCAAAATTATAAAAACGGCAATAAAACGCCGAAGAGACTTTTGGGGACTGTTTTGAAATGAGCGAGGATGGTAGCGGCTGTGTCATCGTCGGTGGATGTCCTCGGAGGTCCACTGCGTGGTTTATCTCTATGGATCCCGTTTCCCTGAACTTTGCTACAAGTTTGCCGACACAGCTGTGTGTTATCGGCGCGCGGTCCGGATGCAATCTGTTAAATTTCCTCAGCGACCTCCCTCTGACTCCGATTTCCTACGAGCAGAATTACCTGGATGCGTTCTTCCTTACTTAAAGACATCATGGGCACTTGCATAAACGGAAAAACATGAATGACTTATTTTACCCTATGGTTCGCAAATGTATGCTAACCACAGTGTCTCTATATAATACAGCTTCCTTGAAGTAACGAGACTCACTCAATGCAGTCCAATACAAAGAGTTTAAAACTCAGATATTATAATTCACTTATCCAAACTATTCACCAGTGTTGCCAGATGACTTCTAAACTCTGGACATCAGAACTTCGTTGTTATGTAACCGAGTGAGTTTTCCTTAGTTTAACAATACGAATGAAGGAAGGTCATAAAACATGACAAATAATCAATATGGATATGATAGTAAAAACCCTGGACTGTTTTTCCCTCTTGTTTTGGTTCATTCGTTTTTCTTTATCCACCCGAAGAGGATGTCAGTGGGCATCGAAACTGTTGTGGACATAAATTCTGTCTATTAGAGTGGGTTTTTATCATCATATTTTGACTTTTACGTAGAAAAGTGAAGGTTTTTGCATTAATCAATATGGAATAAACGGAAATTGAAAATGAATAACGGTTTTTTAGTTAACTTATATAAATTGAAGAAATATACAGAGTTATTTCAAGTTTAACACGTGGAGTTATATTAACAAAATGATGTCGAAAAACAAAGTAATCCTTACTTTGTCAAAAGTGATTGATCAGTACGCCCTCTTTCCGCGAAACGTAAATCAATTTTATTTATGATATACTATACGATACTATACGATAACTATACGATACCAGAGATTTATATACGTGTGTATACAGTTATACGCTTTCTAGCAATTTTTAACGTGAAATACGGGCCGCGGGTGAGTACATCATCCGAACGCAGATGACGGTGGACCATTTACGAGAAGCAGATAATGAAACGCTACGTTCGCCGTGCCATCATGTTATGAAATTGTCTGTATGTATAATAGCTCCACTTACATTTGTACTGTTAATATTTTAAATCTCTCTCTCTCTCTCTCTCTCTCTCTCTCTCTCTCTCTCTCTCTCTCTCTCTCTCTCTCTCTCTCTCCGATTTTCTAATATTGTAATTCAACTGCACCATTTTTAGTATTTGTACTTTTGCAATTAAATTTTGACCAACCATTAAACCTCTCCATTTTCCAAAAAAAAAAAAAAAAAAAATATATATACAGTATATATATATATATATATATATATATATATCTATATATATATATATATATATATATAGCGAAAACGTTACTACATGCATGAAACTTAATTAAAATGAAAAGGGGAAGTCTTCTTCATTGTAATTAATACTTAATGCATTTATTAATTCTTACATAAACGTAATTAATAATGAATGCATAATTGATTTAAACAAGAATATAATAATTAACTTCAAATTAATGCATCTTTTTCCCTTCTATTTAGTCGTAATTAAATGCATCATATTTCATTTCTTTATTCAACACATACAAATTTAGAACGTTCCTCATTTAATAAAATTTAATCAAATTTAATACAGTTTAATATCATTCTCCACAATATAACCTCATTTAATTTTCTATTCATTAAGATTTATCTACTCATATATATATATATATAAGGTTGTAACATATATTCTGCTCGATTTTTTAGTTCATTCAGAACAAAAATTAAATGACTTATAAGGACAAATTTGCCCGAATTTTTAGTTTATTCACAACAAAAATTAAATGACATAATGACAAATTAATCATCAATATAATTCCCTTCTTTTTCTATAACCTCCTCCCACCTGTAGAAAAGTTTTTTTATGCCACGTTCGAAGAAATCCCTCGGTTTCGAGTTCAAAAAAAGCTATCACTTCGTTTTCGATAGCTTCCCTGGATTGCACCTTTTGAGCATCTAGGTGGTGTTGCAGACTTCTGAATAAATGGTAGTCTGAAGGTGCGATGTCCGGAGAATAAGGTGGATGAGGCATTTTTTCCCAACCAAATGCTTCCATTGGGCAGTGGTGATTCGAGCAGTGTGAGGGCGCGCGTTATCCTGGTGGAATAGAACACTTCTGCGATTAATTAATGCGGGACGTTTTTTTGTAATGCCATCTTCAATCGTTGGAGTTGTTGGCAGTAGACTTCAGCTGTGATTGTTTGGTTATCTGGCAGAAGTTCAAAATTAATAATTCCTTGCATATCCCACCAAACGCACAGCAAAATTTTCTTTGGATGGGGTCCATTCCTTGGCTGAGGTTCAGGCTTTGTTTCACGGCTAAACCACTGATGTCGACGCTTAATATTGTTATAGAGGACCCATTTTTCATCCCAGTGACGATCCGATTAAAAAACGGTGCCTGCAGTTGCCGAGAATGCAGTGATTTGCAAATATCGATTCAATGTTGAAGATTCGCTTGTGACAAATCATGCGGAACCTATTTTCCAACCTTCACTACTTTTCCTAACAGCTTCAAATGACGATGAATGGTCATATGGCTGAAACCGAGTTGCAGGCCAAGTTCTTTTACCTTTGGGTTTTCCTCCACTGTTGCTTTCAGCAACTCTTCATCTAACTCATTTGGTCGTCCTGTTCGTTGATAACCTTTCAGACTGAAGTCTCCATTTCTGAACTTCTCAAACCATCTCCTACACATCCATTCGCTCACAATAAACTCTTTGAATGTTTCTTGCGAATTCACTAGCGTTAGATTCTTTATGGAATTCATACAGCATCACATGTCGAATATGCTCTTCGTGGGCTCCATGTTCTTTCAATTACTGTAATATCTTAGGGGGGGCGTTGTAACTGTATGAAAAACAGCAGAGAAAATATTCATCAGCCTAATCCTACACTAGCCTAAGCCTACACTAACCTAAGTCATTCTGTATCATTCTGTATCGTGATAAAACCTGTGCGAACCTGTCGCCGCGTGTATTTTGCAACATTTCTAAAACTATTTCACATTATCTTGAGGTTATTCTATTATCTATCGTCCGTTTTCTAATCGAGCAGAATTTATGTTACAACTTGATATATATATATATATATATTAGGTCATCCATAAGTAATGCGGCATTTTTTGATTTTTTTTTTTTTTCCATTTTTATCATTATTTTACGGATAGAAATCAAACAACTCTTTGAAGTTATTTATTTTAAATAAATATTTATTTAAATATAAATAACTTCAAAGAGTTGTTTCATTTCTATCCGTAAAATAATGATAAAAATGGAAAAAAAAAAAAATTTAAAAATGCCGCATTACTTATGGGATGACCTAATATATATATAAATAGAATGATTGTTTTGTGTATAACAAGTTAGATTTGATAATAGTTTTAACAATGAGACCATGCATAAAATGAAGTTTTGTTTTTTATTAGATGGATGTTTTTGTTACCATGGTAACTCCGGAGAATTTCTCTGATAAAATTTTCTGGTCAGTTTATATATATATATATATATATATATATATATTATACACCTGACATAGATGCATTCTTTGAAGAGAAATTGCAAGGAGAGTGTATAACAGACTTTGATTTTACCCCAGAAGATGTAGCGAGAGCTATAGAACAAATGAAACCACATTCAGCTGCAGGTCCAGACAATTGGAACGCATTATTGATTAAAAACTGTAAAAATGAAATAGCTACACCCTTATACTGGATATGGAGAAGATCCCTAGACACTGGGGAAATACCGAGCATCTTGAAAAGAGCAAATGTTGTTTCTATATATAAAGGAGGGGACATATCTCAAGCAAAGAACTATACACCAGTGTTATTGACGTCCCACCTCACCAAAGTATTTGAAAGAATAGTTAGAGAGAAAATTTATGATTTCTTGGAGACACTGGAAAAATTCAACGAAAATCAGCACGGATTCCGATCAGGTAGATCATGCCTATCACAACTAATAGAACACTACAACAATATCCTAGATGCACTTCAAGGCAATGATAACTACGATGTCATATACACGGATTTTGCTAAAGCTTTCGACAAATGTGATCACGGTATAATAGCACATAAAATGAAACATATGGGAATAACAGGCAAAGTGAGAAAATGGATCTACAACTTCCTCAGAGAACGTCTGCAGGTCATCAAAATTCAAGGTATATCATCATTAGAATCGGAAGTACGCAGCTCAGTACCACAAGGTACAGTGCTGGCCCCACTCCTGTTCATTATCATGTTAACAGACATAGACAGCCGAGTAAACAGCAACAGTATAGTAACATCCTTTGCAAACGATACAAAGATCAGCAGAAAAATCTGCGATGTAAATGAAGTGGAGGCCTTGCAGAGGGACACAAACAAAATATACAAATGGTTAGAAGACAACAACATGACTTTTAACACCGAAAAATTTCAGCTCTTGAGATATGGTAGAAATGAGGAAATTAAACAGACTGCATATTATGCTCCAGATAAACAGGAAATTCAGAAAAGCACGAAAGCGATCGATTTGGGGGTAATAATGACAGATGATGCCAAATTCGAAACACAAAATCAGATAGCGATAGAGCAAAAAAAGTCGCGGGACAGGTACTAAGAACGTTCAAAAGAAGAGACGAGACAGTAATGATTCCCCTGCTAAAAACACTGATTATACCAAAACTTGAATACTGCTCGGTTTTGACGTTCCCATATAAAAAGGAAGAAACTAACAAACTAATAAACTCAGAGACATTTCACAGCCAAGATTGATGACTGCAAAGAGCTCAACTACTGGAAAAGACAACATAAACTAAATCTGTACTCCCTGGAAAGAAGATAGAGGTACACCATAATCTACATATGGAAAATGATCGAAAAACTGGTACCAAACCTCAAACTAAACCCAATTACCATTCAAACAACACTGGGAATAGGAAAGGCTGGATGTGTAGTGCTCCCAAATTAAAGGCCCTACAAGGGACCTTCTCAACAGTGAAGGAAAATAGCTTGGTTGTCAGGGGGCCAAGACTTTTTAACCAGCTTCCAAAGGACCTCAGAAACGTTACAGCGGTCAAAGTTGAAGTCTTCAAGAGAAGACTAGATGCCTGGCTCAGGACGGTACTAGATAAGCCGGGTGTACCTGGCTATGTACGGTGGAGAGCGCAAGAAAGCAACTTGCTCCTCCACCAAGCCAGACCTAGAGGCCGTGCCACCAGCTTGACCCTCGTGTGAAGAGAGACCAACGCACGGAACAGTAACGAGGTTAACGAGGTATACTGTATATATATATATATATATATATATATATATATATGTGTGGTGTGTGTGTGTGTGTGTGTGGTGTGTGTGTGTGTGTGTGTTTGTATTTAAATAAATATCTGGTATAACATCTATTCTGGTCAGCGTCCGTAGTTCAGCCGTAACTTTGTTTCCCTGAAAGCGAAATGAAGACACTGAGGTGTCAGGTTCGAACCCCGATGATGCCGAGGTTAATAATAGAGAAGTTAGAACAATGGGTTCGCATTAGTTGGCCTGAGCGCTGTTCCAATGTCTGGACCTCTTGATCACATCTATTTTTAAGTTTAGTTAAAAGAATTGTACTGGCAAATCATCTTTAACAAACTAAAAACAAGTGTATATATATAATATATATATATAATTTTTAATATAATTTTAACTCCATGAGTTAAATTTTAAATAACTTTGTGCATATTTCTTCAGGTTATTTAAGTTAATTAAGTCATTTTCAATTACTGTTTATTTTGCGCTGATTTGCTTGCTTGCGAGGTTTTAATTAAGTCAACGTTATACAAATACGTTTTCAGTCAGTATATAATACAAAGATTGGGTTAGGTTGGGTTGAGTTGGCTGCTTACCCTGTTAATGCTTGGGTTAATGGTGACCCTCGGGGCACATTCACCTCTACGTTGTAGGGAAATGAGCTTCCTGGTTGGTAACTTTTTGTAAATTCGCAAATATGAAGCCTTTGATGACAAAATTTACTTACAATCATTATACAAAGTTTATACAGGGTATCTATAAATGCATCATCATCATAGAATTAAAGAAAGTGTAGTCAATGAACTTTGTCTATGATGCTCGATTTTATGGACACCCTGTATATCTCCGAATAGGTTTTTTTTAATAAAATAATTTAATACCCTGTATTTATACCTGATTTAAATTTAAAGTGGACAAATAATTGCTGTACAACCTATAAAAGAGCTTGCACTGAAGATATGCTTAAATTCGATGCAGGAAAGAAAACAATGAGAGAGAAAATTGATTTTAGCAATAAATTTAAATTCTTTCACGCTGGATTCTGAATTCGACAGTTCTGTGCACAATCTGAACTCGTTATAATCAAATTTACTCGATATCCGTATGCAAACTTGTGAGGAATATAGTGATATAGCAACTTCCAGGATGCAGTGAAACGCTATGCAGGCTTTTAGCGAAAACGGTGAAAACTTTGATGAATTAGAGAATAATTCTCTGCTCACATTCTACATTTGGCCCTTCAAGACTGTACTTTAAGTGAAATTTTTTGTCTAGTTGTACGTGCTCTTGGAACCTAAAATACATCTATTATTTTATGTATATACATATGTAGATATACAGTATATATGTATAGACATAAAATAATGGAAGTGCATTATAAGTACTTTAAGAGCCAAGAGTACGATTAGACAAAAGTGTCATAGGTTTTATTTGAAATAGTCCTCAAAAAACAAAGGAGCTATTGAAGAATAGGGAACCCAGCCTTCTTTAGTTAGCTTTATAAGGCTAACTAACGAAAATATCATGACCTAACCTAACCAATCGTCAAGGGCGTACAGTTAACCTAACGATTGGTTAGGTTAGGTCGTGATATTTTCGTTAGTTAGCCTTATAAGCCTAACTAAAGAAGGCTGGGGTCCCTATTCTTCAATAGCTCCAAAACAAATTTAGAGATTAGCTGATTTTAACTTAAAGAGTGTATCAAAATTCTTTACGGGGTTCTGGAGATTAAGAAACAAATATTTTGATTAAAAAAAAAAAAATGACAATCGTCAATAACGATCAATATTGTAATATTGGGATCACCTGAAGATCAGGGCCCCCAGCCTTCTTTAGTTTGCTTTATAAGGCTAACTAACGAAAATATCACGACCTAACCTAACCAGTCGTCAAGGCGTACAGTTGACCTAACGATTAGTTAGGTTAGGTCTTGATATTTTCGTTAGTTAGCCTTATAAGGCTAACTAAAGAAGGCTGGGGGCCCTGATCTTCAGGTGATCCTAATATTGTTTCCGTGTGCTTCCCCCAACGGGGTCCCGACAAAATCCCCCTAGGACAAAAGCCCTTCAGTTAAAGTGCAAAGTAGGACAAAAACCCCATTTTTTATATTATTGTTCGTGTGCTATGAAGTAATTCTAAACAAATATTATAATCTTTGTCTATGTTGATTCACTCTAGTTGATCACTGGTTTGTCTACCTGAATGGTTAGGTTAGGTTAGGTTCGGACGTGCCACAAAGGAGCATCAACAGCGTTTGAAGAACCTATGTCTGGACTATGTGAATGAGAGGAAGACCTTGGAGGAATTTCTGAATGGTGTAGGTCACAGCATTAGGTGGAAGTAAAATGAACTTTAAATGAACCTTAACACTTAATGAACTTTTTAATATTGTGCTTTATTTGTTTGATTTTCCCTAGATATGATATGATGTTCCTTTTATAATGTTCATTTTTATGGTTGTGTAAATAATTTTGTGCTCCTGTAAAATAGTGAGCTATAGATTTATAATGCAAGTGTTAATGTGTGCTACTGTATACTACTTATAAAGCTAGATAAGGCATGATGATCCTTTTATAATGTAATTTTTTATGGTTGTGTAAATATTAGCGTTAATGTGTGTTACTGTATAATACTTATAATGCCTTCCTTATTGCAGTCTTATGATATAATAAATGTAATATTTTACATGTCAGAGAAGTGTTCATAAACTGTAAATAATAAAGAATAAAAATAATGATTAAAAAAATTATTATTATTATTTTTCCTAGGAGGCTTTTGTCCTAGGGGGCTTTTGTCCTACATACGCTTCCAACACCAGTTTAATACGAGTTTGAAAGGATTGCAGGAGTCGACCAAACAACTCTGCTAATTTCGATGCTCTGCACCAACGTTTCTCTTGAATTTCGGTCTTGGCCTCTTCGTATATTGCAGAGAGCTACTTCAGCTCGTTGTTTGACAGCTGCACCCCTATTCTCGCTCGGATTTCAGTCGGGTGAGTTTCCAAGCCATCGTCCAAATTTAACTTATCAAACATTGATACAAAGATGTCACCTGTTAAAACTACATCAAAATATCCCAAAAACCAGTTAAGAATTTCATTACATCCTTTAACATTACGAATCCGCGTATGCAAATAGACTGCATGACCCCTTTAATCCATTCCATTAGATTAACTTAATAAACTAATCCTTATACTAAACTAATTTTACTGGTTTGTAGTAATAGCTTTGAAGAAGCGGTCGTACGAAGCTGTAGGCAACTTGGAAAACCTGATCTGATCCTTTGATTTCCTTTTAGGGCAAAAATGCACTTTTGCTTTTAAAATTACAGAAGATTTAACAAAAAAAAAGCTACATTTTTCCACTTAACAAAATGCTATAAATAACTTAACAAATAAATTTCGAGCTTCGTTGCTGGTACACATTCTCAACTTAAAAGCAATTTCTTTTTATTTGTTTCTATTTTTTCCTTCATTATTTTCAGCTTTTGAGAAATACATTTCCGGTGCTAAATAATACAAATTCTGGATGATGTTATTTCACCCTGTAGCAATTTATGAGTTATTATTATTATTTATTGTATCATTTACTTAGCTCTTTCTTCTGCATGCGCACGCGCGCACACACACGCACACACACTCATAATACATACAGGCATGCATACATACATACATACATACAAACGAGTATGAAATTATAAAAATTATAATTATAAATTATAAAAATGATAAATTATAAAGTTGTAAATTATGAATATTATAAATTATAAATTATAAAAATTATAAATTATGAATATTATAAATTATAAATTATAAAAATTATAAATTATAAAAATTAGAAATTATAAAAAAATTTCCAAGACAGGGAAATATAGAACAAAAATTTAATAATAATTAAAAGATTTTGGTGTGAAGAAAAACATTCAGAAAATTTCAAAAAAATTTCAAAAAAGATTTTAGAAATTAAATATATTTTAATAAAATAAAATATGATTAACTTTAAATTAAAATTATTTCCGAAAAAATAATACGATTATATTAATTCTATATGAATAAAATTATATATATGTATATATATATATATATATATATTCTCCCACCATGATTCGAATCCAACATCTTGAGTAGAAGGCGAGTGCACTGGCCATCACGCTATAACGGGGTAAATGTCTGAACAATTTGGCATATATTATTTCTTATATAACACTTTCGCGTTCAGAGCTATTTTCAGTACTAACTCTCGCTGTACTAAAAAGATAATTAATGGCAGCATTTCAGTCAAATCAAGTGTAACTTTTACTTTGTCGTAGCGTGATGGTCAACGCTGGGTCAACGCTGGGTCAGGTGCTGGTTCGAATTATGGTAGAAGGGTGGGGCATTTTTGCAGTATGCAAAATCGTAGGTGCTCATACATGATACACACATACATATATATAGTGTATATAGTGTGTGTGTGTATATATATAATATATATATATATATATATATATATATATATATATATAAAAAATTGCATTACGTTGCTTCCTTAATACAAAAGTCTTAAAAGTGAAAATAGTCATTATAAATAGTACAAAGAAATATAATTCAATGATACTTTCTTGTAAATTTTATTTTGCATTATCGCTTTAGTAAGACGTTGAAATTTCAACGCTGATATTTGAAGGCTTTTGTATCATGAATTATTCTGATTCATAAATTCACGCTTTAGAACTCGTTATTCTGCCAGTATTCATGAAGTATTCGCGGAATAGAAACGCATCACGGGATTCCTCAAATACAAATTCTTAACATCTACCAATGTAACGCACGATGAATACAAAATAATCAAGAATAGCGTTCGGATGAAACGTGTATATTGATATCTCATCAGCAGGAAATTTCATCGGCACTCTCATAATCTAGTTTAACTTAATTTAATCCAAATTTTATCTTATTTAATCAAGCCAAACCTAGTTTAGTTATATAATCTACCCGCCCCTTAAAAGAAAGAAATATAGTTAGCCCGATTCGATGAATTTCAGTACAAATACGATATATATATATGTAAAGAACGACGCTTGTGTAGAAGAGCGTCCGCAGAAGATGGGGAGAGAGAACGAGCAAATGAAAAATGAGGCACCTCCCAGGAATCGAACCCGGGATCATCCAATTGCCGGTCGGTTATGCTAACCACTGCACCAAGGTCCCCGATCAGTCACAACTCGTAATTCTCCGAGTTGTGACGAGTTGTGACTGATCGGGGACCTTGGTGCAGTGGTTAGCATAACCGACCGGCAATTGGATGATCCCGGGTTCGATTCCTGGGAGGTGCCTCATTTTTCATTTGCTCGTTCTCCCTCCCCATCTTGTGCGGACGCTCTTCTACACAAGTGTCATTCTTTACATTAATTATTCTGTGTGTTGTTTGCAGTTAAAAAAAATAATATATATATATATATATATATATCTTTGGTTTGCTTCCGCCAGAATTGTTCATTCTGACGAAGGTCAAGCTTTTCACTCCACCTTAGATACAGTTTAACGTGGAATCCGAACCACTCCCCACCAGCAGCACAGCGTCTTAACCACTAGGCCACCCAGGGTACCCAGTTATCTACCAACCACTTTCTTTATTGTGTGAGAGGATGAACAGCTGGGTTTTGCTGCGCGCCGGCTGCCATCATCGGGTCTCGATCCCGGGGCCGATGGATTCGTAGTCAGCAACGCTAACCACTACACCACCGAGGCGCATATATATATATATATATATATATATATATATATATATATAGAGAGAGAGAGAGAGAGAGAGAGAGAGAGAGAGAGAGAGAGAGAGAGCCTATAGGGGTGGCTCAAAAGTCAGGACACGGGACATAATCTGTTTTATGCATTATGTTGGTTTATTCATAATAAATACTCAAATTGAGTCCCATTAACTTCAATAAACTCGTCAATTCTTCCGAGTCCATTCCAAGTGGTACTAGACGTTTGGTTTGGTTATATACTGTATATGAAACGACTACGCGACATCTCATAATGAACTTAGCTTTCTGAAATGAATAAAAGCTATTTTGAAATGTTGACTAGATATTTCAAATATCTGAAAAATGTGTTTCAATGTTCCAAATATATAAAGGCGTAGAAATTAAACATTTTATTTGTATAATAATTTATTTTTCTATTCTTCGTGACTAGACGCATGCGCATTGTGGTTAAAAATACTTTGACATTGTGACGCAGTTTATCTCTTGTCCAAAGCTGGGCACAAACCGTTAATCCGTTAATCGTTAATTAACGAAGTTAACTTTTTCGTTAACGATTTAACTTTTAAGTTAACTTTGAAAATCATTATCGGACTAATTAACTTCCGTTACATTTAACTTCCGTTAACTCAAGTCCGTTAACCCAAAAAATTCATAAATAAACGTTTAAAAGTTTCTATTATTTTCAGTGCTGAGCAGGTGCGCAATTAATCCGCCACTGTTAATAGGTAGTGATGAACGAATTTCCATTTCCGCAGTGCAAAATCAGGCGATATATTTGTTTCCGTCGCCACAATTTGTGTCTTACCAAATATGGTAGTTATTTATGGCATTGGTTTGAGCAAAACATGGTCGACTGTAAAATCAGGCGGAAAGATTTGCCATTTGAGTTGAATGTTTCAACTTCTTTCAAGAAATATCACGAGCATTTTAAGGCACTTTCAATAATATATATGTAACAATTACAACAAATAACTACATTCGTTTCATTTGCAGTCTGTCTCTTGCGCAACACGTTTGTGCTAGTGAATATTTAAAAATAATCGTTGTCAAGTAAGTCATGTATATTTATAATATGTCTGTGAGTACCTTATTAGTAGTCTCCTTGATACATTTCAAGAATCATAAAACTGATCAGGTAAGATTTCAATTCTCATGTCACTTTGATGACATAAATTAAGTCAATTGATGTCTTACAATGGGAGCGTTTCCTTAACCCTTTATGTCCTGGCGTTACTTCTAGGTACCACATCTTTAAAATCTGCTGCTGCCTTCCATCCCAGGTTTCGCCTCATCTGGTTGGACAAGTATGACAACACCAAGGTCGCCAGGGTGAGGAAATGCATGGAGGGTACAGTCCAACGAAGTGGGCAGCAACAGTGGAGGCAGCAACAACGAGGAGGAGGAGGAGGATGACTTCTTCAGTGCTGTCATCCAGACAAAAGAGAGCAGCAGAAGCCACAGGTCACTCAAGGGCAAGGCCCAGAACTTGGTCAAGACCTGGCTGGAGACCAACTCCAAGGACTTGCTGACAGATGCTGCCTTCTTGGGTGAGCAAGTGTTGGTGGACTTGTTCATCAAGTTCAACACAGCCATCCCCTCCAGTGCTGCAGTGGAGCTTTGTTCTCTATGGGCAAGGACATCCTGAGGGCCAAGAGATCATCCCTGTCTTATGAAAACTTTGATATGCTAATTTTCATGAAGGGCAACATGCATCTCATGGACAAAATGGAGAACGAGAAGAAGAGGGAAAATTAAATATATATATATATATAGTGTTTTTCATTTTTTTTTATAATAAAAGTTAACGTTAACGGTTTATCGGTAACTTCCGTTACATGTGTAACGAATTAACGGATTAACGGTTAACGAAGTTAACTTTTTGGTTAACGGATTAGCGGTTAACGAAGTTAACTTTTTGGTTAACGGTGCCCACCACTGCTCTTGTCCTTATTTATTATAGTCTGTCTCGAAAAGAGGAGAAAACAATTATTATATTTGTGCATTTATTCATTTGTTCCACGTAGACTTAGGTCTTCTATGTGTATTTCATGCATTTATTAATTTTTTATTTGGCTTGGCCTTCACTAGTAAAGTCTTTCAAAAGATTAAGAATCAGCGTGTGACCCTGAATCTAGCCTTAGACGTAGGCCTCTTGATATACAATAGTCATACCCTATGTTTAATCTCTGAGTTAGACAGCCTATACTTGAGAAAGGATACTAATACATTAGAAGGATCTTTTCCGTTCTACCCCAGCAACAATTTCTAGTGTAGTTTTACTTGCTGAATTCAATAATATATATTTTATTTTGGAGAAAGTATTCGTGCTTTAATTAGTTGTGGTTATAATTATTAATTTTTTTCTCTCTTTTGTAGATATTGTTATGGATGTTAAATGGAATTTCATAAACATAGTTAACGAAATAACGTTCTACCCCAGCCTTCTTTAGTTAACCTTATAAGGCTAACTAACGAAAATATCACGACCTAACCTAACCAATCGTCAAGGGCGTACAGTTGATTTAGCATTTTAGCTAAACAAAGGAACAAGAGACATTGGGGAACATTTAGAAATATGATAGATTCTTATTTATGTGAATTTCTGTGGAGGAGAAGACAAAAAGGAAAGGACATTTTTATTGAAATCTTAAATGCAATCTCTACTTTTAACCCTTTAACGCCGGAATTGTTTGTAGGGTTGAGTTATGAATGCATGTATTTGGAAGGTAACCTATATGTAGCGGTCGTCCCTTTTAGGGTTAAATAAAATAAACGGACTATAACTCTTTTGTTATTAATTTCTCCAAAATATATATATTATTGAATTCAGCAAGTAAAACTACGGTAGAAAATAATATATAATTTCATTTTTTGTTGCTGGGGTAGAACGGAAAAGAGCCCATTAGAAAGTGTCCAGGTTTGAGCAATCGAAATGAATCCAGAACAGAGAAGTAAAATATATGAGGAAACATTAGCTGAACTAGATACGTATTGACTTGAAAAGAGTCGTCGATTTAAAGGAGAACCAATTCAAGTATTTAAAACTAATACATAGCTTGGATAATGTAAATTAGAGGACGTTATTTGAGTGTGATAGAGACTCAGTTACAAGTAGAAATGGCTATAAATTGAAAGTCAAAAGATTTTAAGAGTAATGTTGTGAAGCAATACTTCACATATAAACTTATACGTTAAACTTGGATCAAATGTAGAATTCGGACCCCAGCCTTCTTTAGTTAGCTTTATAAGGCTAACTAACGAAAATATCACGACCTAACCTAACCAATCGTTAGGTTAACTGTACGCCCTTGACGATTGGTTAGGTTAGGTCATGATATTTTCGTTAGTTAGCCTTATAAAGCTAACTAAAGAAGGCTGGGGTCCGAATTCTACATTTGATCCTTAAACTTAAACCCATTAAACTTTCACGCATTAGACATTTCACTGTCAGACAATTCATTAGACACCGGACTAGTCTTTTTAATTGTTTAAAAAACCGGGACAGTTAGACATTTCAACTGACTTCCTGAAATGCTTAACGAAATGTTTAATTAATGTGAAATGTCTAACGCATTAGACATTTCAAAATTCACAAACTTGGGACACTGAAACGTCTAACGAAACGTCTACTTCTATTTAGACTGTGATATCCTCACGCATACCAACATAACAGGAGAAATCTTGAAACATTGAGCCCGTTATTCGCGTTTTCATTTCCTCCAAGTAGCTGGGACAATCATTGTAAATGACGTATTTCAGATGACCTCCACAAAAGAACTCAAGGGTCGTTAGATCCGGTGATCTAGGAGGTCATTCAACATTCAACAGGATCTCCTCGTCCAATCCAGCGCTTCCCCCCTAAAAATCAATTTCCCCTATGTATCCTGACTTTTGGGTCATCCATACATACTGCATATATATATATATATATATATATATATATATATATATATATATTATATATATATATAATTATTAATATAAATAACGTATGAAAGAGGATGTAATTAATTAATTAAAAAAATAGGTATAAATAAATAATTAATACAAATAAAATACCTTTAGTTAGAAATTTTCTAATAATAATTAAAATAAAATTTCTGTTCTTTATTGCACCGATTAAAAGACAACCATTTACATCAAAGTACAACCTAACCCAATCAACAAACTACTTTTTAAATTTAATTGGATTGACATTTTGTTCCGGGACTCTTTTCTTTACGATTTTACTTTGTTAATGAAATGCTGTAATTCGGAGGAAGCTCGATTTGATGAAATAAAGGTAAAAAAACAAAAAGTTTGGATTATTAACGCTCAACGAAACGTCATAACGACATCTCGTCGACAGTATTTTTTTTTTTGGTGGGGAGGTAGATTATGTTAGGTTAGTTTAGTTTTGCTTAGGTTTGAGTTACAATAGGTTAGGTTTAGATTACGTTAGGTTAGGTTATCATAAGTTAGGTTCGCCGGTACTTCAGTGGGTAACACTATTTCCCTAATAAGTGAAGACACTGAGATCGGGGGTTCGATTCCCGATGGCTCTGGTTAATAATAATGTAGGAGTAAGTTCAGAAAATGTCTCGCCTGAGCGGTGTGCCAGTTTATGGCCTTCCTCACTGATAATTATTGTAGGTTAGGTCAGATTACGTTAGATCAGTTTAGATTAAGTTAGGTTAGGCTATTTCAGTTTAGGTATACGTTCCAACGCACTAAAGCGCTCCCCCCCCCCCCCCCCGCCGCTTTCTCTGGTTCCTCATTTACCTATTTCTCGGACAAACTCATTCTCATTTTATTGACTCAACTTAAGTTAGGTTAAATTAAATTCTCATTCTCATTCCCATTTTATCGACCCAACTTAAGTTAGGTTAGATTAAATTAGGTTTTCCGTTCACGAAATGTCTACATGTAGGAGGACCCTTATTTCTAAGGGTAGATAGGACCTATACCCATTTAGTCGACAGGTATCGACACTCGAAAAATCTAATTTGACCTACCATAACCTAACCTAACCTAAATAAACCAACCCTAACCAAGCCTAACCTGACTTCACCTATGCTAAGGTAACTTAATCTAACCTACTAATGACTTGTCGATTTTATGTCATGTCGATCAGATGTGGTTAGCCGGACATGAAAACGGGGCGACCTTAACTTGTTATAACCTTTGTTAACCTTGGTTTTGCTTCCGCCCGAATTGTTCATTCTGACGAAGGTCAAGCTTGTCACTCCATCTTAGACATACAGTTTAACGTGGAATCCGAACCACGCCCCCACCAACAGCCCAGCGTCTTAACCACTAGGCTACCCAGGATACCCATTTTTCTACCAAACAATTTTTTTATTGTGTGAAAGGATGAACAGCTGGGTTTTGCTGCGCTTCGCCTGCCGTCACCGGGTCTCGATCCCGGGGCCGATGGATTCGTAGTCAGCGACTCTAACCACCACACCACCGAGGCACATAAAAATACATAGTTATACGTAGAAATCCCAAAATATACACGCAGTAATGGGGAAAAAAGTTAGCCGAAGAAAAAAAATTCAGCACTATAATCAAAAACAAAAAAAAAACAAAAAAAATAATTGACCACTTGGAAGGACAGTGTATACGGCATTCAGTCATCAAAAACGAAATAGTTCTCTGACCAAATATAAGATTATTTTTTCCAACTAGTTATAAATCTTTGCTGAGCTTTCAAATGTTCATTATTTTTTCTTAATTCCTTGGCGAACTTTTTTCCACAAATATGTATGGAAACGTTTTTCGCTCTATTCGTATTATATATGAACATAAAAATAAACGCTGTTATGTACTTTGAAAATGTTTTTTCTCTCTTTGGGCACGGAAAAAAAATTTGGTAATATGTATATACACAGTTGAAGTTCAGTAATTATACGCCAGCGTCCGGAGCTCAGTGAGTAGATGCTTGCCTATAAACCAAATGAAGTCACTGAGGTCAAGGATTCGAAATTCACATCCGATGATTCTGGTAATAATAATAGGATTTAGTGCAATGGGGCACATTAGTTGTCCTGAGCGCTGTGCCAGTTTCTGGTTCTTCTGACTAATTAATTATTATTATTAAGTAATAATAATACTATTTTATAATAGTAAAATAGCTCTCCTATTCAACCATATTTATAGGAGACTATCTTATACGGGTTATACCCCCTCCCCCTCTGAATATATATATATATATTTTTTTTTTAACTGCAAAGCACACACAGTATAATCAATGTAAAGAACGACGCTTGTGTAGAAGAACGTTCCGCACAAGATGAGGAGGGAGAACGAACAAATGAAAAATATATATGGGATGAAACTCAGAATGGTCCCCTGAGGTTTTTAATGATACACACACAGGCCGTGCATGAAACAAGGAACTCTTCTGGGAAAATTAAATCCACTATAGTCCGAATAAGTAATGGTAAATGACAAATACTATAGTTTTTTTCTTTTTCATGATGCTAGCCCGACGTGAGCAACGGGTCATTCACAAAAAAAGAAAAACTATAGTATTTGTCATTTACCATTACTTATTCGGACTAATGACTAAGCTGATTGATGCAGCATTGCTTGTATATATTAAGTTAAGGTGTATATCTATCCATCTCATAATTGTAAGGGTTGTGAAAAATTCACTTAATTTAGAGCTAGCATTTTTGGGCTCGTGTGGCATCATTGTTCGGGCCACTCTTGTGACATCATTTTTTTGGGGGCACTGCGCATCCTGCTTACTCGTTTGTTGAATGCAGCACTTACAGGGCGTGGTCTTATAGAGAGCTCTCTTGCAATTCAGTTTGGTTGTTTAGATACAAGATTGTTGCATCGTGCAATGGTGCAGGTTGTGTTGTTGTTGCAAAGTTTAGAAAGAAGACCATAAATCGTGCCCTTTTGTTTTTATCTTAATTTTATGCAACTGAGGCCTAAGGGAGGCCCACATCGAGTCAGCAACCCTGAGGTAGGACCTAATAGGACCTCCAAGTCCGTAAGTTTTTAGTCTAGCTTAACTTGGGTTGTAGGTTAAACTGGCCCTTCAGAGCTTGGCCGTTCACGGCTCAGCTGGGATTCTGAACCCAATAAAAAAAAATAACAGATAAAATTGAAAGAGTTCAAAGACGAGCAACTAAGATGATTCCGTCGCTTAGGTCAAAGTCGTACGAGGATAGGCTTAAGGAGTTAAAATTGACTACACTCGAGACGAGGAGGCTAAGGGGTGATCTAATCCAGGTTTTCAAAATTATGAATGGGTTCGATAACGTAGATAGAGATAGCTTTTTCGAAATATCTCAATATAATAGGACTAGAAATAAGGTGTAAGTGACAAGTAGAAGGTTCGAGACAGCAGTCGCCAAAAACTTTTTTACGCATAGAATAATAAATAGCTGGAATAGTTTGCCGGTAGAAGTAATTAGTGGCACGTCTATAAACATGTTTAAAAATCGATTAGACGCATATATTGATAGATTGGGTATAGTTTAAGGTAGTAAAATTAGGGCTTTGTGGTTTGGAACCCACGTAAAATTGTAGGTCCCCTCCGCCACCACGGAGGACATGTACAATACACAATTACGAACACAGTTGGTAGACCAGCCATGAGTGGATCCTAGGGTCTTTGTTGGTCTGAAACATTGTAACATTATAACATTGTAGTGGATTTAATTTTCCAAGAAGAGTTCCTTGTTCCATGCACGGTCTGTTGTATCATAAAAAACCTCAGGGAACCATTCTGAGTTCATTCCCATATATATATATATATATATATTGTAAAATAGAAATATGAATAGACGGTAGTATGAAAATATCGCTTTTGAAGGTTTCGGATCGCATGAAAAGGATGATGATCACTCGCAGGTTGTCAAGATGAGTTCAACGACCGAAGTTTCAAAGACCGTAGTTTCGTTTAGTTTCACTTACACTATTTCAATAAAGATTTCAGAATATGCAATAAACAAATTGAGTCCTAAATATGCAATTAAAAAATAGAAAAATTTGTTGGTTGTAACAAATTTGCTAAAAAATTGCAAAAATAGCGTGTTTTCAATTTTCAAAAAACTGTATACGGTACTGACTATACAAGGATTTATACCCTATTTGGTTGACAAGACAATATCGACACTCTAAACAACTACGTTAACCTAACTTAACCTAACCTAGTGTAACCTAACCTATGATAACCTAACCTAGTATAACCTAACCTATGATAACCTAACATAACCTAGCGTAACCTAACCTATGATAACCTAACCTAACCTATGATAACCAAACCTATGCCAACCTAATCTAACCCACAATAACGTGTCGATTTTATGGCAAGTCGATCGGATGTCGTTAGTCCGACTACAGATAGTAAACGATAGAAAACTAACTTATACAAAATTACGCCAGCATGAGACCTAAAAAAGCGTTCCTGCAACATTCATATCAGTGAATTTCCGGGACAATCCTCTGGTCAGAAAAAGAGGTTTCCGTCTCATATCTCACTGCTGAGTTGCATTTGCTCAATAATAAAGGCACCCTCGAATCGAAACAAAATTTTGATAGGACTCACCACAACTCGATCGTCCTTGTGAAATAAATCCCAACTTTGATTTAAAAATGAGAACTAGATACCCTCCATGTAGCAGTTGCTTTTCTTTTTCTCATATATTATATATATATATATATATATATATATATATATATATATATATATTAAAGATAATAGAATAGAATAGAATAGGATAACCTTTATTAATAATAAAATAAATATATTTTTTCAATTTACAATGACACGACTAATTGTGAAGCTCGACTATTTATTTAATTTAATTTGGCCCTTAAACTTTAGGCTTTACTGGGCTCTTATTAAAAATAAGCAGTTAGTTGTTATTAATTAATAATAATAAATAAATAAATAAGTAAATAAGTATTATTAATAGTTAAAACATGTATTACAATATTAAACAATATTAATGGACAATATTAAACAATATTAGTGGACATTAATCCTAGATTTTTGTTAGTATGCCATTATTAATCGGGATATCAACTTGGTTTTAAACAAATTTACATTCACAATATTTTTTATATCGGCATGCAAGGCATTCCATAGTTTCAATCCAATGAAAATGGGTAGTTTTTGAGATGAAGACACTCTAAATTGAGGTATAACAAGCTTTCATCTATTTCTGGTCTGATACGAGTGGATTTCTTGATGAGTTACAAAATATCTATTTACCCATTGCAAATTAATGATTTTGTTCTTACACTCGTAAATAAAAATAAATGTGCCAGTTTGGTTATATCGTTGAGCTTTAGTAGGTTTAGCTCTTTAAATAATGCACTAGAGTGATCAAGGAAATCAGCATCAGATAATAACCTTATTGCTCGTTTTTGGATGACAAAGATACCATTTAATGCGTTGTTAGCGGAGTTTCCCCGAACAAGGGTTCAGTACGTTATATAAGGAAGAACAAGAGTATGATAAAGAGTCAATAAAACTTGTTTAGGGACTATATTTCTAAGTTTAAACATTATAGCAACGCTCCTTGAAATCTTTTTCGCGACATAATTTACATGATCACTCCATTGCAAATTCTTATCTAGTATTATACCAAGAAATTTTGTTACAAGTACACTCCTTTATGGCGATTTCATTAACATTAAGTTCATCAAGATATACATTTCTTTTATTAGTAAAAATCATGAAATTTGTTTTACTGGTATTTAGGAAGAGTTTATTGGTGGTCAACCATTTCATTACACTGATGAATTCTGAATGAAATATATTCTTAGCTGTATTAACTTCTTTGCAAGAGAACATTCTTCAATTTTAGTCCAATTTTTTATATGATCATTATATAAACGAAATTTTTTTTTATCACATTATCAAAAAAAAATGTTAAAAACTTATCGCATTACTTTAGTCCTTCAAAACGGGTATAAACTACGCTTTACAATATGTTTTGATCTATTGATTTCTATATACACGCGAGGGGTTATTTAAAAAGAAAAAAAAATTTTGATTTCTGAAAAGTAACTATAAGGATGCAAATTTTGAGTCACCCTGTATCGAATATGAATCCAATTGTGAACAGTTCAAACCATTTTGTTTAAATGTCATAATGGTGTTTTCACATTTAAGCATTTAAATAGTTAATGTTAACATTTAAAATGCTCTTTATGTGTGGATTTAAGACAAGAAACAAAAAAATTGATTTCGATATAATTATGAGTAAACTTTATTGTTATTGTGATCACTTCCCACTTGGCGTCATTTCCTGTTCCCATTCGCGGTCCCAGAGTGGGAGTGTTCGGAGTGGGAATTCCAGATTTATGGAAAAATAGTTTACTGATCTGGGAAAGTATTTATATAAAAAAAAGACTAACGCAATTGTAGTTCCGAGGAGTACTTTCTCTCTAAAAATCTAACTGAGATTGGAAAATCCTATTTCTACTTTGGGAATGGTAATGGATCGATTTGAAAATTGAATCCACTGAGATTCTCACTTTTGGATTTCTCATTCTTGGACGAAGCGTGAAATAGGAATGACTGATGAAACTACAGGGAAGACACCTTTATTGCTATAAGTTCTGTTTACATCCTAGACGAAGTCTCTACTAGGAAACTAAGCATTAGTTAATATTAAATCGAAAATCTCTATTGCCATGAAGGAGTTGAGTATTTGATGGCGAGGGAGAACTTTTATTGAATGATCAGATCATCAAGTTAATCAGATATTACCCTAAAGTCAATATATTGCTTATACAAGTAAATTAACCTGGGTATCGGGGTACGAGTTTGATTATAACAGAATGATAACGTACTTTTAACTATAAACCAAGAATTTATAGGAATTAATACCAGTTAATTGCTTTAAGATCTAAGTCGTCAAAAGCACTATAAGAGCAAGCCACTTGACCAGGTACTTCGTTTGCTAATGCTTAAAAAAGGTCAGAAAGCCAAGGAAAGGGCACCGGGAACTAGTTCAAGTTGACATGACTCACTGAGCATAATTATTGGTTTTGTTTAACCTCCTTCGCAACATCTAAGGTCATATGACGGAGGGGGACCTACAGCTTTACGTGGAATCCGAACCACGAGTCGCTACATAGTCTGGACGCAGCGGACGGTCTCCCATCCAACTACTACCCAGACCCAATGTCGCTTAACTTCGCTGATTAACGGAAGCGGTGTTACGACATTGGCTGCGACGTAGGCCCATGCCTCAATGAAAGAAGACTAGAAGACAATCTAATTCCATTGTAGAAGTTTAACGAGAGGCTGCTATTACTCAAATGTGGGTTATTTCGTTCAATGTCTTTCAACCACAAAGTGTCAGTGGAGAGAAAATCGCAAATACTGCTAAAGAGGCAATGGAACACTTCGCGTTTGTATCAACCTACCAAACTATCTTATACAACCAACCAACCATTGATTCAACATCCCCATACTGACACTTCTACATTATAATTAATAGCAATTTAAACTACAACTATAAGTATTTCCGGGTTTTACGGTGAAAAATCATTAAAATAACAGCATCCATCCATGCATACACACATACACACACATACATACATACATACATACTGTACATACATACATACATACGTACACAAGGTAGGAACTATGTCATTACTGTAAACAGTGAAGCTGGTAAAGACGTCAGATAAACGTCTATATAAATGGTCTTTTTGTAACTCTAAAGTTCCAAATAATAAAAGGTTTCAAATAATGACTGCATCGGTTCCCTTTTTGGTATAGCTTTTTGGTGGTATACAGTATAGGGTCAAAAAGAAAGTCAGTAAGTTCCTGGTTAGTGTCTATGCTGTCTCCAGCTTGGAACATAATTCCGAGAGGAACCTTTCTTCAACATATTCTGACACAAAAAGGGAAATAAACAATTTAACATTTTCATAAGATACTGTAATGTTTATACTGTAGTATATATATATATATATATATATATATATATATATATATATATATATATATGATGCAAACCTACAAGGAAAAAGAAAAAAGATTTCCTGACGAGGTGTATTGTTGAAAGGTCTTGGAAACATTTTTTCTTTTTTCTTGTGGGTTTCATCATTCATTCATTTCACATGTTTAAGTGTGAAATTCATCTCACACACAAACATATATATATATATATATATATATATATATATATATATATATATATATATATATATATATTATATATATATATATATGAAAATGAAAATGAAAAGGTTTATTGGAAGACTATAGTTCATTTGACAAATATTATTAATACAATATGCAATGACAGTTCACATACTAAGGATAGAAATATATACAATTTATTAGAAATAATACAGTAATGTCGGAGTTAAGTGGAGCTACAGACAGACGTTTTCGTACCAAGAATTCCATAGCTTAGGCCTTAGAGGATAAATGGCAGGACTCATGGATAGCTTAGATAATCGAGTTGGTTGATTTTTTAATTCTTTGCATTAGACTGTATTGAGCACGTCTTGTTACCTTCGGGAAGCTCGGGACATTGCGGGTAGCAAACATTTGCGAAGCTGAGCATCTCGGGGGTAATTTATGTAAGAGTCTAAACGACCTGTTGTACGGCAAATTTAGGTTCTGCCAGAACCTTTTTTTATAATTCACTCAGAGTTGCTGTCCGTATATATTACTGCAGAAAATACGAAAGAGAGTGTCTTTAGCTTCACTTGTACAGAACCGAAAGTTCCTTATAGTCATATTCGCTTTAGTACAAAGGCTTCGAGATTGCTTTCTTATATCCGAGTCATCACTCAAGGAGCTGGTAATGGTTTGACCCAAATACTTAAACTCTTGTACTTCCTCAATTACTTCACCTTTCATTTTAAACCTAATATATATCAGCTGACTGATTACAGCTTTTAGGATGAAATTGCATAACCTTAGTTGCTGTAACATTAAAAAGAATATCATGTTTCTGCGAATACACTTCGTAAACTTTTAGTAGCCGATCCAGACCTTTAACAGAGGGACTTATTAACACCATATCATTGGCATAAACTAAGTATTTATCCTTGTGTTATCTATACAACGTCCCACTGTTGCCTCATTAAGTAAAGCAATTAATCCGTCGATTACACATTAAACAGAATAGGGGAGAGCAAGGAGCCTTGTCTCACCCCGCAAGAGGAGCCAAAACATTCGGATAGTACATTGCCCCACCTAACGGTAAATGATTGGTGGGAATACCAAAAGTTCAATGAATTTAATATGTACATGGGAACCTTCCTGTCTTTTAGTTTTTTAAATAAAATATTGTGGTTCACCCTATCATATGCATTACTTATATCTAGGAAACAGCTATAAATAGTTGAATTACTGTCAATGTATTTAGATACTGTTTCTTTAAGTACATAGATACACAGATCAGTTGAGTGGAACCTTTTAAAATCAAACTGATTAGATGTCCATAGGTAATCATTAATTGGAGTAACAAGAGTTTTTTCTAGTAGTTTCGAGAAGCAGGAAGCGACAGCAATAGGCCTGTAATTATTGCTGGACAGAATGTCTCCATACTTATTTTGACCAGGGGCAAGATATATACCCTCATGAACTCTGCAGGGATATGGCTATGAGCAAGCATGGCTGATAAGAGCAATGATATATGCAGAATACTACATGATTGGCATATTTTAAGTGCTCATTCGATAGATCATCTACTCATGACGCAGAACCAGTCTTTAACTCTTAATTAACCTCTTTACTACTTCAGGAACTGATATCAAAGTATTTTCCCTTGTCCCTCCCACAGGCGTTTCGCTGCAATCTATCTTAAGATTATTCCTACTCACACTGTTAAGAATGTTAGAGTAGTGGTTTTTCCACAGCTTTGCAATTTCATCCTCCCCTAACACCCCATCGATTGTCGGAGGGAGGACACCTTTGGCACCCGTTTGATTCTTAACAAATTTCCAAAATTTGTTTTTATCGTTATTTATGCGAGCTTCACAGGCTTTTGATGCTCGAATAGACTCATCTTCCTGTTTACATCGCCTTATGGCCGCCTTATACTGACCCCTACTTCTACACATATTCATGTATACTGGTCTTAATCTGGGTCTACCATGAATGCACCACAAATCGTAGCCGTCTTTCGATTCCCGCTTCAGGAAGGGGGGCAATAAAATCATTCCATCCAGGAGTAATCTTAGTTTGATAGTTGTAAGATTTAATCAGGGTGCTTCCTGCTTTTCTTAACAGGGATATTATCTTACTATAATACCTATCTATGAGTTTACAGCGAGAATCATTTGAACAAGGATTATTACAGGCAAGATGCAACATTTCTAAATTATTAAAGGGGTGATCTGTTCTGGTTTTGTATTGTATTCTTTGTTGCATATTAACATTAGACCAATCGACGCGATTACTCTTACCTATTGAGTTCTTGTTATGTCGTGTTGCGCATAAATTGGTAAAATTAATTAATTGTTCTAATGGTCTATGATCAGAAAGAAGGAAACCATGCAGTATTATTATGAACTCTAACAATTCGATGATTATTCGATATATATATATATATATATCTATATATATATATATATAATATATATATATATATATATATAATATATATATATATAAATATATATATATATATATATATATATATATTATATATATATATATATATATTATATATATATATATATATATATATATATCAGGTAATGTAAATTTTCAAAAATATTAATTAAAAATAATGGACAATCCTATTCAAAAGTTATGTTGAGTGCCCTGATGCTTTTACAAATTATTAAAGTAAACATTAATATTTGACTCACCCTGCATATATAATATATATATATATATATATTATATATATATATATAATATATATATATATATAGGGTGAACCAAATGTAGGTGGACAGTAAATGATAACGTTTATTTTGAGAATACATATTAATTTTTTTGTATACTATAATACAAAATAAAATTTAAATAAATTTAGTTATAATGTTTAATATAATATAACACAAACACCATAGTTATAATGAACACCATAGTTATAATATAATATAACACAAACCGTATTCAACCTACTGTCCACCTACTTTTGGTTCACCGTGTATATATATATATTATACTTTTACTTAAAAAGAGATGATAAGAGAATACAACATGAAATAATTTTAGTTAAAATAATTCCATAATATTTCTAAAATAAAAATAAAATTGCATTTTAAAAACTGTTTAGACTTAAAAAGCTTTTAACTGTTTTATTTATACTTATTTTACAGTGATCTGAATGAAATATGCTACGTAATATATATATATACCTACTACGAGAAGACCTGAAGGAGAGAGTGTTTTAAAATTGCAATTCCAATTCGAAATCTCTTTATTCCGAAAAGAATAGAAAATGAGAGAGAGTTTTATAATTTTTTAGTATTTGATAAGGCATTAATAGTATATTCACAGTACTCTCATCTGAATATGACGCTGGGAGCTTGGAAGCTTTTTAGATAAAATTAATGGCATTTATCTTATTTATTACAAGTGGCAAGTAATAGTAATAGAGACAACAAAAAATAATAATAATAGCAATAATAATAATGATAAATACAATATAAAGTTCACCAAATGTTACATAATTTTGAAATAAATGATTTATTGTATATTTAGTAGAAAATATTACAGGAAATAGCGAAAGTGGCAAATAATAGTATCAGTGACACCAAGAAAATAATAATAATAATAGCAATAATAATAGTTAATACAATATAAAGTTTACAAAATGTTTCATAATTTTAAATTAAATGATTTATTGTATTTTTAATAGAAAATAAATGCTACTTAATAAAAAAATACAAAAAAATAGATAAAATAGTACAAAATAGATGACGAAATTAAGGGTGCTTAATGAAATTAGCATATTTTAATTAGTTGATTACAAAATTGATTACTATGATAAAAATGGCACCATCGAACTTATACATCAGTAGGAACTAATGAGGTTCTTTTTTAGTGATTTGCGAAATACATTTATTGATGAAGTCCGCCTGATATGCGTGGCAATTGCATTCCATATATTTGCTCTTTTGAAAGAGAGTGCATTTCCTGCAGTTTCTATTGTATAATTAGGTTTGTGTACAAAATCACTGGGCAATCTGGTGTTATAACGATGGTGTATTTGATCGGGGCGATTGCTCTTTGAATGGGTGATGTATGTCGATTTTTGTTGACAGCTTTGAACATATTGACAGCAACATTGAATTTGTATAAGTCATTTATTTTTTACAATATTTAGCACTTTAAACATTGAGAAAGTGTGACTTTGTCTGTTATCATTATTAGAGAGAGTTCGCAGACATTTCTTAGGAATTATTTCCAAATTCCAAAGGATGTTTTATATGTCCTTGAACTACCCCATGCTGTGATGTGATATAATAAATGTGGATGGATGAAGGAATAATATAGGGTAAGGAGTGCATTTTGAGGAAGAGTCATATTTAGTTTAAATAATATGAAGAGAAATGTTGATTGTTTTAGATTTGATATGTTGTATATGACTTGTGAAATTTAGATCTTCGTCTAAATTAATGCCAAGTACTGTCACCTCATTCACCGTTGCAAGAGTAGTATTCCCAATTTTTATTTGACAGTTTGTATTAATATGTTTTGTGGTGATAATCATATAAGATGACTCTGTCAGGTTCAATAAAAGTTTATTAGCACACATCCATTTATACACATTTTCTAATTGCCTGTTCGTTTCATTAATCAGAAAGTCTGAGTTATGATGGGAAAAAGTAAGTGTGGTATCGTCTGAGTATTGTACGCAATTTAATGTGGTGAGAGATAAGAATCGTGTATCAAATGATTTTGACAAGTCGAGGAAAATCAAGGCAGTGTGTTTTATGCTGTTTAACTTCTGATACACATTTTCTAATAGCATGTTCATGGCATCTTCCGTCGTATGTCCGCCTCTAAGCCAAAAAATACGATATTTTAACAATAAAATAACGATAAAATAAAATAACGATATTTTAATACGATATTTTAACAAACACACAATTTTGCGTCTTTTGTTAAAATATCGTATTTGGTTAAGAATTTAGTAACTTTGCTTAAAGTTGGCAAAAGTGAAATGGGACGATTGGATTGAGTTGTTGGGCTTCCCGAGTTAAATACAGAGCATATTCTGGCTTCCTTTAGACTGTCAGGGAATATACCTAGTGTCATTGATTCATTCATTCATTAGCTTACTGAGTGGTATTGCAATTTTAGCGGATACTAATTTGCATCTTTTACCGGGATCTTTATTTTCTAGAATTTTATTTCTGGAGAGATATCGTATGGTAGGATTGGATCAAAGAAAAATGAGTTTGGATTTGGTTGTATGACATGTACTGTCGGCAGTGAGTGTCTGTAATTGGGATCGAGGCTGCAGTATTGGAGCCGATATTTGCAAAGTTGTTTTATAACTTGGCTATGTCAACGTGATCATTGTAAGGATTTCCGCCTTGTGTGAGGGAGGGCAAGGGATTTGTTTTAACCTTCTTTGTGTTAATTAACTCTTTCAGAGTGTTCCATAGCCTTTTTGGATTGGAATTTATTCATCAATATTTAAAAAATAATGATCTGCTTTTGCTTTTATAATGATTGCATTAAGTCTGTTACAGTCATTTTTGCACGTTTGTTCGCTAATAATATCAGTTTTCCATAGTTTAAAGAGCGTCTGCTTGCGTTTAATACTCACAGTGAGTGTCGGTGTGATCCACTGGTTGTGGTATTTAGTTTTAGATATTACTTTTGATTCAAGAGGAAAGTTTATGTTGAATATATCCATTAGTGTTTTTGAGAATGATTGAAATTTTGTTGCAATGTCACGGTTACTTTCGGTTATTCTTATCCAGTCAAAAGCTGTTATTTCTCTCAGAAATTTCAATTTGTTATTATAGCTATAAAAAGCCATTAATTGGTTATTATAGCTGTAAGATTTATAGTTAACTTTTATAGTTTCCTTTGCTGAGAAATTGGTGATTAGTATGGTGTACGAAGGCAAGTGATCTGTCATATTTAATATAATTATATCCGAGATGCAGTCAAGCGGAGACCGCATCCAGATCTGATCTAGCAGAGTCGAATTTCTATGTCATCGTGAAGTCTACTGTAGCTGGCTTTGCAATAACTAATTTAAAACCATTTGCAGTCATGATGTTGTGAAGGAAGCTTGGGATATTATTTGAATGTTTTTTTGTGAGATCAACAATATCTAAATCTCGTACAATAACGCAATTGTTACCAATATAATTGGAGGTTAAAATTTTATCAATATTTGTAATAAAATTTGATACGTTACCAGTTGATGGTCGGTACATGCACAAAATTGAATACTGGATCATCATCATCGCAGAGCTGGGCACTTGCGTTTTTTTGCGCGTTTTTTTGCGGTACTGCGGTACTGCGGTACTACTACCGCACTACCAAACCGGTACCGCATAACGCAGTACCGCAAAGGATCGCTGAAAGTACAGCAGTACCGCTACCGCATTCAAATTTCCCGCGGTACTTTCCGCGGTACCGACCAACACGGTAGTACCGCAGTACCGCAGTACCGCAAAAAAAACCGCAAGTGCCCAGCTCTGCCCGGCCCCGTCACCGTCACTCTGTCTGTCTGGATGTTATGAATAAACATTTTAACTGCAAATGTTTTTCAGGTATTGTTTATCCTTGTCAGTTCTTCGATACTTTTACTCTTGTAGTTTGAGTCTACAAATATACTTACACCTCCTCCCCTACTGTTATACCTACATACATGGTAGCTCGTGTACCCTGGAATGTTAAAAACGATCTTTTTATTTTCATTTAACCAGGTTTCAGTTATATAATGCACGTGAATTTATGTTTTAATAATTTTACTGTAGGTTAGCTGTCAATTCGTAAAAGTGGCTTGGGAGACCGCGAATGTTTAAGTTTAGGAAAGACAGGTTGCCATTGTTGATTTCTTGTTTAAGTTGTCTATTGAGATGTAATCGAAGTTGACTACGTTTTCAGATTTAAAAAATTCACTTACAGTATTGAAATTATTAAAGTGTTGATCATGATGTGAAGATTAGGGTAATAGAAATAATAACAGTTAAGAAAAAATATACAGCACACACACACACACAAGGAAACATAGAGTGGTGCTCAAGCGCTTTCGTCTAATGACATCTAATGACGTCTAATGAGTGTTCCTGAGGATGTCATTAGACGAAAGCGCTTCAGCACCACTCTGTGTTTCCTTTCCTTCGTGGTTTTATTCATCATAAATATTTTTCACGTGTTACTTTCGTGAAATAATTTTCATATATATATATATATATATCGTAAAGAACGACGCTTGTATAGGAGATATTCCGCGCAAGACGAGAAAGAGAAAACAACAAATGAAGTACCACCTGGGAATCGAACCCGGGATCTTCCGATTGCCGGTCAGACGCGATACCACTACACCATGGTCTTCACTCTTCCAAATGCCGTAATTCCTCTACATACTCGCAGAAACCAATGCCCCAAGGGGGCACCTCCCGCATGCCGTAACATTATATACATTCAACTGCAAAGAACACGCAGTATAAATAACGTAAAGAACGACGCTTGTATAGGAGATATTCCGCGCAAGACGAGAAAGAGAAAACAACAAATGAAAAAATGAAGTACCACCTGGGAATCGAACCCGGGATCTTCCGATTGCCGGTCAGACGCGATACCACTACACCATGGTCTTCACTCTTCCAAATGCCGTAATTCCTCTACATACTCGCAGAAACCAATGCCCCAAGGGGGCACCTCCCGCATGCCGTAACATTATATACATTCAACTGCAAAGAACACGCAGTATAAATAACGTAAAGAACGACGCTTGTATAGGAGATATTCCGCGCAAGACGAGAAAGAGAAAACAACAAATGAAAAAATGAAGTACCACCTGGGAATCGAACCCGGGATCTTCCGATTGCCGGTCAGACGCGATACCACTACACCATGGTCTTCACTCTTCCAAATGCCGTAATTCCTCTACATACTCGCAGAAACCAATGCCCCAAGGGGGCACCTCCCGCATGCCGTAACATTATATACATTCAACTGCAAAGAACACGCAGTATAAATAACGTAAAGAACGACGCTTGTATAGGAGATATTCCGCGCAAGACGAGAAAGAGAAAACAACAAATGAAAAAATGAAGTACCACCTGGGAATCGAACCCGGGATCTTCCGATTGCCGGTCAGACGCGATACCACTACACCATGGTCTTCACTCTTCCAAATGCCGTAATTCCTCTACATACTCGCAGAAACCAATGCCCCAAGGGGGCACCTCCCGCATGCCGTAACATTATATACATTCAACTGCAAAGAACACGCAGTATAAATAACGTAAAGAACGACGCTTGTATAGGAGATATTCCGCGCAAGACGAGAAAGAGAAAACAACAAATGAAAAAATGAAGTACCACCTGGGTGCCCCCTTGGGGCATTGGTTTCTGCGAGTATGTAGAGGAATTACGGCATTTGGAAGAGTGAAGACCATGGTGTAGTGGTATCGCGTCTGACCGGCAATCGGAAGATCCCGGGTTCGATTCCCAGGTGGTACTTCATTTTTTCATTTGTTGTTTTCTCTTTCTCGTCTTGCGCGGAATATCTCCTATACAAGCGTCGTTCTTTACGTTATTATACTGCGTGTTCTTTGCAGTTGAATGTATATAATGTTACGGCATGCGGGAGGTGCCCCCTTGGGGCATTGGTTTCTGCGAGTATGTAGAGGAATTACGGCATTTGGAAGAGTGAAGACCATGGTGTAGTGGTATCGCGTCTGACCGGCAATCGGAAGATCCCGGGTTCGATTCCCAGGTGGTACTTCATTTTTTCATTTGTTGTTTTCTCTTTCTCGTCTTGCGCGGAATATCTCCTATACAAGCGTCGTTCTTTACGTTATTTATACTGCGTGTTCTTTGCAGTTGAATGTATATAATGTTACGGCATGCGGGAGGTGCCCCCTTGGGGCATTGGTTTCTGCGAGTATGTAGAGGAATTACGGCATTTGGAAGAGTGAAGACCATGGTGTAGTGGTATCGCGTCTGACCGGCAATCGGAAGATCCCGGGTTCGATTCCCAGGTGGTACTTCATTTTTCATTTGTTGTTTTCTCTTTCTCGTCTTGCGCGGAATATCTCCTATACAAGCGTCGTTCTTTACGTTATTTATACTGCGTGTTCTTTGCAGTTGAATGTATATAATGTTACGGCATGCGGGAGGTGCCCCCTTGGGGCATTGGTTTCTGCGAGTATGTAGAGGAATTACGGCATTTGGAAGAGTGAAGACCATGGTGTAGTGGTATCGCGTCTGACCGGCAATCGGAAGATCCCGGGTTCGATTCCCAGGTGGTACTTCATTTTTTCATTTGTTGTTTTCTCTTTCTCGTCTTGCGCGGAATATCTCCTATACAAGCGTCGTTCTTTACGTTATTTATACTGCGTGTTCTTTGCAGTTGAATGTATATAATGTTACGGCATGCGGGAGGTGCCCCCTTGGGGCATTGGTTTCTGCGAGTATGTAGAGGAATTACGGCATTTGGAAGAGTGAAGACCATGGTGTAGTGGTATCGCGTCTGACCGGCAATCGGAAGATCCCGGGTTCGATTCCCAGGTGGTACTTCATTTTTTCATTTGTTGTTTTCTCTTTCTCGTCTTGCGCGGAATATCTCCTATACAAGCGTCGTTCTTTACGTTATTTATACTGCGTGTTCTTTGCAGTTGAATGTATATATATATATATATATATACACAATTTCAAGAGCATAAATTAAGAATTTTTAAAAATTATTATTGTAGTATATACTGTATGAGAGTAATGATACATAATGATAAGTTATGTAGTGATATATTTACTTAACAGGCGGTTATGCTGAAGGGAATTCTATATGTAGATGGTGCCGAAAGTTGTCGAAGTCATTTTGAGTAGGAATTGATATGCTTTGTCCTTCCTGCGTCTTACGGGCATATATTATGCCGTCCCCGTATATAGCAAGAATAAATTATTTTTTCTTTTTTAAGTTTTAATAGTTTATCAAAAATTTCTTTTCTGGATTCACAGAGTGATTCATTAATATGGAGCAAGTGTAGTTTACGTCCCCCTCTGGTGCCTAGTGTAGTTTACGTTCCCCTACATCATCCTAGTATAATTTACTTCCTCTGTATGCCCTTAACAATTGGTTAGGTTAAGTCGTGTTATTTTCGTTAAAACTAACGAAAAATAACACAACTTAACCTAACCACTTGTCAAGGGCATACAGTTGACCTAACCGGGCATACAGTTGATCTAACCGGCCTTCAATGGCAGACATCGGAATAACATTGAAGGCCCGGTTAGGTCAACTGTATGCCTGTTTTTTTTTTTTTTAGAAAACATTTAAAAAAAAAATTTCAAATTCTTTTTCAAAAATGGTGTGCGCTATTCCGATGTCCGCCTTGAAAACCTCTATATTGAAAATTTCATAAAAATCTGACCATAAATAAAGAAATTACTCAAGGGGGTGCTTTTGCTTTAGGTGGGCATAATATTTTCGTTAGTTTTAACGTTTTATTTGATGGATTCATTTAAAAAATGTCTCCTAAAGATCCTAGTGTAGTTTACTTCCACAACTTTGACCTAGTGTTTTGTGTACCCTTTTGCGTCAGGGGGACGTAAACTACATTTGCTCTATTAATATATATATATTAGGTTTGATATTTAGAACTGTACTTTTTATTTCCAATTTCCACAGCCGGTCACTCAATTTGAATTTTATCATTCTTTTGTCTGTCATTATTATTTTTCCCAAGTCGGTGTGCTTCCGTAATGACATTTTCAGGAATGTTTAAGGAGTTTGTCTTTGATGGCGTTTCTAAGAATTTCAGTGGAATTTTCATTTGGGGAGCCTTGAGGGATTCCAGGTCTACCGATAAAGGGTAAGTCTTTGCGAGGTTCCGGTTTGAGTTCGCTGTTTAACCTCTCATTTTCTACTGCTTGATTTTGTTGAAGAAGAAGAGGAAATGGAAGCTTTGGAGTAGCCAAGCCAGTCACCAAATCTCAATTTGATTGAGTGTTAGTGGTTTGATCTCGAGAGAGCTGTCCATGCACGGAGGCCAACTACTCTCAATCAGCTCCACGAATTTCGTCAAGAAGAATGAGCCAAAATCTCTCTTGGAAAGTGCAAGAAGACGGTAGAGAAATATCCCAATCGTTTGAGTGAAGTTATTCGAGCTAAAGATAGTGAAACAACGCATTAATCATCCATCTGTACTTAAACATTTGCTCACCATTAATTTCACAGTTTTGTATTACCTGTTGTTGTTGTTGTATTTTGTCGAAGTTTACTTATTTTGTGATTATGTCTAAAAACACTATTTTTTCTGGAACTATTTTATAGGTTTTCCTTCAAATGTGATTAATGCTTCAATCAAAATACAGTTTCTCATTAAACTTTTAAGTGTACTTAAATTTTGTCGTACAACTATATATATATATATATATATAAAAAACAACTTAAAGGAATAAATAAGATGCATTAATCCCCTTTGAGCATCATATTATCATGATGCCGAAACCTGTTTTCTAAAAAAAAAAAAAATCCTTATCAATTTCTTTCACATTTCTTGATATATATACTGTGTATATATATATATATATATATATAGAGAGAGAGAGAGAGAGATTGTATAGGGTGAATCGTAAACAGCAATCGTTATACGGCATAAAGTTTGTTAATTTCAGATATACGAAACATTGCTTTTGTTTTTCAAGTTTTGAAGTTCAGACTTAATCAATTGAAGTTTTCAGCGTATTGTTTGGCTCCAAGTAATTTTAATGTTATAAGTATCAATAAAGAACATTCGGCAATTAAGTATCCCCCACCATCTGACGTGACCTTTACACGACAACTTTGAAATGTTCGCTTTTAATTACAAGGATTTCGTTTTAAGTTGGAAAATACGATCGTTATCTTATAATTAATGCACAAAATTGGATTTATATGTCGACTTACGGCCATAGAAACGTAGGAATATATATATAATATATGATGAATAAAACCACGAAGGAAAGTAAACACAAAATGGTGCTCAAGCGCTTTCGTCTAATGACATCCTCAGGAACACTGAAGTACATAAAAAGGTTACAGCCTATATATAGGTTACAGAAAGAAAAAAAAGAAAAAATAAATAACATACATACACACACACACATATATATACATATATATACATACATATCTATATATACAAATACATACATACATACATATATATGCAATAAACAGAGAAGTAAAAATAAAAAATTAAAAATTAAAACCTTAAAGGATTACCAGTAAGGCGTACAGATTTGTAAGGAAAAATATCGATTTTTAGCACAAGATCAAATGGATTATAAAAATACAAATCTATACTGGAACTCTGCCCGGGTTTTAACACTCTGCTGCCTATGGTCAGGTTTCGATATATATAAAAAAAATAAAATGCAAATTAAAAGTTAATAAAGTAGCAGACAAGTTTACCAAAGATTTAATGTTTTACCCTTCTTATCTAAATCTGTTTTAAAGGAATTCAAAATAACAGGATCGAGTTGAAAAAGACCTTTGCTTATGTTGAAGTTATTTGAAAGTTGGATAATGGCAGACTCAAGAATATTTCTATTAACAATGTTGCTTGAATGGAATAAAACTGAAGCATTATTCCAATCAATACAGTGGGCTAACTCTGACAAATGGACAAAAAGGGCACTGGACAACTGTCCTGTTCTAACGGAATATTGATGCTGTTTTATACGTGTGTGCAAATCCTTTCCCGTCTGACCTATGTAAAAGGAATCACATTGTTTACACCCAATTTTATAGATAATGCCTGAATTATTGGTAGGGCTATTTTTTACTATGATATTTTTCACAATATTGTTATATGAAAATACTACATTAATATCCAAAAGTTTAAGTACATTAGCAATGCCTAAAAAGCCCGGGAAAAATGGAAGTACTAAAATATTTTTTGACAAAGTACGAGTGTTAATATTGACACGATAGAAAGTTCGTTTTGCCTTGTTGAGACAAGATTCCATAAATGCAGATGGATAACACAAATCACTTCCAATACCGTTGATTTTTTCCAATTCGGCATCGATGTATTCCGGACTGGCGATCCTAAGGGCGCGGAGAAACATTGATGAAAATATGGCCTTCTTAGTGGGGGTATCATGTCCCGAGTAAAAGTGTACGTAGGACAAATTGTTTGTCGTTTTCCGATAGATACTAAACTTAAAACCTGGGCTTTCCCTATGTACACGCGCATCCAAAAATGGGATTGAATTGTCTTGCTCCACTTCTAAAGTAAACTTAATGGAGGGGACTTGATTATTTAACTGAAGGAGGAAGCTATCCAGGTCACGATTCATGGGCCAGATACACAAAATATCGTCGACGTACCGCAACCAAGGGATGCCAACCCCCAGGATTCTCGGAATATAGGTAATTTCGAAAAACTCCATATAAATATTGGAGAGGAGGGGCGATAAGGGGTTGCCCATAGCCATCCCAAAAACTTGTTGATAATACTCGTTATTGAAAGTGAATTTACAGTCTTTGATGCAAAGCTTAATGAGTTCCAAAACAATGTGTGAAGGTAGTGGCAGGTCATACTTATGTAATTCTTGGGAGAGAAAGTCAAGCATATCGTCAATCGGCACTTTTGTAAACAATGAACAAACATCAAAACTGATCAATTTATCGTTAGTTTCAGTACGTGCATTATTCAATTTTTCCGTAAGATCCATGGAATTTTTACATGTGAATCAGAGATAGTTCCGAGAATGGGGGACAAGACTTTGACAAGCCATTTGGAGAGTTTATAAGTAATAGAGCCCACCGAGCTAATAATAGGGCGCATAGGGTTACCAGGTTTATGGGTTTTAATAAGACCGTAAAGGTAGGGCAGAGCAGGTGAAGTGGACATGAAAAGCGGAATTAAGTCCTTATGATCTTTGAGAAGGCGTTTCAAGCCACTATTAAATGATTTGATGACGTCATCCTGCGGGTTCTTCCTAAGTTTGGTGTATGTGGCGGGGTCCTGGAGAAGCTCGTTCATCTTTCCGATGTAGTCCACTTTGTCCATAATAACTATGGTGTTAGCCTTGTCTGCTTTAGTAATATGGAGCTCCCCATCTTTTTTTAATTGTGAGAGGCTATTGCGAAAACGTTTAGGAAAGTTATTTTGAATTCCTTTAAAACAGATTTAGATAAGAAGGGTAAAACATTAAATCTTTGGTAAACTTGTCTGCTACTTTATTAACTTTTAATTTGCATTTTATTTTTTTATATATATCGAAACCTGACCATAGGCAGCAGAGTGTTAAAACCCGGGCAGAGTTCCAGTATAGATTTGTATTTTTATAATCCATTTGATCTTGTGCTAAAAATCGATATTTTTCCTTACAAATCTGTACGCCTTACTGGTAATCCTTTAAGGTTTTAATTTTTATTTTTTATTTTTACTTCTCTGTTTATTGCATATATATGTATGTATGTATGTATTTGTATATATAGATATGTATGTATATATATATATATATGTGTGTGTGTATGTATGTTATTTATTTTTTCTTTTTTTTCTTTCTGTAACCTATATATAGGCTGTAACCTTTTTATGTACTTCAGTGTTCCTGAGGATGTCATTAGACGAAAGCGCTTGAGCACCATTTTGTGTTTACTTTCCTTCGTGGTTTTATTCATCATAAATATTTTTCACGTGTTACTTTCGTGAAATAATTTTCATATATATATATATATATATTATATATATATATATATATATAAATAAAGGAAAACAAAAACGCGCGCCGCTATTGGGCCCTTAAGGACGGGAAATAATGAACTAACCGACGATCCAAAAGAAATATCTGATACATTGAGAGCTCATTATGAATCAGTTTTCAGTACCCCAAAAAGTGACAAAGCAATACCTGACATAAATGCATTCTTTGAAGAGGAATTGCAAGGAGAGTATATAACAGACTTTGAGTTTACACCAGAAGATGTAGCGAGAGCTATAGAACAAATGAAACTACACTCAGCTGCAGGTCCGGACAATTGGAACGCATTATTGATTAAAAACTGTAAAAATGAAATAGCTACACCTTTATACTGGATATGGAGAAGATCCCTAGACACTGGGGAAATACCGAGCATCTTGAAAAGAGCAAACATTGTCCCTATATATAAAGGAGGGGACAGATCTCAAGCAAAGAACTATCTATAGACCAGTGTCATTGACGTCCCACCTCACCAAAGTATTTGAAAGAATAGTTAGAGAGAAAATTTATGATTTCCTGGAGACACGGGAAAGATTCAACGAAAATCAGCATGGATTCCGATCAGGCAGATCATGCCTATCACAACTAATAGAGCACTACAACAATATCCTAGATGCATTGGAAGGCAATGACAACTACGATGTTATATACACAGATTTTGCTAAAGCCTTCGATAAATGTGACCATGGTATAATAGGACATAAAATTAAAGACATGGGAATAACAGGCAAAGTGGGAAAATGGATCTACAACTTCCTTAGTGATCGTCTGCAGGTCGTCAAAATTCAAGGGATATCATCATCAGAATCGGAAGTACGCAGCTCAGTACCACAAGGTACAGTACTGGCCCCACTCCTGTTCATTATCATGCTAACAGACATAGACAGCGGAGTAAACAGCAATATTATAGTAACATCCTTTGCAGACGATACAAAGATCAGCAGAAAAATCAGCGATGTACGTACATGACGTGGAGGCCTTGCAGAGGGACACGAACAAAATATACAAATGGTCAGAAGACAACAACATGTCATTCAACGCCGAGAAATTTCAGCTCTTGAGATATGGTAGAAAAGAAGAACTTAAACAGACTGCATATTATGCTCCAGATAGACAGGAAATTCAGAGAAGCATGAAAGCGATTGATCTCGGGATAATAATGACAGATGATGCGAAATTCGAAACACAAAATCAGATAGCGATAAATAAAGCAAAAAGAGTCGCCGGACAGGTTCTAAGAACGTTCAAGAGAAGGGACAGGACAGTAATGATTCCCCTGCTAAAAACACTGATTATACCAAAACTTGAATACTGCTCAGTTTTGACGTCCCCATATAAAAAGGAAGAAACTAATAAACTAGAAGAAACGCAAAGGCATTTCACAGCCAAGATTGATGGCTGCAAAGAACTCAACTACTGGAAAAGACTACGTAAACTAAATCTGTACTCACTGGAAAGAAGAGAAGAGGTACATCATAATCTACATATGGAAAATGATCGAAAAACTGGTACCAAACCTAAAACTAAACCCAATTACCATTCAAACACACTGGAAAATAGGAAAGGCAGAATGTGTAGTGTTCCCAAATTAAAAGCACGACAAGGGACCTCCTCAACCCTGAAGGAAAATAGCTTGGTTGTCAGGGGGCCAAGACTTTTCAACCAGCTTCCTAAGGACCTCAGAAACGTAACGGGGGTCAAAGTTGAAGTCTTCAAGAAAAGACTGGATGCCTGGCTCATGACGTGGAGGCCTTGCAGAGGGACACGAACAAAATATACAAATGGTCAGAAGACAACAACATGTCATTCAACGCCGAGAAATTTCAGCTCTTGAGATATGGTAGAAAAGAAGAACTTAAACAGACTGCATATTATGCTCCAGATAGACAGGAAATTCAGAGAAGCATGAAAGCGATTGATCTCGGGATAATAATGACAGATGATGCGAAATTCGAACACAAAATCAGATAGCGATAAATAAAGCAAAAAGAGTCGCCGGACAGGTTCTAAGAACGTTCAAGAGAAGGGACAGGACAGTAATGATTCCCTGCTAAAAACACTGATTATACCAAAACTTGAATACTGCTCAGTTTTGACGTCCCCATATAAAAAGGAAGAAACTAATAAACTAGAAGAAACGCAAAGGCATTTCACAGCCAAGATTGATGGCTGCAAAGAACTCAACTACTGGGAAAGACTACGTAAACTAAATCTGTACTCACTGGAAAGAAGAAGAGAGAGGTACATCATAATCTACATATGGAAAATGATCGAAAAACTGGTACCAAACCTAAAACTAAACCCAATTACCATTCAAACAACACTGGAAAATAGGAAAGGCAGAATGTGTAGTGTTCCCAAATTAAAAGCACGACAAGGGACCTCCTCAACCCTGAAGGAAAATAGCTTGGTTGTCAGGGGGCCAAGACTTTTCAACCAGCTTCCTAAGGACCTCAGAAACGTAACGGGGGTCAAAGTTGAAGTCTTCAAGAAAAGACTGGATGCCTGGCTCAGGACAGTACCAGATGAGCCGGGCGTGCCTGGCTATGTACGGTGGAGAGCGCAAGAAAGTAACTCGCTCCTCCACCAGGCCAGACCTAGAGGCGGGGCCACCAGCTTGACCTCCGTGTGAAGAGAGACCAACATACGAAACAACATAAGGTTCATAAGGTAAGGTATATATATGTATGTATGCAAACAATTCACGTGATCTTTTTTAATAAGCAAGGAACCACAGGGAAAAGGAAAATAAAACACGAAGTCCGAGCGCTTTTGTGATATATTCACATCTTCAGGGACAAGGGAGATGTGAATATGTGAAGATGTGAATATATCACGAAAGCGCTCGGACTTCGTGTTTTATTTTCCCTTTCCCTCTGGTTCCTTGCTTATATATATATATATATATATACACACACACAGTGTACTATCCGAGTGTTTTGGCTCCTCTTGCGGGGTGAGACAAGGCTCCTTGCTCTCCCCTATTCTGTTTAATGTGTATATCGACGGATTAATTGCTTCACTTAAGGAGGCAACAGTGGGATGTTGTATAGATAACACAAGGATAAATAACTTAGTTTATGCCGATGATATGGTGTTAATAAGTCCCTCTGTTAAAGATCTGGATCGGCTACTAAACGTCTGCGAAGTGTATTCGCAGAAACATGATATTCTTTTTAATGTTACAAAAACTAAGGTTATGCAATTTCATCCTAAAAGCTGTAATCAGCCAGCTGATATAAGGTTTAAAATGAATGGTGAAGTAATTGAGGAAGTACAAGAGTTTAAGTATTTGGGTCAAACTATTACCAGCTCCTTGAGTGATGACTCGGATATAAGAAAATCTCGAAGCCTGTGTGCTAAAGCGAATATAACCATAAGGAACTTTCGATTCTGTACAAGTGAAGCTAAAGACACTCTCTTTCGTACTTTCTGCAGTAATATATACGGACAGCAACTGTGGGTGAATTATAAAAAAGGTTCTGGCAGAACTCTAAATTTGCTGTACAACAGGTCTTTTAGACTCTTACATAAATTACCCACGAGATGCTCAGCTTCGCAAATGTTTGCTACCCGCAATGTCCCGAGCTTCCCGGAGGTAACAAGACGTGCTCAACACAGTCTAATGCAAAGAATTAAAAAATCAACCAACCCGATCATCCAAGCTATCCATGAGTCCTGCCATTTATCCTCTAAGCTATGGACTTCTTGGTCTGTAGCTCCACTTAACATCGACAGTGCAGTATTATTTCTAATCAATTGTATATATTTCTATCCTCAGTATATGAACTGTCATTGTATTAATAATATTTGTCATATGGACTATAGTCTGCCAATAAACCTTTTCATTTTCATTTCATGTGTGTATATATATATATATAGAGCCCGTCCTTCTTATATGTATATATTATATATGTATATATATGGGCTACGTCGTAGCCAATGTCGTAACACTGCTTCCCGTTGATCAGCGTAGTTAAGCGACATTGGGTCTGGGTAGTAGTTGGATGGGAGACCATCCGCTGTGTCCAGAGTATGTAGCGACCCGTGGTTCGGATCCCACGTAAAGCTGTAGGTCCCCTCCGTCATATGACCTTAGATGTTGCGAAGGAGGTTAAACAAAAAATAAATATATATATATATAATACTTTTATGTAAATTAAAACTTAAAAAGAAAAGTTTATATACGAGTATTTCGTGGTATGAATTTTATTCGTAGTTTATATGAAGTTAAAATAAATAAATAGTAAATAAAAACAACAAAAACAAACAAGCAAACAAAATAAATATCAGCAACAACAGCAACAACAAGAGCAACATGAAACTAAAGAACAATAGCAGTGAAAACAACAACAAACAAAGTAGAGTAACAACAACAATAGCAAACAAGTAACAACAACAACAACCTAGAAAACAACAGCAACGACACCAACAAGTCATCGAACAAATAACAAAAAAACAACAACATGAACGACGAAAACAAAAACAACATACAAACAACAGCAATGATGACACCAACAAGCAACGACAACAACGACAACAGCAATTAAACAAATAAATAACAGCAGTGGCAACAGTTAAAAAAACACCACAAACGAACAAACAAACAACAACAACATTATTTATCTATTTTTTTTAATAGGAGTTAATTATAGAACTAATTTTTTGCCTGTTGTGTTAACTCGGATTACATTTACAGGTGATCTAATCGCCATTTGCAATTGGGCACGTATTAATTTACTTTTTAGGATGTGTATCTCCCGAATTCGGAACCGGAAATCGAAAGTGATATACAGTATCTACCTGAAGCTTATTTTGTTATCTATCAGCTCAAAAACCCCTTCCTAATTTCATTTCCTTACATATATATTGTTATTATTTATAATATATTTATTTATTTAGTGTGTCAACTTATTATATATATATATATATATATATATATATATATATATGATGAATTTCGCAATTAAACACGTGAAATAAATAAATGATGTACACCCACAAGGAAAAATGAAAAGCAATTTCAAGGATTTCATTTTTCTTTATGGGTGTGCATCATATATATATATATATATATATATATATATATAGACCAAGGAAATGCCATACAGTATGACTTTAATACAATTCTAACGTTTCGAGGGATACACCCCTCATCATCAGGACAAGTTCTAAATTTAAAAATAATATAAAAAATAATTATTTTAATTTTTACTTTTATTTGGTATATGCAAAAAACTTCACTTTTTTACGTGAAGGTCAAAATATGAGAATAAAAACCCACTCTAATAGACAGAGTTTATTTCAACGACAGTTTCGACGCCCACTGGCATCCTCCTCGGGTGGATACAGAAACACAAATGAAACAAAACAAGAGGGAAAAAACAGTTCAGGGATCGACCGTTAAGAAATTCGCACCTAGGTTGGATTCCATTCTCTCGAGACAGGAGGGGCATTTTCATTAAGTACATTCGCACAAATTTTAAAACTATCTTCCTGTTCTAAACATACAGATTCTATTATTTTTACATAATTATTACATTTATAATTAAATTTATTACATTTAATATTGCATAATTATTAATTACAGAAATTATAAATTTATTATTACATTGGTTATTACATTGTTGTTTATTATACAGAAATTATAAACCGAAAAACGAATGAAAAAGGCGATTAGGAAATAATCCAGAGACCATTGAGAAATTCGCACCTAGGTTAGATATCGTTCTCCCGAAACCAGAAGGGCATTTTATTACAGGGTCAGCTTATAACTACATTTCCACAAATTAAAAATATCTTCTTGTTCTATACATACAGATCCTAATGTTTGACATAATTACTGCATATATTTATTTCCACATTAATTACTTCCATTATTACATTTACTAAAAGCGAGTAAGGAAACATTCCAATCCAGAGACATTTAAGAAATTCACACTTAGGTTCGAACACGTTCCCACGACTCCGTAAGGGATTTATTGACCAAGAATCTCATTAAAGGGTCTAACTTATAAGTACCTTCGCACAAATTAAAATTATCTACTTTTTCTATACACACAGATTCTATTATTTTTCTTTTGACATAATTATTACATTTATAAAGTACCTTACTTGATTCCCAATCTATAGCATGATTATTTTGGCTAGCGTGATAAAAATGGCATTATTAGTATTACAACTTCTGAAGGCATATTTGTGTTCTTTGATACGGGTTTCAATATTTCTTCCAGTTTCTCCCACGTATACTAAATCACAACTTTTACAGGGAATGCTGTAGACACAGGCTTGTTCCTCTTTTGCAACGTTATTCCTAACCAATTTACTTTTCACGGTAGACGAATATTTGAACGCCAAAGCAAACTTAAATTCTTTCGTCAACGGTTTTACTCTTTCTAAGCCGGCAATGTAAGGCAAACTCACTCTGGTTTCGGGAGAACGATATCTAACCTAGGTGCGAATTTCTCAATGGTCTCTGGATTATTTCCTAATCGCCTTTTTTCATTCGTTTTTTCATTCGTTTTTCGGTTTATAATTTCTGTATAATAAACAACAATGTAATAACCAATGTAATAATAAATTTATAATTTCTGTAATTAATAATTATGCAATATTAAATGTAATAAATTTAATTATAAATGTAATAATTATGTAAAAATAATAGAATCTGTATGTTTAGAACAGGAAGATAGTTTTAAAATTTGTGCGAATGTACTTAATGAAAATGCCCCTCCTGTCTCGAGAGAATGGAATCCAACCTAGGTGCGAATTTCTTAACGGTCGATCCCTGAACTGTTTTTCCCTCTTGTTTTGTTTCATTTGTGTTTCTGTATCCACCCGAGGAGGATGCCAGTGGGCGTCGAAACTGTCGTGGAAATAAACTCTGTCTATTAGAGTGGGTTTTTATTCTCATATTTTATTTGGTATCTTATTTTCTTGGTCTCCCTTTTCATTCTGCTTTGCGGTTTCCTAGAAACAAACCTATGAACTATATATATATATATAAAATGCAAATTCACAAGGAAAAAAGAAAAAATATTTCAAGACCTTTCGTATATTTAACAGTACACCTCGTCGGGGAATGACACCCTTTTCGTGTTGAATACACGAAAGGCCTTGAAATAATTTTTTTTTCCTTGTGGATTTGCATCATTCATTCATTTCACGTGTTTATGTGCGAAATTCATCCCATATATAAAGGGTGTCCCAGAAGTCTTGGAGGGGTTTTTATTGGGCTATAACTTTTTTGAGTATCAAATAAAAAAAGGTTGGTAACACTTGAAAATATATTTATTGCGATTTTAATTACAAATTTAATATCTGGTGAAAATCTTCATTTTCATTGCTTAAATCTAAAATCGCCTTATCGTACGTTATCCGACTCTAATAATCTTGTGGTTTAATTTCTTGAGCAATTTGAATTTTGTATGGGTAAAGATTGATATCCTCTCTTAAAATTCGATGTAAGGAACTTCTTGAAATGTTTAATTCCTGGCTGTGTCGTCGGACTGATATGGATTTTCCTCAACCCTTTCAAGAACCATCTCAAACCGAGTTGGACTTCGGCTTGTCTGAGGACGCCCAGTCCGTGGTTCGTCCCCCTGACCGTTTTCCATACGAAATTTAGCGACGTACCGTCGAATAGCTCGATCAGAAGGAGCAGAACGTGCGTTGAATTTTAATCGAAAAGCTCTTTGAGCGGCAACGATGGAAGAGTTGTTTGTCAATTAAAGCTCCACAATAGCCACTCTTTGTTGCACTGTCCAGGATTCCATTTTCATTAATCGCAGCAAGGGTACTTTAATTGAAAAATAAAAATAAAAAATTAATCAAAAAAGAAAAAAGTTATAGCCAAATAAAACCCCTCCAAGACTTCTGGGACACCCTCTCTCTCTCTCTCTCTCTCTCTCTCCCTATATATATATATATATATATATATAGTGTGTGTTATATATATATATATATATATATATATATATATATATATATATAATATTATATTATGTATATATATATATATATATATATATATATATAATATATATTTCTTCTCACCTTCTCACCATCCACCCTGTTAGGAATGTCCTGTCAGGTAACAAGCCCCACGAACGTTCTCCAGGCCGACCGATCCCGATAGAGTTGACTCTCCTCCACATCTTCTATGGTTCTTCCTCTAGCACTGATAGCATCTTGTATGGTATCTCTCCATCTTCTCCTTGGTCTCCCCACTGGTTTCCTTCCTCTCGGCGTCCAATTCTAAAATTGCAGTGGGTACCTTTCCTCTCTCATTCTTCGTATATGGCCGTACCACCTTAGTTGGTTTTTCTCTATACAAGTTAATACTGACTGCACTCCAAGTTCTTGCCTTATTGTCTCACTTCTAATTCTGGCCCTCAAGGTTACTCTCCTTATCAACCTCAAACTCGCATCTCCGCTGCTTCAATCCTACCCTTTTGAGAAGTGTTCAAGGCCCAACACTCTGATCCATAAATTAATATTGGGCGGAGAATCGTGGTGTACAGTATTTAAAATTTTCACTCCAGTTGGTACATTTTTTTCTCTCAAGATGGGATAAAGCATCCCCACATTCCTCGAGAACTTCCCAATTCTTTCTTTTAACTCTTCTTCACTACTTCCTTGCTCACTTACAATCACTCCTAAGTATTTGAACTTATCAGCCTGGTTTAGCTGTGTTTCCCCAATTTGTACATTTATGTTCTCTCTATTCCTTCATAGTGCCATCACTTCGGTCTTCGCCCTGTTGATCTTCATGCCATGATCACTCATAATTTCATCCCATCTTTGTAGCGCTCTCCGTAACTCCTCAAGATCTCTTGTTATCACCGCTGCATCGTCTGCGTATACGAAAGTGTGTTCTTTATCTTCCGGAGTACACATTCTTTTCAAACATCTATCCATATAGAGAATAAACAATAGTAGCGAAATCACGCTTCCCTGTCGCACCCCTGTTGCCACAATGAACCAATTTTATCTCCTTCATTTGATCTTACCGTGTTACTGCATATTTCATACAAGCCCTTGATGACCCTTATCAGTTTATGACCTAATCTATACATTGGATCTTCCAACACCTGCCATAATCTATTTCTTGGTACCCGGTCAAAGGCTTTTTCTACATCTATGAAAGCAATGTGCGCCTTTTTACTCCACTATATACTCTTCTCCGTTATCATTTTCAACGAAAAAACCAAGTCCACAGTGCTTCTGTTGGGTCTAAACCCATGCTGCCATTCTCCAATTGATTCCTCTACCATCGATCTTAGTCTCCTCTCTAGGATTCTTTCATAAATTTTGCTTGCGCAGGTAAGAAGCGAAATTCCTCTATAATTTTCAGTCTCGTTTATCGCCTTTTTTGTATACTGGGCATATTATTGCTTTACTCCACTCAGGTGGTATACATTTCTCATTCCATGCTTGGTTAAATACCTCAGTCAACCATCCAGCGAGTTCTCCAGTTTTATAGAACTCATTACTAATACCATCAATTCCAGGACTCTTGCCGTTTTTAAGTTCTTTAATTGCATTTTTTACCTCAGTAATACTAATAGGTTGGTCTTCATCCGACTCTTCTTCCCGTGCTCGTATCTGCAGATCTTCGTCTTGCTCTTCTTCCCGTACTCGTGCTTCTGGATCGCTTTCTTCTTCCTGCGGTACCTCATTCACTACATTTAGTAGTTCATTAAAATAGTCTTTCCAGCTGTCTTCCACACCGATAGGGTCAATTAGGGGCTCTCCTTCTTTACTTAGTATTGACTGAACCTCAATATTATCTCCCTTTCTATATTTTTTCGCCATTCCATAGATTAATTTTTTCGTACCTCTCATATGTTCCTCTAGGTCTTGTCTAATTCTTTCCCATGCTTCTCCTTTAGATCGTCTTTTTATCGTTTCTGAATGATTTCTTGCAGTGATATAGTTGCGTCTGCTTTCTTCCCTTCTGTTTTTTATTCATAAACGAAACATCTCATTTTTTTCTTTTCACGGCTTCCTTGAACTCCTCCGTCCACCATACAGTCCTCTTCTTTCTCCCTCCACTTATTTTTTTAACTCCAACTGTTTCCCTTGCCACCAGCTCAATCCCTTCCTTAAGTTTTCTCCATCTATCTTCAACATTTTCAGCTGGATCTGAAGCTTTTATCCACTTTTCGCTCATCTTTTGTTTGAAACTTTCTAATATATTTCCATCTTTTAAATTTTCTATTTTATATCGTTCTTTAAAAAGTTTTCAGGTTCGGATCCTTTTCACCCATCTTATTTTTCCTATTACTAATCTATGATCTTCATCTAATGAAATGGATGGTACACTTTTCACATCCAAAACTACTCTCTTATCACGACACAGCAAAAGATCTATCATTGATTTCTCTGTATATCGGTGAAGTACATTGTTCCATGGGTACCACGTCCATTTTTTTATTCTCATCGTGTCTAAAAAAGCTATCTATTATTGCAAAGCCGTTTCTCACTGCAAAATCCAACAGTCTATTACCGTCCGTACTTCTTTCCCCTATCCCAAAAACTCCAACAACAGACTCTAATCCATCTCTCTGATGACCCAAATGCGCGTTCAAGTCTCCCATAACAATTTTGATCGTGCCTCTCATCCTATCATATATATCTTGTAGATTTTCTAAAAATTCCAGTTTTTTTCCTCCATTGGTCTCCCTTGATGGGGTGCGTAAACCTGGATAATGCTAATCGTTTTATCTTTAAGTCTTAAAGTGATAGCCATTATTCTCTCAATAACAAGTACCACATCTATTACTTTTTTGTATAATTTGGGTTTGAAAATGATCACCATTCCGTGTCTTTTTTCACCCGGTCTTCCTTTGTACATCATTATTTAATCTTTGTGCAGAGTTTTTATTCCCTCTCCAAGATATCTAACCTCACATACCCCGAGAATGTCTAGTTGTCTTCCCTCCATCAATTCAACCACTTCCTCCTTTTAACCCGTGAATGTGCTTGCATTAATAGTGGCAATTTTATATTGGTTATTCCTTTCTCGTAGTCCGTTTCTGCGCCAAGTCGTATATCGAAGTTCGACTTTTAGCGACTACCCACGTCCAACCCCCTCATTTGAGCTTCGAGGAAAAAAGTATTTATTTATCATATTCAAAATAAGTCTTATTCATAACCTTCCGATATACGTGTGTTTGTCGTTCATTTGTATTATATAAACATCTCGGTATAATATAATAAGATCGAGTGTATTATTCCTCAGGAGCAAGATGCACAGTAAGTCTGTGTTTTCAATTTCTACTGGAATGGCATAACCTGCATTTGTTTTTTATAAATTTACTAAATGATTCCAACAGAAACCAAAAGTCAGAATATATATATACACACACACACACACACACACACACACAGTGTATATATACAGTGACTATACACAGTGTATATATTATTGGTGGTTAAAATTATGGGAGATCTTCTTAATTCGTGAAATCGTTGCATGTGGGGAAACATATGGAGCGAATGGACACTGATGGTTTAGGGAATTTAGTGATGTGCAGAAATGGATACGGTGAAACCTCTGAAAGGGTAGTTAATTATTTCAATTTCCTTTCATCTTAAAATATACCCTCGTTTTAGCGGTAATGGCTGGACATACCTTGGGTATCTTTTCCCAGAGTTTTGATAAAGTATTTTGTTTTCTAATTTGTTCCAGTCATTTTGTGACATCTCTTCACTCCCCACTCTAAAAATTTTTATTGGATGCACCCCTAGTTTTCACTCTCCAGTTTAGTTCATCCTCGAGTAAATAGATAAGGCTGAGATCGGGAAATTGGTCGGGGGAGTGGGTGTTGAAGGTGCGGTACGTCGTCAGTTCCAAAATATGCCGTTCCTCTTTCATAGATGTGTGCTTTGGGTCGTTATCTTGCTGGATAACGAATCCATCGCCCTTAATTTGACTCCCTGATGGTATAACATGATGGTGAAAAATAAACTTGTACTTTTCTTTGGCCAACGATCCTTCGATTTTCACAAGTTCTGTTTAGTCGCCAGCAAAACAACCCCAGACATTATCATTCTCTTGCTTCACAGTGGGTATAAGGCATTTTTCTGACCATGTCTATCCAATCTTTCTCCTGACATAAGGTACATACGTTCTGTTCCGAAGAGTTCAAATAGGGCCTCGTTGGACCAAAGTACTCTTTTCCACTCTGCTACTGTCCAATTCCTTTGTCTTCCTCACAAGTTTAGTCATTCATGTTTTTGTTTCCTCGCCTAAGCAGAGGTTTACGGCTGCAGCTCTTGCCCTCATAGGCGCCTTTTCACAGTTTCCTTTAAGATGCACCCATTTGCTGTTGAATTGAAGTCAGCCGCGGGCCTTCGACTTCCTAACGATAATCCTGACTTCTTTCTCTTCTTTCTCTGTTGTCTTTCGGTCCCTCCTTTTTCTACCCTCATTCATTGTACTACACATTTCTCAAAATATGGCGGTGGTCGTTTACCCTCAGTTGCGTGAGACAATTTTGTTGATATTTACCCGACTGAGTAGCCTTCTTTGTAAAGGATAGTAATTGTAGCTACATGCACCTGTATCATGACTAGTTCCTTCTTTGGAGCCATCTATTTACTACGGTAGAGATTATTTGTAAAGGAAAGTTAAACATATCCAATGTATCCAACTATTTGCTCAGACAGATACTGCCACTTCATTACTTATTCCGATGATTTGGCTTTGGATTGACTGGTGGCACAAAGAGCCCAATTTCATTACGTATCACTATTTCTACAAATATTCACAAATATCTGAGGGAAATGGTTGAACGAATTTCTACAATGGTATAATGTGACACAACATCATAATTCCACATATACCATATCAGAGCTATTCTAAATTACAATTTTGACGAGTTTGGAAAGGTCTCCCGATAATTTCCACTGCCAGTATAAAAATATATATATATATATATATCATCACCCGTTTAGTTCTAAAAAATATGAACTTGTTTTTTCTTTTAACAGTAAAAGGTTTAAACACCAGATGTCAATTTAGTAAAACAGAATTTATGAAAAGGTATTTGATGTTTAATTCATTCGCAACTTTACATTAGCAATGGGACGGATAATTATATATATATATATATATAATATATATATATATATATATATATATATATATATATTATATATATATATATTATTTATATAGATGCATTTATAGTTAAGTGAAAGCATGAAAAGTTAAACATCTTTTCACATAGAGCATCATTCCGTCCATACGCCCATTTCAGGGTACGAGCAGCCCTTAGCTCTTAGCTTAGCATGATTCTTCAAGAGCAAGATGCACCCCAAGTTTGTGTTTCCTCCCTAAAGCAGTACAAATAATTTACCTGTATCAATCACAGTCATATAAATATATATATACAGGGTGTTTCATATGGTTTTTTTGTTTGTTTTTTTGTTTCAGGTTGAGAGAATGACACTTTTGCTGATAACTAAGGAGCGAGTTGAAGTAATTTTCATATACGCAAAGCCTGGTAGCACTTGTCACTCAATCGATGATGAATTTAATAGAAGACATAGAAGACATCTAGATTGGCAATCCATTGCTCATGGAACAGTTGGGAAATTAGTGCAAAGTTTTAAAGAAATTGGCAGTGTTTGTGACCGTCCCAAAAGTAGACGTCCCTAAAGCTTAACTGATGCTGACACATCGCAAACTGTAAGTGAACATTTGGTCATAAGTCCCAAAAAGTCTTTGGGGGAAGTTGAGCTACGAAACTGGTGTAAGTGCTTCATCCATAAGGCGTAGCTTAAAAGGAAATAACTTTCATCCTTATCCCTTTAGTGCTCAGTGTTACTTTATTGATTTTGCTCTGGCTAACGCCAAACGATGCTATTCAGTCTCGGAAAAGACCTCCGGGCGCTAAAGGGTTATAAAGTGCAGCTTGTCGAAGAATTTCATGGGATGATAAGGATCGTCGAGTGGAGTTCTGTGAAGGGTTGTCTAACAGAACAAACCTCACAAAGTGGATAATGTTTAGTGATGAAATCCAATTTACTTTAAGCGACCATGTTAACGGCCATAACTCGAGTTAGTAGAACGATAAAAAGCCATATTGGTATGAAGAGGGTCATTGTCAAAATGATCCACGAGTTATGGTGTGGGCATCAGTATTGGATGACAAACTCATCGAACCCTACTTCTTCAATGAAAATGTGAGTGGTAAAACTTATTTAGAAATACTTCAGGAGTTTTTATTTCTAATAATCGAAGAAATGCCACTTCACGAAAGGCGGAATTTGTGGTTCCAACAGGATGGGGCCCTTCCCATTATGCACTAGCTGTTCGCAATTACTTACATAATCTGTTCCCCATATAAATAGATTGCAAAAAACTTCACTTTTTTTTACGTGAAGGTCAAAATATGAGAATAAAAACCCACTCTAATAGACAGAGTTTATTTCCACGACAGTTTCGACGCCCACTGGCATCCTCCTCGGGTGGATACAGAAACACAAATGAAACAAAACAAGAGAGAAAAACAGTTCAGGGATCGACCGTTAAGAAATTCGCACCTAGGTTGGATTCCATTCTCTCGAGACAGGAGGGGCATTTTCATTAAGTACATTCGCACAAATTTTAAAAACTATCTTCCTGGCCTCCCAGATCTCCTGACCTTACACCCCTTGACATATTCCTGTAGGGTTTGAAACCTGTTATCTATGTAGATAAACTAAGAACAATTGAGGATCTGAAAGCTAAGATAAGACAAGAATTACAGCGAATTTCTGCTTAAACAATCAGAAGTGTTCAGAGAGGTTGCCAGTTACGAGTAATGAAGAGTCTTGAGGATAAGGGTGAGCAATTTGAACACCTTCTGAAATAGTATGTTGAAAATAAAACAATGTCATAAAGTTGTACTGTATTACTCTTTCTACATATTTCTAATGTTTCCAGTCATATGAAACACCCTGTATATATGAGAATGGGAAGAGAACGATGTGAAAATTGTCTCTTTTAAGCGTCTCACTTTCTAAGTTCTCATTTTCGGACGTAGCCTAAAATAGAAATGACCTAAATTAACCTATGATAGTTTTTCAGGGTCAAGGTATTTTTTTCAACTTTTTTAGTACCCTTCTCTGGCGGGGAGGGAACGGAGGGTGGGGAGAAAGCCTTATGCTTTTCTATCCAGTTTTCAACTACTGCTAAAATAATTAAAATATGCACTAGTTTAATTATAGGAACCTCTCCGAGTGGACTGAAAGGTCTTCTATGAGGCTTCCTCTTGTCCTTGTAACTCCTGGTATCCTAACATGGCAAATAGGATTTGAACATTTGACGTGTGGCGAAATTTCTTTTGTCGCGGCAGAACCAATAACACTATTAATGTATTAATGTATTAAGCATATAATTTGGTACCACCCTAGTGTAGCTCGTAAAATTTTCAACATTTATGCTATGATTGATCGTATAATGCCTAACAGTCTTAAGTCTCGAAATATAATAACTCACTGAGATACTTTCAATAAAACACGCGTTCTATATTTCTTCTAGTATGTAAAACACGCTTGTTTAGCTATCTCTATACAGGGTGTTTCAGAATGATCTAAAATTCATGCCTATGAAACTGATAATATATATTATGAAAGGCTTACAACATAGCTGAAAGTTACATCAGCGAAGTGAATTTTAGGAGTTAGACAATCTCGATATGAGCAGTATTTGTAGCTCGACACCAAATAATTCAGTACTCTACCTCTCGTCAAGTGTTTGTCACCATATCAAGGGTGACAGTGTTAATTAAAGCAACAATTGGGTGAGGTAAACCTTTTCCATTGTCAATCTTCTCCTACACTCTAAAGGTAATAGACGTTTGGTTATACATATGAAATGTCTGTTCGACATCTCATAATGAACTTAGCTTTCTGAAATGAATAATAGCTATTCTGAAATGTTTACTAGATATTTCAAATACCTAAAAATGGTGATTAAAAGTTTAAGATATATAAAGGCGAAGAAATTAAAAATTTAATTTGTACAGGTGTCCAGAATTAACTATCTAGTTCAATGAAATCGGACAAATTTCTTAAAAACACACTTTTATTTATGTTTATCATGTTTAATATGTGTTAAAAATGTATAAATTTCTAATTTTTTTTCATAATTTTATTTTCATAATTTTTCATTATCTGGTCCAATGAAAGACCGTCTGAAGTCATAGAATGGCAAAGAGACTCTCCAAAAGTTAACGTGTGGCTTGGAATGACCAAATCCAAAATTTATGGCCCATTCTTCTTTGCGGAAGCAACTGTAACAGGTACCGTCTACCTTGATATGCTTCAGCAGTTTCTCGAACCACAGCTTCTTGATGATGGCATTCTTGATAATGTTGTGTCATTATGCTCTAATTGTTCTAGAATACCTCAACAGACGCCTTCCGAATCGGTGGATTGGACGTGGAGGACCTCGACCTTGGCCTCCGCGTTCTCCGGATTTGACACCCCTGGATTTCTTTGCATGGGGTTTCATAAAAACAAAGGTTTATCGCCAAAAGATCAATGCTCTTGTTGAAACACAACATTATCAAGAATGCCATCATCAAGAAGCTGTGGTTCGAGAAACTGCTGAAGCATATCAAGGTAGACGGTACCTGTTACAGTTGCTTCCGCAAAGAAGAATGGGCCATAAATTTTGGATTTGGTCATTCCAAGCCACACGTTAACTTTTGGAGAGTCTCTTTGCCATTCTATGACTTCAGACGGTCTTTCATTGGACCAGATAATGAAAAAATTATGAAAATAAAATTATGAAAAAAATTTAGAAATTTATACATTTTAACACATATTAAACATGATAAACATAAATAAAAGTGTGTTTTTAAGAAATTTGTCCGATTTCATTGAAATAGATAGTTATTCTGGGACACCCTGTATAATAAGTTAGTTTTCTATTCTTTGTGCCTAGACGCATGCGCATTGGAGTTAAAAATATTTGGAAATTGTGATGCAGTTTATTTAGTGTTCATATTTATAAACTATCTCGAAAAGAAGAAAACAATTATATTTGTGCGTTTATTCATTTATTCCATGTAAGCTAAGATCTTCAAAGTGTTTTTCATGCGTTATTAATTTTATTTATTTAGCTTTGCCTTAGCTAGTAAAGTCTTTCAAACTTAAGAACCAACCTGTAATCCTGAACCCTGAGCCTAGCCTTAGAACTAGGCTTGATGTACGATATACGACAGGCCAACCGGACGTTCAATCTCTAAATTATACAGCCTACACTTGAGAAAAGACACTGATAAATTAGAAAGAATTCGGGTTAGTGCAACCAAAATGAATCCAGAACTGAGAAGTAAAATATTTGAGGAAAAATTAGCTGAATTGATATGTATTCATGTGAAAACATCCACTTATAGGAGAACTAATTCGAGTATTTATAATTGATAGGTGATTTTGATACTGTAAATTACAGGAAGTTATTTGATAGGGATACATAATCAATTATAAGAAGAAATGGATATAAATGAAAGTCAAAAGTTATTAAGAGTAAAAATGTGAAGCAATTCTTTTCATATAAACTTAAACTCTTTAAACTTTCCTGCATTAGACATTTTATTGTTAGACAGCTCATTGGACATTTCGATTAGTCTTTTTAATTGTTTAAAAAACTGGGAGCTATTGAAGAATAGGGACCCCAGCCTTCTTTAGTTAGCTTTATAAGGCTAACTAACGAAAATATCATGACCTAACCTAACCAATCGTCAAGGGCGTACAGTTAATCTAACGATTGGTTAGGTTAGGTCGTGATATTTTCGTTAGTTAGCCTTATAAGCCTAACTAAAGAAGGCTGGGGTCCCTATTATTCAATAGCTCCAAAACTGGGACAATTTAGACATTTCAATTGATTTCCTGAAATGTCTAACAAACTGTTTAATTACTGCGAAATACCTAATGCATTAGACATTTCAAAATTCACAAAATTGGGACAATGAAACGTCTAACGAAACGTCCTACTGCACTTCTATTTAGAGTGGAGTAAACTGTCTTTCACAAAGCCACATGGAAAGAAATCTAGAAATAGGTCAGGCCTGGAGCCAGACAATAGGGCCATCTCTTCTAATCCAGCTGTTTGTGAATCGTTCGTTCAGATGTCTATGAACATTGTTGCCACAGTGACAGGACTGCTTGTTACTCTACGATAGTGTCAATCGGCTTCATAAACTTGACGAGTCTAGCTGTCGGAAAACGTTATGTTGTGTCCCTTTATAAGAGATATAACTGTTTAGTTTACTTCGGACTTTTCTCAAAAACACGCCATATATCTATTTATCTATCTATCTATCTATCTATCTATATAATAGTTTCCTGACCTGACCTAATTTCCATATCTTTCTACAAAAGGTTTGACCTCGTATCGAGACTGAGGTTTGAGAAGAATATCTGAGATTCATTTATTGAAGGATTATTAGAAAATAAATTAAAATTTCTTCTTCTATATCGTTGTACAGTACATTAAGGATTTGCAGAGATGGGTTTCTCCTGCCTTCTCCCCCTTTCCCCCCTCCCATCGTCAGTATTCTTCCCCAATTCCAACCAACCACACGCAATCGATGTATAAAAAGAAGGGGAATGATTATTTCCCTCGTTTGAAAGCATTTCTCTAACTTCTTGCTTCCATTTTGCTTTTCTTCCTTACTGCGAACATTCGTCGCTTCACGGCGGGGCTTTACATAATGTCCTTGGGATCCATAACCATGCGTGTCGGTATCTGTTCTCTGTGTACACACACCACACACACACACACACACACAGAAATATAAAATGTTTATTTGAAACAACCGAAAATAAAAATTGACAACGAGAAATTGCAAGGATGTAACAGTCATCGCCGTTTGGCTGAATTGGTTGAATTAACCTTCAAAACTGGCGATTAAAATAGTTAACCATGATTGTTGGTTGTTGTAACATTCTTTGAATGTCTCCAATTTGAAATAGCTTTATTATAATGATCATGGAAATTACTTGAAAATACAAAGAAATTTCCTGTTTTATATATATATATATATATATATATATATATATATATATACACAAAACACCACTAGACAAACTAACTGATAACACCAAACTCACAAATCAGGGATCTTGGAACAACAGTGTCGTCGGATACAGAATACAAAGCACACTATAACATTAAAATTACAACAGGTAGGAAAATAATGGAATCATCTGGAGGAGCTTCCACAGCAGAAAAACAAACATTAGCTATAATTATAGAGGAGTTCAGTCCTACCAATAATTGAGTATCGCTTAGTATTCGCAAGCCCCTCCAGAAAACGAGGCATTGCAAACATAGAAAGAAACCATTGAAAGGACTTTTACGTCAGTCACAGAGGAAACGAAAGTCAAAGACTATAATTCTTTGAAACTCTACTCCATGGAAAGAAGACGTGAGCCATACACAATAATATACATATGGAAAATACTCGAGGGATATATCCCAAATTTTAAAACTTAAATAAAAACACAAGGAAATAGAGAAGAGGTAGATTTTATACTATTCCACTTAGGCTGGAACAAGAAGATGGAAAATACCCTCAGAATATGATGCCCAAAATTCTTTAAATACTGCTGAAAGAACTGAGGAACCTCCAACACACCACCCTGAACAATTTCAAGAACCAGCTGGACAGGTTCTCCTGCAAAATCCCTGACCAGCTATACGTAACTGATACGAGGGGAGGATGAGAGTAAAAAGCAACATTCTCTTCCACCAAATAAGGCGGGATGCTGCAGGGAGGTTGACCGCAGGTTGATCCTATGATCATGTTAACTAATATATATATATATATATATATATATATATATATATATATATATATAATACAGAGAGACCATGCATGGAACAAGGAACTCTTCTGGGAAAATTAAATCCATTATACAGTAGTCCGAATAAGTAATGGTAAATGACAAACACTATAGTTTTTCTTTTTCATGATGTTAGCCCGACGTGGGCAACGGGTCACTCGCAAAGAGGTCCCAAAAATATAGCTTCCCTCACCAGCTATCTGCAAAGTAGATAGGATCCTGTCCCAAAGCTGGATCCTATCTGCTTTGCATATAGCTGGTGAGGGAAGCTATATTTTTGGGACCTCTTTGCGAGTGACCCGTTGCCCACGTCGGGCTAACATCCTGAAAAAGAAAAACTATAGTGTTTGTCATTTACCATTACTTATTCGGACTATAGTGGATTTAATTTTCCCAGAAGAGTTCCTTGTTCCATGCACGGTCTGCGTGTATCATATAAAAACCTCAGGGAACCATTCTGAGTTCACTCCCATATATATATATATTGAAAATAACTAAAAACTAAACCCTAAATATATTTTAAAATCTTCAGTAATTGTCAACATTGCATCCTTTTTTGCAATTGACGTTTTTTGAGATTTTATACTTTTCCAAAAATAGAGTGAACAAAACCCACTTAGGAAGACACACACACACACACACACACACACACACACACACACACACACATATATATATATATATATATATATATCGTAAAGAACGACGCTTGTATAGGAGATATTCCGCGCAAGACGAGAAAGAGAAAACAACAAATGAAAAAATAATATATATATTATTTATTTATATATATATATATATATATATATATATATACACACATTAATATTAAATAATCAATATTTCTTTTTAGTTTGATGTTAGAGGATTTTGAAAGTATAAAAACAAGCCACACTTCAAATTAATTGGAAAGCGACATTTTTATTGAAATATTCTTTTTTCCCACTTGTAAAACAAAAAAGTGAATTAATTATTATATATATATATATATATATATATATATATATGCTTGTTCTTTTACGTTGGTTATATCGTATTTCTGTGTTATACGAAACTATACAGAGAATATGATATAACACATTAATATTTATTGTAGCCTAATACATGATGACACCCAGAATTACCTCGGGGGGGAAGTGAATCATACTCATTTCAAGTCTTATTCCAGCCAAATCCCAATGATGACACTTTTGCCTTGTTCCGTGGCACTTGATGGCCTAAGTGCCAAGAGATGCCTTTGTAATATTATACTTTTTTTTTTTATATAGAAACAGACTCAGATTCCTCGACGGAAAAAGTTTTTGCTTATATTTTTTGTTGTTTCATCCAATGTTGTTATAAAAGTTGTATTTGTTTCCCGTATTTTTATATTTTTTTGGTTAACATTAATACGGTTTTAGTTTATTATTTGGGCTGCGGAATTGGGGTACCTCTTATTTTCCTTCTGTTCCACTTTGTTGGGAATGTTTTGGTTTTTGGACCACAGTTCTCTTTTTCTTTCTTCGCCCGTGTTTACTTTGTCCCTTTTGTGTGTCTATTTTTCTTTATTTGTTTATAATTATCAGCTATGGACATTATTATTCCCTTACTAAATATCTATATATACACACACACACACACACACACACACACACACACTCTCAGGATGAATTATATTTTAATTAAATTATTCATATATTTAATCATGTATTTTAATTCTGACTAAAGAATTGTAACTTTAATGTTATTGGTTAATATTCCTATAATATAAGAGGGGTTGTGGAACGTAGTCAAAAGAGATTGTTCCAACAATGGATTTTATTTGCATTCCAAAATATTTCCAGATTTTGTTTGCATAACCTCAGAAAATACTTGAAGACGACAAAGATGCTTTCGAATGTTTTCCGCATGAAAGAAATTGAAAACTATATTTAAAATTTCAACAGTAAAAAAATTATGTGAGGTGGAGAGTACAAGAAACCAACTCACTACTTCACCAGGCCAACTCGAGAGGAGGGGCGACAAGCTTGACCTTCGTGAAATGAGGAATCATCGCACAAAACCTTTGAAAGGTTGAAGGGAAAGTATCAGAAATATAAGAATATCTAACTTTTGAGTTAATAATGCTCAGTTAAGAGAACCAGAAACGGACACAGCGCTCATGCCAATTAATGAGACCCATTGCCCTAACTCCTGTGTTATTATTATTATTACCAGCATCATCGGGGTTCAAACCCCCGACCTCAGTAGCTTCACTTCGTATATAGGAAAACAATGATACCTACTCAATTACGAACGCTGCCAACTTTTGAGCTATTTCTAATTTCTAGTTTTAACTACTTTTCCGCTCAAGTATATTTATTTACTTGCTCTCTCTCTCTCTCTCTCTCTACATATATATATATATATATATATATATATATATATATATATATATATAGTTGTTAAATACAATTTCAAGAGCGACCTTCTGCTCTTAAACACTTGACGAATAAAAACTGAATTTATACTCGTGAATTTGGTGTCTCATTTTCAAGATTAAAATAATTGGGATTTATAGACGAAATATTCAGGGAAAATCTGAGCTACGTAACCGATTACATTTTGTGTGTGTGTATGTGTGTGTGTGTGTGTGTGTGTGTGACATTGGAATAGTACTTTCATTCACCAGAAAATGTAACGAATATGTAAACCTGTCTTTGTTAGCTAGTGGTGAGCGTCATGTTAACTTATAATCGGGTCTTTTATTAATTTGAACTTGGATTTGGGGCCATTAAGGCGCTTCTCGGTCTTCAACGGTACGACACTTAATGAGGTTTCAAAGATTTTCAGCTTCAAAACTATAGCCAATTTGACGCCAACCCAAAACACTTGAACACAAGGCGCCGTCTATTGGAAGAAATTTGGTTTCCTTTCGGTAAACTTTCATTTACAGTTTAGTTTATATATTTGGTAAACTACAACACCATATTTTTAGTCACAGGATTGCCAGATTTTTCAAATGTCCATGCGGGACAAAATTTTTGGAGCTATTGAAGAATAGGGACCCCCAGCCTTCTTTAGTTAGCTTTATAAGGCTAACTAACGAAAATATCATGACCTAACCTATCCAATCGTCAAGGGCGTACAATTAACCTAACGATTGGTTAGGTTAGGTCGTGATATTTTCGTTAGTTAGCCTTATAAGCCTAACTAAAGAAGACTGGGATCCCTATTCTTCAATAGCTCAAAAAAAAATTCTGAGGTTTTTATTTGAGACGAAATTTTTTTCAAATTGAAACTAGATTTCTTTAACGGTTACGACAAACAAAATTAGAAAATTTGGATCACCTGAAGATCAGGGCCCCCAGCCTTCTTTAGTTAGCTTTATAAGGCTAACTAACGAAAATATCACGACCTAACCTAACCAATCGTCAAAGACGTACAGTTGACCTAACGATTGGTTAAGTTAGGTCGAGATATTTTCCTTAGTTAGCCTTATAAGACTAACTAGAGAAGGTTGGGGGCCCTGATCTTCAGGTGATCCGAAAATTTTTATTAAAATAATGCTTAACAATTAAACATCGTGAATAATATTGAAATTATTATATATATTGAAATACCTAAAATATATTGAAATTATCATAGCATATTAAATATTGTATTAAATATCGTTTTATTAATTATATTATGACATATGTCAATATTTTTCTGAACTTTTAATCTTCTTCAAAAATTTTAGCTCCATTTTCTGACTTCAAGTATAACTGAAATTCCTTGCAAATCATGATTGTAAATATTAATTCAAAAAAATATTCTAAATCTTATAAATAAAATCAAATGTGTGTGTGTGTGTGTGTGTGTGTGTGTGTGTTCCTCTTTCACGCAAAAACTTTGACGCAAATGCAGCAATTTACACCTGAACGATTTCTTATAAAAAGTAGACATACTTACAGATTTTATTTGAATTACACAATCTCAAGTTGTATGGTCAAGCAATCGCAGGATTCACACTAATTCAAAGCTTACAATATAACTACAGTCGAAAAACTGCGAACTCGTGGCCAAACACAACATTTTATAAGCGTTATGTAATTTGTAGGATGTTCTAGAACATTCAACATTACTCTACAGAATTCTACAGGATCCTACATAATTCTAGAAAATTCTAAATCAATTCATCCCGAAAAATTTGTCTAAAAATATTTTTGGAAGACATTTTGAACATAAAGGGATTTTTGGATGAAATGCGGGAGTGTCCCCCAAAATGCGGGACGTCTGGCAACCCTATTTTTAGATAATGAGGACTTGACACAATATGACAGATTTCCGATCATGCCTGGATGGGATTCGAACCTTCGTCATTTCTGTGACTTTATCCACTCATCGATGCTGACAACTCAGCGGAAAGACCGCAATTTTGTATACTCTTTCGCGTTGTTTTTGGATTTACATTAATCAGGAATTACTGCGGAAAAAAAGGAATGCGTGATTGATTACGAAAAAATAATCAGGAAATACTGCAGACTGTAAATTTCTTTCAGGAATTAGATATATACGCATAGACTTCACGTATCTAACTTCAGCCCCAAAAAAATTACGGAGCAAGTGTAGTTTACGTCCCCCTGTGGTGCCTAGTGTAGTTTACGTTCCCTTACATTATCCTAGTGTAGTTTCCGTTCCCCTACATTATCCTAGTGTAGTTTGCGTTCCCCAACTTTGTCCGCGTATACCTAATCAAATAAAACGTTAAAACTAACAAAAATATTACGACTTAAACTAACCAATCGTCAATTTATATATATATATATATATATATACATTCAACTGCAAAGAACACGCAGTATAAATAACGTAAAGAACGACGCTTGTATAGGAGATATTCCGCGCAAGACGAGAAAGAGAAAACAACAAATGAAAAAATGAAGTACCACCTGGGAATCGAACCCGGGATCTTCCGATTGCCGGTCAGACGCGATAACCACTACACCATGGACTCCACTCTTCCAAATGCCGTAATTCCTCTACATACTCGCAGAAACCAATGCCCCAAGGGGGCACCTCCCGCTTGCCGTAACATTATATACATTCAACTGCAAAGAACACGCAGTATAAATAACGTAAAGAACGACGCTTGTATAGGAGATATTCCGCGCAAGACGAGAAAGAGAAAACAACAAATGAAAAAATGAAGTACCACCTGGGAATCGAACCCGGGATCTTCCGATTGCCGGTCAGACGCGATAACCACTACACCATGGACTCCACTCTTCCAAATGCCGTAATTCCTCTACATACTCGCAGAAACCAATGCCCCAAGGGGCACCTCCCGCTTGCCGTAACATTATATACATTCAACTGCAAAGAACACGCAGTATAAATAACGTAAAGAACGACGCTTGTATAGGAGATATTCCGCGCAAGACGAGAAAGAGAAAACAACAAATGAAAAAATGAAGTACCACCTGGGAATCGAACCCGGGATCTTCCGATTGCCGGTCAGACGCGATAACCACTACACCATGGACTCCACTCTTCCAAATGCCGTAATTCCTCTACATACTCGCAGAAACCAATGCCCCAAGGGGGCACCTCCCGCTTGCCGTAACATTATATACATTCAACTGCAAAGAACACGCAGTATAAATAACGTAAAGAACGACGCTTGTATAGGAGATATTCCGCGCAAGACGAGAAAGAGAAAACAACAAATGAAAAAATGAAGTACCACCTGGGAATCGAACCCGGGATCTTCCGATTGCCGGTCAGACGCGATAACCACTACACCATGGACTCCACTCTTCCAAATGCCGTAATTCCTCTACATACTCGCAGAAACCAATGCCCCAAGGGGGCACCTCCCGCTTGCCGTAACATTATATACATTCAACTGCAAAGAACACGCAGTATAAATAACGTAAAGAACGACGCTTGTATAGGAGATATTCCGCGCAAGACGAGAAAGAGAAAACAACAAATGAAAAAATGAAGTACCACCTGGGAATCGAACCCGGGATCTTCCGATTGCCGGTCAGACGCGATAACCACTACACCATGGACTCCACTCTTCCAAATGCCGTAATTCCTCTACATACTCGCAGAAACCAATGCCCCAAGGGGGCACCTCCCGCTTGCCGTAACATTATATACATTCAACTGCAAAGAACACGCAGTATAAATAACGTAAAGAACGACGCTTGTATAGGAGATATTCCGCGCAAGACGAGAAAGAGAAAACAACAAATGAAAAAATGAAGTACCACCTGGGAATCGAACCCGGGATCTTCCGATTGCCGGTCAGACGCGATAACCACTACACCATGGACTCCACTCTTCCAAATGCCGTAATTCCTCTACATACTCGCAGAAACCAATGCCCCAAGGGGGCACCTCCCGCTTGCCGTAACATTATATACATTCAACTGCAAAGAACACGCAGTATAAATAACGTAAAGAACGACGCTTGTATAGGAGATATTCCGCGCAAGACGAGAAAGAGAAAACAACAAATGAAAAAATGAAGTACCACCTGGGAATCGAACCCGGGATCTTCCGATTGCCGGTCAGACGCGATAACCACTACACCATGGACTCCACTCTTCCAAATGCCGTAATTCCTCTACATACTCGCAGAAACCAATGCCCCAAGGGGGCACCTCCCGCTTGCCGTAACATTATATACATTCAACTGCAAAGAACACGCAGTATAAATAACGTAAAGAACGACGCTTGTATAGGAGATATTCCGGCAAGCGGAGGTGCCCCTTGGGGCATTGGTTTCTGCGAGTATGTAGAGGAATTACGGCATTTGGAAGAGTGGAGTCCATGGTGTAGTGGTTATCGCGTCTGACCGGCAATCGGAAGATCCCGGGTTCGATTCCCAGGTGGTACTTCATTTTTTCATTTGTTGTTTTCTCTTTCTCGTCTTGCGCGGAATATCTCCTATACAAGCGTCGTTCTTTACGTTATTTATACTGCGTGTTCTTTGCAGTTGAATGTATATAATGTTACGGCAAGCGGGAGGTGCCCCCTTGGGGCATTGGTTTCTGCGAGTATGTAGAGGAATTACGGCATTTGGAAGAGTGGAGTCCATGGTGTAGTGGTTATCGCGTCTGACCGGCAATCGGAAGATCCCGGGTTCGATTCCCAGGTGGTACTTCATTTTTTCATTTGTTGTTTTCTCTTTCTCGTCTTGCGCGGAATATCTCCTATACAAGCGTCGTTCTTTACGTTATTTATACTGCGTGTTCTTTGCAGTTGAATGTATATAATGTTACGGCAAGCGGGAGGTGCCCCCTTGGGGCATTGGTTTCTGCGAGTATGTAGAGGAATTACGGCATTTGGAAGAGTGGAGTCCATGGTGTAGTGGTTATCGCGTCTGACCGGCAATCGGAAGATCCCGGGTTCGATTCCCAGGTGGTACTTCATTTTTTCATTTGTTGTTTTCTCTTTCTCGTCTTGCGCGGAATATCTCCTATACAAGCGTCGTTCTTTACGTTATTTATACTGCGTGTTCTTTGCAGTTGAATGTATATAATGTTACGGCAAGCGGGAGGTGCCCCCTTGGGGCATTGGTTTCTGCGAGTATGTAGAGGAATTACGGCATTTGGAAGAGTGGAGTCCATGGTGTAGTGGTTATCGCGTCTGACCGGCAATCGGAAGATCCCGGGTTCGATTCCCAGGTGGTACTTCATTTTTTCATTTGTTGTTTTCTCTTTCTCGTCTTGCGCGGAATATCTCCTATACAAGCGTCGTTCTTTACGTTATTTATACTGCGTGTTCTTTGCAGTTGAATGTATATAATGTTACGGCAAGCGGGAGGTGCCCCCTTGGGGCATTGGTTTCTGCGAGTATGTAGAGGAATTACGGCATTTGGAAGAGTGGAGTCCATGGTGTAGTGGTTATCGCGTCTGACCGGCAATCGGAAGATCCCGGGTTCGATTCCCAGGTGGTACTTCATTTTTTCATTTGTTGTTTTCTCTTTCTCGTCTTGCGCGGAATATCTCCTATACAAGCGTCGTTCTTTACGTTATTTATACTGCGTGTTCTTTGCAGTTGAATGTATATAATGTTACGGCAAGCGGGAGGTGCCCCCTTGGGGCATTGGTTTCTGCGAGTATGTAGAGGAATTACGGCATTTGGAAGAGTGGAGTCCATGGTGTAGTGGTTATCGCGTCTGACCGGCAATCGGAAGATCCCGGGTTCGATTCCCAGGTGGTACTTCATTTTTTCATTTGTTGTTTTCTCTTTCTCGTCTTGCGCGGAATATCTCCTATACAAGCGTCGTTCTTTACGTTATTTATACTGCGTGTTCTTTGCAGTTGAATGTATATAATGTTACGGCAAGCGGGAGGTGCCCCCTTGGGGCATTGGTTTCTGCGAGTATGTAGAGGAATTACGGCATTTGGAAGAGTGGAGTCCATGGTGTAGTGGTTATCGCGTCTGACCGGCAATCGGAAGATCCCGGGTTCGATTCCCAGGTGGTACTTCATTTTTTCATTTGTTGTTTTCTCTTTCTCGTCTTGCGCGGAATATCTCCTATACAAGCGTCGTTCTTTACGTTATTTATACTGCGTGTTCTTTGCAGTTGAATGTATATAATGTTACGGCAAGCGGGAGGTGCCCCCTTGGGGCATTGGTTTCTGCGAGTATGTAGAGGAATTACGGCATTTGGAAGAGTGGAGTCCATGGTGTAGTGGTTATCGCGTCTGACCGGCAATCGGAAGATCCCGGGTTCGATTCCCAGGTGGTACTTCATTTTTTCATTTGTTGTTTTCTCTTTCTCGTCTTGCGCGGAATATCTCCTATACAAGCGTCGTTCTTTACGTTATTTATACTGCGTGTTCTTTGCAGTTGAATGTATATAATGTTACGGCAAGCGGGAGGTGCCCCCTTGGGGCATTGGTTTCTGCGAGTATGTAGAGGAATTACGGCATTTGGAAGAGTGGAGTCCATGGTGTAGTGGTTATCGCGTCTGACCGGCAATCGGAAGATCCCGGGTTCGATTCCCAGGTGGTACTTCATTTTTTCATTTGTTGTTTTCTCTTTCTCGTCTTGCGCGGAATATCTCCTATACAAGCGTCGTTCTTTACGTTATATATATATATATGAAAATTATTTCATGAAAGTAACACGTGAATAATATCATATTTATGATGAAAATAACCACGAAGGAACAATATATTCTGTTTCCTTTTTCCTTCGTGGTTATTTTCATCATAATATATATATATATTATATATATACACCACACGTTAACTTCGTTGCTGTTTCGTGAGTCGGTCTCTCTTCACACGAAGGTCAAGCTGGTGGCCCTGCCATCAAGTCTGGCTTGGTGGAGGAGCGAGTTGCTCTCTTGCGCTCTCCACCGCACATGACAGGACACCCGGCTCATCTGGTACCGTCTTCAGCCAGACATCTAGTCTTCTCTTGAAGACTTCAACTTTGACCCCTGTAACGTTCTCAACAGAGGAATCATTACTGTCTTGTCCCTCCTTTTGAACGTTCTTAGTACCTATCCCGCGATTCTTTTTGCTTTGTTTATTGCTATCTGATTTTGTGTCACGAATTTGGCATCATCGGTCATTATTACTCCCAAGTCGACCGCTTTCGTGCTTCTCTGAATTTCCTGTCTATCTAGAGCATAATATGCAGTCTGTTTAATTTCCTCATTTCTACCATATCTTAACAGCTGAAATTTCTCAGTGTTAAAAGTCATATTGTTGTCTTCTGACCATTTGTATATTTTGTTTGTGTCCCTCTGCAAGGCCTCCACTTCATTTGCATCGCTGATTTTTGTGCTGAGCTTTGTATCGTCCGCAAATGATGTTACTATACTGTTGCTGTTAACTCCACTGTCTATGTCTGTTAGCATGATAATGAACAGGAGTGGGGCCAGCACTGTACCTTGTGGTACTGAGCTGCGTACTTCTGATTCTGATGATGAAATACACTTTGAATTTTGACGACCTGTAGTCGTTCTCTGAGGAAGTTATAGAGCCATTTTCCCACTTTGCCTGTTATTCCCATATGTTTCATTTTATGTGCTATTATGCCATGATCGCACTTGCCGAAAGCTTTAGCAAAATCCGTGTATATGACATCATAGTTTTCATTACCTTCAACTGCATCTAGGATATTGTTATAATGCTCTATAGTCTATAAGTTGTGATAGGCATGATCTTCCCGATCAGAATCCGTGCTGATTTTCGTTGAATCTTTCCAGTGTCTCCAAGAAGTCAGATTTTCTCTCTGACTATTCTTTCAAACATTTTCGTGAGGTCGGACGTCAATGACACTGGTCTATAGTTCTTTGTTTGAGATCTATTCTCGCCTTTATATATTGGGATAATGTTTGCTCTTTTCAAAATGCTCAGTATTTCCCCAGTGTCCAGGGATCTTCTCCATATCCAGTATAAGGGTGTAGCTATTTCATTTTTACAGTTTTTAATTAATAATGCGTTCCATTTGTCCGGCTCTGCAGCTGAATGTGATTTTATTTGTCATATAGCTCTCGCTACATCTTCTGGGGTAAAATCAAAGTCTGTTATTCATTCTCCTTGCAATTTCTCTTCGAAGAATGCATCTATGTCAGATATCGCTTTGTCACTTTTTGGGGTACTGAAGACCGAAGACCGATTCATACTGAGTTGTCAATGTTTCAGATATTTCTTTCAGATCGTCTGTTAGTTCATTATTCCCTTTCCTTAAGGGCCCGATAGTAGCGCGCGTTTTTGTTTTCCTTTTCGCATAGCTGTAGAAGTATTTTGGATTTTCCTGTATTGCTTCTACCGCCTTTTCCTCTTCCCTCTCTGTATGGCCCTTTATCAGAGTTTGTATTTCCCTATCGATACTCTCCAGTTTTTTTTGTATTACTTTCCTGGCATTGTTGTCTCCGCAATTTGCTAACTTCGTCGCTACTCTCTTTCTTTTGCGGAATATTCTTCTATTTTGCCTCTCTAGCCAGTTCCTCTTTCCTTTTGGCTGTGCTTTCGGTGCATATATATATATATAAATTGACGATTGGTTAGGTTAACTCGTAATATTTTCGTTAGTTTTAACAACTTAACCTAACCAATCATCAATATGTGGTGGCCCCCCCGTTAATACGTAAGTCCCGGTTATATATATATATATACACATACACACAGTGTATAGATATATCAAATATCTGAAAACGGTGCTTAAATGTTTCATATATATAAAGATGTAGAAATTAAACATTTCATTTGTATAATAATTTATTTTTCTATTCTTTGTGCCTAGACGGATGCGCATTGTAATGGAAAATATTTTGAAATTGTGACACAGTTTAATTAGTGTTCTTATTTTTTATTGTTTATCTCGAAAAGAGGAGAAAACAATTATTATATTTGTGCATTTATTAATTTATTCCATGTAAGCTAAGATCATCCAAGTGTCTTTATGCATTTATTAATTTTATTTATTTGGCTAGGCCTTCGCTAGTAAAGTCTTTCAAATTTAAGAACCAGCCTGTACCCTGAGCTTATCCTTTCAGACCTAGGCCTCTTAATATACAATAGACCTACCCAAGTTCAGTCTTTAAGTTAGACAGCCTATATATGAGAAAAGCCACTGATAAGTTAGAAAGGATGGAGCTATTGAAGAATAGGGACCCCCAGCCTTCTTTAGTTAGGCTTATAAGGCTAACTAACGAAAATATCACGACCTAACCTAACCAATCGTTAGGTTAACTGTACGCCCTTGACGATTGGTTAGGTTTGGTCATGATATTTTCGTTAGTTAGCCTTATAAAGCTAACTAAAGAAGGCTGGGGTCCCTATTCTTCAATAGCTCCGAAAGGATTAAGGTTTGAGCAACCAAAATGAATCCAGAACAAAGAAGTAAAATACTTGATAAAAAATTAGCTGGACGAGATATATATATACGGTGACCGTGCTGGTTAAGTTTGCGGTCTACCATCTGAGTTTTGACAGAATATAAACTAACGAAAATATCACGACTTAACCTAACCAATTATCAAGGGCGTACAGTTGATCTATTATTAATTATAACATTGTTTGTTTCTGGAATAGTATTTACTATTTACTAATAGATCAACTGTACGCCCTTGATAATTGGTTAGGTTAAGTCGTGATATTTTCGTTAGTTTTAACGAAAATATTCTGTCAAAACTCAGATGGTAGACCGCATACTTAACCAGCACCATATATACTATATTCACTTGAAAAGCGTTGACTTTAGGAGAACTAATTCGACTATTTAAAATGATAAATGGCTTTGATAATGTAAATTACGGGAAGTTATTTGATAGATCCGTAGAGTCAATTACAAGAAGAAATGGATATAAATTGAAAATCAAAAGTTTTAAAGTGTAATATAAACTCAAATTTATACTTAAGCTTCAACTTTTTCAACTTTCATGCATCGAAATGTTTAGAAAGAGTGTAAAGTATTAAAGTTTTGTGCTTTGGATATAAAGGAAGTGTTTTCTCTTCGTTTCTCGAGGTTTCTTCTTCTTGCCTTAGAAACGACACGATTACTTTCAATACGATCTTTCAAATATGGTTTTACGTCGTTTTCACAATTAGGAAGAAATGTTCTTTCAACTACTTTCCATACATATATTATCATCATGTATCGTTCACGTCCAGCTCTTTCCACTGAATACAATTGCGCAGATTTCAGACGTGACCAGTAATTTACATCTCCTGCTTTTATTTTGGACGTAAATGTTCTTTGTTGGGCTTCACTATCTGCGATATCTCGTTTCCTGTGCGAACTTGTGAGAACAGAACAGCATTCAATTACTGGCAGAACCAAACTCTTCCAGAATTTCACCATGATATGCTCTCATCTGCCATAAAAACTCTTCCAAATGCTTTCCATCAATTTTTTTCTGTAGTATTTTTATTAAATATTTTGAACTCTGCATGCACGGACATTATTACCTCAACTGAAACGTGTATTTTCATCCTTTTGTTTAATGTATCATCCATTAGGTTTTTCGTTGGGGGAAAATTTTATACACACACACACACACACACACACACACACACACACACACACAGAGAGGGTGTTCGAAAAGAAACGCAACCCAAAATAGAAAAGAAAGGGATAGGTTACAATGATATATATATATGTATGGGTTGCGTTTCTTTTTGAACACCCTGTAAATATAAAATCAGACTTCAGGGCAATATATTGAGAAATTGGGAACCAGCTGAGCTCGAACCGGCGTCGTGAGGTATCAGAAGCGTTGATTCAGCGAGTCATTCCAAATTCTAAAAAGAAATGATTCGAACGAGGTGAAGTCTTAGCAGTGTTTGACCATGTTCCACTATATTCTCTTCTACACTGTTCAGTTCTTACACTAAAGAACGAGAGAATATAGTGGATCATGGTGAAACCCCGGTAAGACTCAAACTGGTTTGAAAGGTACATTTTTAGTGTCTGGGATGGCTCGTTGAATTAAGGCAGTAACTACTGGTACCTCGTGATATGAGTTCGAGCTCCAGTGGTTCTCATTTTTACAATAAACTGTCTTTTCAATTTTTCTCCTCATGTGTGTGTGTGTGTGTGTGTGTGTGTGTGTGTGTGTGTGTGTGTGTGTGTTTTATACTCAAATCGATACTTTCTACAGCTGAGTTTGAAAAATAAATTACACTGAAATCACCCAATCTATCTACCGAACCAATACATGTTTATTTCCACTAAGAAATAAATAGTAGCTATAGGAGAAAGAGGAAAAAATACGCACATACGGAAAGCGATCAATGTACTGTACACATGTATACAGTACATGTATTCCTTTAATACACAAAGAAAAAAAAATATATATATATATATTATATATTATAAGTGGGATGAATTTTACGATTAAACACGTGAAATAGATAAATGATGCACACCCACAAGGAAAAATGAAAAGCGATTCCAAGGCTTTCTGTGTATTCAACCGTACACCTCGTCGCATTGTTTACACTCAGTCGAGTAGACAGAGCCAGTCTGTCTACTCGACTGGATGTAAACAATAGGTCGAATTGGGGAAACTTTAGACGTCAGAGGAAATCGCATAAATATGCGTTGTAGGACGGCAAATAATTCTAATGCATTGTTTAACCATATATATAGATATAATCATAGTATTATTTCTTGTTATGCAGGAAGGAGTTGTTTTGGAGGAGACTGTAGACACCAATCGACCATGGAAGTACTCCGGGAGGGGGTTCGTTAAGCAGGAGAGAGGGAGTGCTGGAACTCCCATTTCTCCTGTCACTGTCCTCCTTGGCTGATATTTTTCTGTCTCATCTCATCTCAAAGGAGTGGATAGGACAAGAAGTATCTTAAAAGATCATTGATAAATAAAAGGAAGAAAGTGTGTAACAGGACAGAATCCTGAGGAACACCTGTTGTGACGGCAAATGCCTAAATCTCTTACGAAAATAGGAACAAAAATTTTAGTTTTAAGATTTTTGTTGTTTAAATCTCTAAAGCAAAGTAGTTCAGATTATTGTTATTGAAGAATATCAATAGGTTTCTTGATACAGGGTTAAAAAATAAAAATGTTTCAAATTGGTTAAAATTCGTTCGATTTTAATTTTTGTCTTCTCACGGTAACTGTATCATACAGGTCAGCCTTGAGGTAGAGGTTTATGGTAGGGTCTCGACAATGGCCTCTCGGTTCGTAAGAAGGGAAGACAAACTGATCTGATTCATATGAGAGGGTTTGTTTTCTCTTGGTTTAGTGTTAAGCTTTTGGAAACGGACTTCGAATCCACTTGTTAAATTGGACCATGACGTTGGTCATAAATTTAATTTGAGAAATCAAGTGGCTTCGAAGAAAGGACTTTATTTTAAGTTGATTTTTAAAGAAAAGGAGGAGCTTTCCTTTGAAGGGAATGTCAATGTCCTATCAAAGGACAATGATTCTTGTAACACCCAGTAAGGAAAAAGGGAAACTCCTTCTTCCCTTATGTATGGATGAAAGCTTTCGTAGGGATGACATTATGTAATGAAAATGTTTTTGATAGGTCATTCAGAATACTGTAAGGCGGAGTCCTTGAAATTTTAAGGTGTAACTTAGATTTCTAAGTTAGTTGTAGTTCCTTCCTCAAAAGTTGTAGTTCCGTCCTCAAAAGCTAAAGTGGCTTGTAAGAACAAATCTTTAAACTGTGGCATGGTTGAAAATTTCTAAGTTGAGTTAAAAACTGTTTCACGTTGTATGTAAATCTGAATTGCTTTTGTTTTGCGCGAACTTAGTTGGAAGAGTTTAATTAATGTTAGCCGATAGACAAAGAATTTTGTGGAATTTCTTTAATTTAATTTTGTTCACATTAAATGTTAAACTTGTAAGTTTGCGAAATATTAAGTTTCCTCAGGGGAGAGTACATTTCTTGTGGTAATCTCGTTTTCAGAGGAAACCCGTGAAGTTAGTACATGACCTTGGTAAAAATTTATTTGATCTAATTGACGGACTTTTTTGGGGGAAAACCTGCAGAATTCGCGCAGGACTTTTGTGGGTAAATTTCTTAAGTCCGTAAACTACTCCTGTACACGTATTCTTAGATTTCGGAATTTGAATTTAGTGCTATTTCTAGAGTTACACGCAAATCAAAAACCCCTCTGTATAAATGTTTTTTCTTTGAGACTTAAATAATTGCAACCATTTTCTTTAAATTGAGAATTTGATTTTCTTGAAACAAAATTTGTAATCGCACCTCTGTATATTTCTTTTCAATTTATGTCCTATTTTGAGTGAAATAAAATAAACTTTATATGAGGGAGGGTGTTGTTTTATGCTACCTTGCAATAGGCCTCTCTTGTAAACTGATGGTAAATTAACAATGAAATTCGAAATTCAAAGTGGGCTTCAAGTAAGCCGAGAAAAACTACGCTATAAAATTGAAAGGCCATCCGAGTGGATAGACAGAGTCATCCTGAAATAAACGAACGCGCGCGCGCACTAAGTGCAACCGAAAAAGGAGTTGCACCACACACCACTGTTGATTCCTTTGGAGAAGAACAGTGGCTATCTACAACCGCAGCTCTAGATCGTCCAGAAAGGAAATCAGAGATGAAGGCACAGATAGAAGGATAGAAAACGAAGGAAAGCAGTTTGAAAAATAAGGATTGAGCCACACTCAAGCTTTTGATATGTCTAGCGCAATAACAAAAATACGATGACCAAGGGTCAGAGAGCTATGCGAGAAGATCGCCAGTCGAGCGCCCCTTGCGGAACCCATACTGACGATCTGAAAGAAGATTGTGAGTAGCGAGGCGTTTAAGAATCTTTTTATTAAGGCAAGAAATCAAGGCAATTGATAGTTGGAGGGTTGAGAGCGGTCATCCTTCTTTGGGACAGGCTGCATGAAGGCGAATTTCCAGCAGGAAGGAAAAGTACCAGATGAAAGGCAAAGACGAAAGAGTTCGCCTAGGCAGAGTGTCAGCACAGAGGCACTGTTTTTGAGAACAACAACAAGGATCCCATCAGGACCGTACACCTTCCTAGAGTTAAGCCCAGGTAGGGCAGAAAAAACATCTTTAGAATATATTCTAATTTCAAATATAATTGAGAGAAGGGAAGAGATGGAGGAACAGTCCCGGAATCATCCAGGGTTGAGTTGGAGGCGAAAGTTTGAGCGAAGAGTCCAGCTTTATCAGGAGAAGAGACGGCAACTGAGCTGTCAGAATGGAAAAGAGGAGGGAACGAAGAAGTAAAGTTGTTGGAGTGGTTCTTGGCTAGGTGCCAGAAAGAGCGAGAAGAATTAGAATTAGATAAGTTTTCATAGTTTTGTCTGATGAAGGAATTCCTGGCAAGTCGAAAAACAGATTTTTTACGATTTCGTGCAGGAATATAAGCTAAGTGAGAATAAGGAGTTGGATGTCGACGGTACCTACTGAGAGCCTCCTCTCTACTGTGGATATCATTAAAACAAACAGAGTTAAACTAAAGTTCTTTTGCATTAGTAGTAGGAAAAGTATATGGAATCAGTAATCAGTATATGGAATCAGTAATCATTCCATGGGAAATCAAAGAAGTACTATCTAAGAACTTCCCAATCGGCGGCACTGAAGTACCAAAAGCATCTCCTCTTAAGGGGATCCAAAGGCCGAACTGGAGCGATAGGGAACAGATATAAGATTGTGGTCGGAGGAGCCCAACGCAGGAAAAAAGTTTGACAGAGTAAGAAGAAGGATGAGCAGTCAGAAATAAATCCAGAATGTTGGACCTTTGGACCTAGCTCCAAGACGATCGGGGATACGAGTAGGATGCTCTACAATCTGTTTGATGTCATTCGGGAGAGAAAAGTTGTAAGCTAGTTAACCAGGGATGTCAATGAAATGCTCGGAAAGCCAAAGGTGGTGGTGAACGTTGAAATTTCCTAAAATGAAGATTTCACCGAAAAGGGAGTGGGATAGAATGTATTCCACTTTGGAAGTGAAGTAGTCAAAGAGTTATGGATAGTCAGTGGAATTAGGAGAAAGGTCGACAGTGCAGATGTTATTTAGTTTGAGATTGGCATGTAAGTTTTAACCAGAGGTTGTAGATTTCGGAAGATTCAAGTTCAGGAATACGAGAACAAATTAGGTCGTTGCGTACATATACGCAACATCCACCTTTGGAATGAAACTGAGTAAAGAGAAAGTAGAAAGGTACAGAAAAGGAGTTGTTGTCAGTCGCCTCAGACACCTGACTTTCACTGAGGAAGAGATGGTGAGGTTTATAGGTGGTGTTCAACAGATTGGAAATTTGGGGAAAGGTCACAAATATTGCAGAAGTTTATGAAAAGTAGAACCAGCCCCGCCACCCGGGTCTCCGTTCCCGGTACTGGCAGCGGCAGAACCAGAAGTTGGGACATTTATGGTCCTCTCCCGGGCTACTCCGAAGCTCTTAGAAACGATATCACGTCTTTTTTTTTAATTATGAAAAGATTGTGTAGTATTCAAAATGTATGTATGTATCGCGAAGAACAGTGAGAAAAGTGTGTTTTTGAGAGAATGCTGAACTTCTCACAAGGTAGATGAGACACGAAAAAGATCAGCTAAGAATTGGGAGAGTCCTAAAGTTGTTTCTAAAAATAAAGTCATAACTGAAAGGAACATTCTGAAATGTGCATTTCACCTATTTTATAAATAATTTCAATAAGAATTCAGGAACCTATAAAATGGACCACATTTTGTTAAAATATCTTTTTCCTTTAATTAGTACTTGTTAGTTGTTTGCTAATCCCTCCTAACTATTTTGTTTACGCTCTACAGCGATATATACTGTATATATTTTAGGTTTCTGGCCTTTCTCCTTCCATTTCCTGATGAGATGTACTGTTTAGTATACGAAAGACCTAGAAATCGCTTTTCATTTTTCCATGTGGGTATGCATAATATATATATATATATATATATATATATGACAACACATTTACATTTTAATTTTTTTAATTACAGATAAACATTTTTATTTCTAAATTTTAAGCAAAGCAAAGTCGAGAGAAGTTCTCCGTTTTCCGGGTCTATATTTGTTTTTCCTGCCAAAAATAACAAGCTATTCCAGAAGAAAATAATATACGAAAAAAAAAGACATAAAAATTTGTTTATATATATATATATATATATATATATTCGCGAGTACCTGAAAAATGAATCTAAATCAAGAAAAAATATTCGCCAAAAGACTATAAAGAGAATATTTCCGTTTATATAAAATCAATTCGACAACCAAATTATTATTCAGTATTTTTCGAAACAATAAATTACTTTTGTTAGAGAGAGAGAGAGAGAGAGAGAGAATATGAGTTAATGACTACAGAGAAACAAGAGAAATATATATTGCTGTAGCTCCTTGTTTCTCAAAATTACTTTAGAAAATTTGCTACGCCGATTAAATGATTACTTATGGACATCTCATCAGTTTGGTTTTAAAAGGTCGCATTCAACCGATTTGTATATTTGTGTATTGAAGGAGACTGTATTTAAATACACAGACAGTAATTCAGCTCTTTATTGCTGTTTCTTGTATATAAGCAAATATATGATAAAGTTAATCTGTTTAAAAAAATTGGAAAACAGGAGTGCCCCATTGTATGCAATAAATATACTGAAATTTTGGTACACTCACCGAACTTTTACGGTTTGGTGAAGCATCGTACTGTCCTAGTGTTTTGGGTCTTCGTGTAGAGTTAAACAAGGTTCCTTGCTGTCTCCTCTGCTGTTTGTATATTGATAGCTTAATTAGTTCTCTTAATAACGCAAGAGTAGGATGTTGATACAGAAATTATCATATGGTATTTATTGGTCCCTCTCTTAAAGATCTGAATCATCTTATAATAATTTGTGAATTATTTTCTGAAAATCATGACATTAATTTTAATGTTACTAAAACTAAGGTTATACAATACCATCCTAAAAGCTCAAATCGTTCAGCTAATATTATTTTCAAAATGAAAGGGGAACCAATAGAGCAAGTACATGAACCTTAATATCTAGGTTAAATTATTGCCAGCTCCTTGAGTGACGGCTCAGATATAAGAAAACACTATCGAAGTTCCTGTCATGAAACAAGCATGATCATAAGGAACTTCAGATTCTGTACAAGCAAAACTGAAACTAATCTTTTTCATACGTTCTGCACTAATATTCTGGGCGGCAACTTCGAGTTAATGCTAAAAAAAGATTCTGGCATAGCACTTAATTTACTTTATAACAGAACCTTCAACTGCTACGTAGTAAGTTACTTCCAAGATGCTCAGCTTTTCAAATGTTCGCTAACCACAATGTCTCGATCTCCCGGAGGTAACAAGACGTGTTCAATACAATCTTATGCAAAGAATTCAATATTCAGAGAATCCAAGTTGTCCAAGCTATCCATCAGCTCGGCTTTATAGCCTTTAAAACTGAGCTTCAAGACATAAAAATGTTTGTCCGTA